>OX608081.1:79851630-80176336 GCA_951509765.1 Sphenella marginata
TATTGCTTGTTATATTGTTATCTTATTAGAGATGAGACTAAAATATCGGGAGCCATACGCACACAGTGCTAGCTTCAAAATATTTGAGAGCGGCCACATCGAGACTCTCAACGTGTTAGGATATACTCGCTAAAGGTATCTGCGTCGAAAAAGGCGAATTAAATCCACCACCCGAAGCTGCATCTCGTTGGAATAAGGCGTGCCAGCGGCAAAAGAGTAAGAGATCCATATTCAGGAAAGAATTGCTCACACCATTAACAGGCCCAAAACCCTACGGGGAGTGAAAGATTTCAGAGCTAGAAGAACCTCACAAAACGCTCTGTTCTTAGTTCACTTTCGGGATCTGCTTTATCAGTTTTACCGATTTAGGCTGGCACACATCTCTAGCTCTTGGCTGTAGCATTGCATCACTTCGATTGTTTACTTCTCTACAATCTTGGCTATAGCAATTTTTGTCGCTTGATTTCTAATCTACTTTAAGCCGCCGCTGGTTACAGTGATTTGATAGTTTTTTGTTGTTGCAAGTTGCACTTGTGCGAAAACTATTTGAAATTCAAGTGAAAACCCGACTAAAGTCAATCGAAATTGAATTCTGAGATTCCAAGGCGTTTGCGGATAAAAAGAGTCATTTTGTGATTTGCAGGGAAATTTGAAGCTTTTCCTCTTAGATTTCAATTAAAGTGCCATTGTGTAGATGATTAAGTAGACTTGCGGTTTTTTTTTTCGATTTTAAGTTGAAATAAAAATAAATTTTATGTGAAGCATTCTTTCTTTTTCTTTCGATGCGGCCATTGTCTAAAACCCGTCTGGGATGAACGCCTTACAGTATAGCATCACAAACAATAGCATGCCAAAACATAGCATTGCATTACATAACATAAAAAAAAAAAAATAAAATAAAATAAAATAAAATAAAATAAAATAAAATAAAATAAAATAAAATAAAATAAAATAAAATAATAAAAATAAAATAAAATAAAATAAAATAAAATAAAATAAAATAAAATAAAATAAAATAAAATAAAATAAAATAAAATAAAATAAAATAAAATAAAATAAAATAACATAACATAACATAACATGACACAACATAGTCACAGATACGAAATCTTAAAAAATTAGAACATAAGATAACTTAATCTACATAATAAGCATAATAAAGCAGAAAACAAGTTTGTATAACATAACATAGCAGAATGACATAACAAAACATAACATGAAGTAATGCAGTTTAAGGTAACATAAAATAAAAAAATATAAATTATAAAATAGCGTAACATAAATTAATTAACAAAACTTTAAGCAACACAAAAAAGCATAACATAGCATAGTACTAGCAAATATTCCATAATTTTTTCTGTGTAGCATGACAGCATATACAACATACAAAAAAAGGCATAAAATTCCAGCTGAAACAAAAGAAAAATTCAAAATAATTAGTACTCGACATCCAGGATGCACTCAATTCCAGTCTATGCCAACACTTTTGCCACTTCACAATTCAAGTTCAATCATGCTGATTAGTTTTACCAGGCCATGCGTATTATTGCCATCCCTGCCATTCAGTTACAACAACGCTGATTTCCGCTACTCGTTACCGGTGCTTGCCTATACAAGTTTTCGTTTCATTTGACTGCGTAGACAACAACAAAGCGAACTTAGCCTGGCAGGAAGTAATCCGACAAAATGCTCTCACAAAAAAAACCAATAATGGCAAAACAGGCTACCCGCACTACACAAAGCAGTGCGTTGAGCAACAAAACTTGCATACGAAGATAACAAAATTGAGTGCAGGAGGAGGAACAATAAGAGAAACAGAAAGGCCAACACAAAAGAAAATCTTAGACGAGGGGACAATCTGCAGTTTACTAAGTTTAAAGAAGGAAGTGTGGGGAGCAAAATTGCACAAAATTTAAAACGAGCAAATGAAAATTGAAAAAACACTTGTGAGAAACAGAAAAATGCAAAAAAAGTTATGAGAATTAAACGAAAAAAATGCAAAATTGGCAGTACATCCAAACAACAACGCTAGTCCTTGACAAGCGTAGCGCTACCGATCAAATCCGCTAATGGTATTGCTGCAAGATCAACAAAAAAAAATGGAGAAAAACAAACCAAACACGAATGCAGTAATAATGGTGGTAACAGAGACAATGCCAGATAACATCAAAAGGGCTTTAAGTCAAACTATGCAACAACAAAAATGGGAAAATAAAAGCGTGAAATTCACCTGACCACACCGATATTACCTTGAATTTATTATAGGAGCAAGTCGAACGGCTGTGTATACATTTATACTCGTACACGAAAGACTGAAAAAAAATTTTACAAAAAATGTTTAAATAAAATATTATTAAAAAATTAAATTTAAAAAAAATTGAATAAACAATATTTAAAAAAAAAATTAAAAAATAAATTAATAAAAATATTACACAAAAAAATTTTTAATTTGAAAAAAAAAAATATTTTAAAAATTTGAAAATTGAGTTTCAAACGTAAAGAAAATTTTGAAATTTGCAAAAAAAAAATTTTAATTTTAAGAAAAAAATTAAAAAAAAAATTTTAATGTAATAAAAATAAATTTTATAATAACAATAAACTTTTTTAGAAAGACGAATACTGTCAGAAATTTAGACCTTATAATTGATTTTAGGCACAATAAGCAAGAAATTGGCAAGCTCTTAAATGATTTTCAAAGCAAATTTCAATTTTTATAAAAAAAAACAATAATTTTGTTATTTTATTTACTAAGTACTAATCTCTAAGCAAAATAATAAAAAAAAATATTCTTCGAATATTAATGATTGTTTCTTAGTAAACATATTTTTGAAGAGAGCCGCTCCAGAGTAAAATTTGAAATCAGAAAGCCAAACCAATTTTTTTCCGCACAGTCTAATATACAAAGTAATTGATTGGTTAGCTACAAATACAAACAACAAACAAGAAAACTGTTGTCATGTTTTGCAATAAATGCAATAAAAACAACAACAACAACAATAACAAAACCATCAACAACAAGCAGCTTACAAAAGATATTACAGTTTTAACAAGCCCAAAGCATGAAATCTCAATGTAAAGAGCGCACAAAATTTTCAAATCAACGCCTACATGGCTCAATGTTCGACCACGGCTATGTCATAAAGTGGTGAGGCAAGGAAGAAGGGCAGGAAGGTATGAAGTAGAGACTAAAAATGTAAGAATGGCAATAAAAAGCGAAAAACATGCGTACGGAACGGCTAAAATTGTGTTCATGCGAAAAGGATGCTTGAAAATGAACTGTTTTGTAAGTGGACTCCAGAGTGAATTAAGTGGCGCTGTGACTTCGTTGGGGACAATGATGATGAATGCCAAAAAGCAAAGACAAAATAAAAGCAATGTTCGTACTTGAGGGTAACTGGGGCGGAGAATGTACAGAGAGCAGATTAACTGATTGGCCACTGAGAGAGGGAAGTTGAAAGAGGTAAGGTTGGTGGAAGTTGATTTAATTTATGATGCTCGTAGTAGGCAGCTGGAAAACATAGCATGACATGAGGTAACAAATTTTATTAAAAATGCATAAATCTACATGGCATAGTGTAGCCAAACATAACATACACATTTCATAAAATAGCATGACATATGAAGACATAGCATAATACAATAAAAGTAAAGTATAGTAAAGTTTTTTTTTTTTTGAAGTCAAATATAGAGAAATAAATTTTGATTCAGAAATTTTGGGAATTTTTCAGAAAAAATTTGTTACAGATTTGGTTAGAAAAAAATTCAAAAATTACTTTAAGCCGCATTTGGTAATATTATAACATAAAAAATTTATTTTTTAAACGGATAGTAATGTCGACAGTAATACGAAGTTTATGAAGACATGTTTTTGAATATATTTTCAAATAGTTATTCAAAATTTTTAATATATTTTCAAATAGAATTATTTTCAAGCTATTTTTTTTAAGAGTTTTGAATACATAAAAAATTGTACTTATAAAAAATTAATGTTTAAGAATTTCTGAAATTTTTTGGAATATTTTTAAATCAATCAAATTTATAAAAGTATCTTTAATCAGGACCGTATGAAATAACATGATACTGCAACAATTTGTTAAAGAAAATTATTGAAAATACATTTGTTTTCGAATATTTTTTCCAACAATGTTTTTTGTTTGAAATTTCTAAACATCAGTTTGAATTTAAAATATTTTATTTCTTAGTTATTTCATTTTGGAGTAACTCGACTTTATATGTAGCATTTTCTACCAGACGTTTCTACTGACGTTTGCTGCTGTAGTATCGAATCAAAAACTTAGTGCTTTTACTCTACTTTCAGGTTCAATGTGCTCATGAACAGCTTATAGTTAGACGCACTTGATTTGATTTGATAAGACACTAATTGAAGTGATTTGATATCAGTAATCTTAAAACGAGGAAATATGCAGTTGAGTGTCATTCAATTTAACAAGAAATGAATACATGTGTGTTACTATTTTTCTCCTATGATAAAACCATCGTGAATCCAATCAATTTGTTCCCTTTTCTGTCTTTTAAATTCAACACTCTACTCTCTCTCTCTCTATTTGCTATTTTAATACGCTTGTGTTGTCATTTCCTCATCATTTCTCCGCAAATATATGTTGCCATAAAATGTTAGTTATATTAACAAAAAAAAACACATCTGTTCGCTGATTTTACGACTTCAAAGCATTGAAACATACATAGAGAAGCACTTCCGTATTTACCATATGGGCCCATTAGAGTTGAAAAGCAAACAACATTTGTGGCATAACAGTAAATATTAGCAAACAAAATTAAAATTTTATGCAAATTTACACAAAAAACCATTCTCGGCTCAAATTTATTTAGTAGGCGTATTGGTCCAAGATTCGAGCGCTCAGCAGCACACTTTTGGGAATGGGGAAACAGATTTTGTTTGTTTTACTTTCATTTTTCTTGATGTTGAAAGCATGAATAATTCATGCTGCCTGCTAGGGTTACACAAAAGCCAATCTTAAAAGCACGTGGCAGAATTATGGGCGCAAACATGCTAAAGACGCAGAAGCAAATATTAAAATATTTCTTACTTTGGATTACGATCTAAGAATTCTTGAAATAACTTGCTAATTAGAGCACTACTTGTCATTTGAGAAAATGGAATCTAAGTAGAAATTAAAAACCTGAGTGTTGACAATAGTCTATTTTTAAAAGCAAAGAAATAAAAACTTAACTAACTTTTACTCCGCTGGCACACATTCCAAGCTCAACGCACTGCTTTTACAAAGAGTTTCATTAATGAGTTGCGTACCGCTTGTCTGCCAATTAACATACATAGATGCATGGAAATGGCCGTGAAGTGCGTCTGATTTCACTAATATGGAGGTAGCACGCGTTTCTGTGTCTGTCAGTAAGTCGTACTGGCGGTTGTCCATAATCATTAAGCGGTCACCGCATAGCCAAAACTCGGACTACGCTACCTCAGCCATAAAATCGAAATCAATTTCATGAAATTCCATTGTGTTTGTGGCAATAATACCAAAAAATCCTTTTTATTTAATTTTCTCAATTTTCACATTCAAACTACATATTATTAAATTTTTAGTAGCACACAATTTGAATTCTAATTTTCGTTCATCCGACAAAATAGTATTAAATTACTAATACCCAACAAACATCGAACAAAAATGTTTCAACAATTTTTTTTTTTAGTTTTCATGACTATTTTTTTTTTTTTTGTAAGTGTTGAGCAAGCTCGAGACCAGCGGACAATAATTCATAGTTGAATTTTTATTGTCAGTTTTTTAGGAAAAATTTATAATTGGAGAAAAATGACTATAAATAAGCTCAAGTCTAAGAAGGATAATATTTTTGATTTTGATATTGTTAAATCGAGTTTTCAAAAATATCTTCCATGTCCAATTAAATTTTAGATAATTATTAAAATAAAGTAATTAAAATGAACTTTTAAGCAAGGAATTTTTAAATGTTAAAAAAGAAATTAGTTTAGTAAATACTTTTAAGTTTATAACAATTTTTTTATTTATAAAAAATATTTTGTATTTAAAAAAGAGGGAACGCATATTAAGCTGGTGAAAAAATATGTTTCTGAAAAGTGAAATTAAATGATTAAACATAAATCTTTTTTCGAAAAATAGTATTTTCCCTCAAATAATTTTAAAAGGGATAGTAATATCAATTCTACAAAAATTCCTTAGTACTGCCAGCTATTATTATTATGAATAAAAAAGTTTTTGAAGAAATTTTGAAAATATTTAAATATCTATGAAATTTTTTAAATATTTCTAAATTGGAAAAATGTGTTTTTGAAATAGTTTTAACTTTCTTGTTTACTGATCAAATTTTTTTTTAAATAGTTTTGAAACTTTTTGAAAAAAAAAAATAAATAAAAAATAAAAAATTTGTTTTGAAATCATTTTAAAACTTTTTGAAAAATAAATAAAATTGGAAAAAATTTCTTTTGAAATCATTTTGAAACTTTTTGAAAAAATAACAAATAAAAAACTTGTTTTGAAATAATTTTGAAAAAAAAATAGATGAAAACAGATTTATTTTGTATTTTCCGAAGCTATTGTCCAACATTTTTTAAACCTTTAAAATATTTATCTAATATTTAATACCACGAAGTTTATAAAAGAACTGTGTTTTCGAAATTTGAAGGCATAAGTTTGGGATTAAAAAAGGTTTAATACTTGCGATTTTGGGTCTTAAAAAATGTTGGCTAGCAAGAAAAGACCCCTTAGAGTTAATACTAAGGTGTGAAAATTTTAAGAGAACAATTTTTAGAAAATTTTGGAAAATAGTTTTAGATTAATTTTCAAACAGAAAAAAAAATTTAGTTTGGCCCAGTCTACTGTGCTAGTTTTATTTTATTTTCAGTCAATTCTTGAATTGAGTCCAACTAGATAAACCTAAGACATTCTTTGCTTAAAGTAGGTTACTCCTCCACTTGCGATCTAATGTGGCACACTAGCACGAATATTTACTGGGTATTACCACTAAGTACTGTTATTGAATTGAAATTCTATACGTCATGAGACCGTTATCACCTTGACCTCTACACACACCCAAACGCGTGGGCATAACAGCTATTCCCTCATACAGCAAACGAACCTTACACCGAATAATGTTATTATCTTTCCTAAAATAACAGTAAATCACTTTGAACGGCAAGCTATTACATTCTACCAACAAATGATTAAATCCCACACGTGGTATGCATGAATTGGGATCAATCAGGCAATGAAAAGCAATCGAATAATACAAAATACTACTTGAAAGGCAAATAATAGTAACAAAAGAGAAACGCATTGCTTATTTAAAGGCGCCACAAATAGACAAAACGAAAACGAAAATCTATTTTTCCTATTAGCCTGCAATTTGAATGCATATTTATGAAATCGGTGAACCTTATTGGAACATATGTATGTAACTGTGTGTGTGTGTATGTTTGCTTTTGAAATCCACTCGTAATCTAACTAAGCCGTCGAATCGAAATAATATGCATACAAATCATATTTTATCGAAACCCAACATACATAAATGATGTGCGGTGATGGTACTCACGACTACAAAAGGGCTGTACAAAAGAATAAAAAGCAACAACAAACAATTCTAACTTTGTTTAAGCACATTTGTATATTAGACTGCCCCAAAATAAAAATGTATTTTTCTGAAAATTTGTGGATATAGTTTTCTAATAGGACGAAAGCAAAAAACTGTAAAAAGTATAGATCTTATTACTAATTTCTAGAATTAGCTAGTCTGACTTTTTTTGCTAGATCTAATTTTGCTTTTGAGCTGACGAGATATTGGACTGAAAAATTATTCTGTGGCAAGTTTTGTAGGAAATTGTCAGCGTCGTCAGCTGTGAGCATTAAACTTTTTTAAACTTTTTTTTTTAATCTGACCAGGCTAATGCACATATATTTAAGTACGTACTCATGCATTGCTTTTACCGTCGCACATTCGTCTACCCTTTTGTTCGCACAACTCCAAATAAAAACGAAATAAAAAACACCTTGCCCTACCAAACGGCAATGAAATTGTTCAAAGCTGACCTAAACAAGACTCTGCGGCCCATTTAATGACATTCAATCATACATTTTAACCAGAAACATAAGCATATGTGTGCATGAGGGTATGTATGTATTTGTGTTGCGATGTGTAGTATTGCACTGTGAATTAGCAAGGAAATCGAATATGACTTACTTTAGCCAAGGCGAGTAAAATTCGGCCTCTGCTGCTTTGCCAAAATATTCATAACTTTGTTTTCTGCTAAATGGAATTGGTTCAATCAATGAACACACACACACACACAAATATGGAATTGCATATGGATGCTAGCCAAATATATATTTATACAGACACTCATAAAGTTATTTTGAAATGTCTACAGTTGGTGGAAGGCGAAGTGGTTCAATCTGTTTTTAGAATTATATAAATTTTCGACTAAACTTCGAGGGATTCATGGTGGGATTAAGTTGAGAGAGGTTTCCCAGTCAAAGCTTGCCTAGATGTTTAATTTTGCTATTTTAGACCCATAAATAACCACTCAGCTATTCTTCTAGTACTAATCCTCTCTAAATATAGAGGTTCTTGAACAGCTTCCTGCCTGATTTTATTACCAGATACAAGAACGCATCAGAAGATTTACTGAGAATAAAGCTAGCTGGCAGGACTTGGATCACCCAAATATGATATCCAGGAAGCCGTCAAAAGATTCCTCAGTGTCTGAATTATCAAGTCGACAGGGTAGGCTGTTAGGGCAAGGAAGTGTGGCAGGTTATTTATGCCAAAACTCAAATGAATGACAGGGCAGCTGTTCCTTCACTACTCTCTGTGCCGTATCAGCTTTACTCTTTGGTAGGCTTAAGATTAGCCCACGAATAATATATACAAGCTGGTAAGCTTCGACTCTTACTACTTACAAAGCTCTTATGGTCAATATCAATAAAATAGTTCCTCAGTTTTCACTCGATTAACCTCTGAATTAGCTAAGATAAGGAACCTTAGAGCAATCTCCAGAAAACTATAATATAAAGATAAAATCGTATTTTTTTTTTTGATGAAAAATTTATGGAAAAATAATTTGTTCGAGTTCTGTTCGATATCACTAAACTGCCACTGTGTTCTTGCTCTGTTTACATAACACACTCGAAATAGCAAGAGCGCTCATACTCGTTTGCGTACATATGGACTATGGGGTATTGCAAACAATGTCCGAACAGCAAGGCTGGTCAATTGACATGTCAAAAGCGCCCATACGAATTTGTACGACAATCAAGTGCTACACAAACACATACACACAGACACACATACAATAGATTCATGCATTTTTCATTAATCGCACACATATTCCGATCGACGTAAAAACCATGGCAATGTACCATACATATGTACATACATACATTTACACTTCATCGAAGCAATCGTATATTCAATCATGCCGAAAACTTAATTTTCGCACCAGCACTACATGGCGTATGAGTAATTTTCAATTTATCGCCAATGCAAATGTTGAATGTGCTGTCGCAACTACTCTGGCAACACTACAATACAAACACTCACACATGCATATTTTCATTTGTACAACACATATTCACTCAATTGAGATACCTTGATGTTTGTAGATGGAAGTAAATATGTAAGTAAGTGCGGAAAATTACACCACTCGAAAGTGTATATACATATGTATGTGTGTGTATGTGTTAATGTGTGCAGAAAAACGTCTCTTCATACATTTTATTAATATGCATATAAATATGTATATATATAAAGTTAAGTGAGTGATATTTATACAGAAATTTTTATTCATGCCGTTAAAATGGGTCTAGAAATGTAACCAACAGGGTGCACAAATAAAGTTCGATATGAAAAAGTTGCCACAAATTTGACTTACTTAAGTTGACATGGCAAGTGAGTAGCTGAATTCAAAGCAATTGACTAAGCGGAGCTAAGTTGAAATGGAGTAGATGATTAATGGCAGTTTAGGAAAATCAAATAAAGTCAGCTCGCAACTCAAAAAAAAAAAAATTGTTTAGAAAACGCAACTCTCCTCAAGCAACATTTTTATACACCTTTTCATGGGCTAGTATTGGAAATGCTCCAGGAAACATACTCAATTAAGCTGTAACATCTTCTTTTTATATTTCAGACATCTACATCTTTTTAAATTAAATACTTTTCGGCACACCCTCTACTTATTTTTATTCTGATAAATTTCCTTTCAACGCCATAGAAAGTATCAACCAGTATCATATTTCAATCGAAAAGCCGTCATACCACCCACCAGCGCCACCTGCTGGGGCATAAGGGAATAGCAAATGAGTATGCTTTTAGGCGTATAAATTCAAACGAGCAGAAATATTTTACATGCTAATAAAAAGATATTTAATATTTTAAAGGTATGAGATTTGCTTGAATAAAATCGAGAGCGTAAATAGCAAACTACCAAAAGGAAAAATGTAAAAAGGGAGTCACAATAAAAATGTTCTATTTATCAGAGCTCGCATAGCGCTTAGGCTGCCGAAACTCAGAGGCATATACGTTTTTCGAAATTACTCTTCTCAAGTACACTTAGTAGTAGAAGTGCAGGACTATTCACTGACGCCTCAACCGCAGTAAGTTCTCAAAAAAAAAGAACTCAAAAGGTGTGTCAGCGCCTTCAAGTATGCAACGATTTTCAAGTTTTTCTTAAATCGCATTTCCTAAGCAAATGAGCTGAGCCAACCATGACTAGATTTGTATGCATTGAAAATTAGCAGGGGAAGAGTGCCGATATAGGGACCATCTCGATAATTTAAAAAAAAAAATTTATTCCCAACAGAAACCAAAAGTAGGCTCTTTGGTTTCTGCTTCAAAAACAGTGAAAAGTTAAGCCCTTTAAATGCGAACATAATGCTGGAATAACCTAATGACCCTGGACCACGTCGTGCGAATGACTTACTTGAGTTGACAGCCCTGAAGGTATGCTTATCGGCACCCGCCGGCGGAAGCAGAGGAAGTGTAAGACCACCACTCCGATGAAAGGACCAAGTGGAGACCGATTTGCGATCTCGCGTGGTCTCCAATTAGCAGCAGTTGACGCAACGAAGAAATGACTGGCGAACTATATGTTGGCCCGTCAAAATCGCTGTGGGGGTTAGATGGCCATTTAAAGAAGAATACAATGACCCTGAAAGTTTTGCTATTTTAGATTCTCACCACAGTCGCACTCAATACTCAAAGGACACAAGCTCTCACAGCCACAATGAAAGTTTTCCACTAACTTTTTTCTACGCCAACTATAACTTATTTTATTTTTATTTCATTTTTGTTATTGCTTTCTTGTCGATTTAACTAACGCCTACTTCACAGCTGTTCGCTTTCACTTAAGCAAGTAAATATTTTGTTGTTTTTTTGTTTCATATTTCGAATTCCCAATATAACAAAAAGCGCCGCAAACATACAAACAAATCTTTGGGAACAAATCTCATTTCAGTTTTTTCGCTTTGAAATGTTAATAAATTGAATTTTGTGTGTCGCTTTATAAGAGCTGTCCCCAACACCGCACCACTGCACACACACACACATACAAATACCCGGTTCACCCTCCATTTACATATATGCCATTTGTTTGCTTCATAGCAGCTTCTTTCTATCGCTTTGCGCATTCTTTTTTTACTTCCCTTTCACCCTTTCATTTGAATATCTCAAGTTCAGTGGCTTTAATGCTCCTCCTCCCTCTTTCTACCCCTTCGCATATGCCTGTACTAACACTAACATGTGTTCACTCATACACACACAAATGCACTACAAATAAAAACCAAAATATTTGCCACGTGCTCTTTTACTTAGCTAACTGTTTCTTATGGTAATTTCGCACTCTGTTTACCCAACCTCGCATCGGGTACGCCTCTATGTTGCAACAACGCTTTTGCACTGCGAATAAATTTGTTAGAATATTTTCAATGCGACAGCTGACAGCAGTTACGTGTCCCACAGCGCAGCAGCAAACAAACAACAACAACAACAAATATTAGAGGAACAAAATAGAAATACTTAAATGCAAATGAATATGCTCTGCGTTTCTTGAACTTTGACTTTATCAATTCTTCGGCGAACCCTCCAAAGGAGAATCCCTTATCATGCAGCGTTTCGCCTAAAAGTGTAATTTCTTGTTTTGTCATGATAAATGAGCAACGACTTCTATCGAGGTCCAAACTTGTATACCAACACCAACAAACGCCTAAAAGTATGCAGCCTTTCTGATTTTACATCTAAACCAATGAGCTTTTCCGCCATGATTAAAAAGTGAACCTTACCTAACAAAACTACCAACTTCTTTAAACACGTTCTTGATTCGAAGTAAGTCGCACTATTTATCCGGGTTTTTACCCATTAGCGTCTGGCAGGGTAGCAGTGAGACGTGTGGGTGTAGGTCAAGTAGTTCGTTTACCTTAAATACAGATGAAAACTGGACTTTGCATGTGTTTTAGATATTCTCTTTTGCTTCACAATAAAGGTGAATAACTCTTGCTGGAATTTAAAAATTAAAAAAAAAAAAACCGCGTGTAGCCAGTACACGTGAAAAAAGTTAACTTCTTAAATTCAGAAATAACGAAATATGAATGAGGTGTATTCGAGAATTGTTTAGATTCACAATTTCTTACTTCCGGGAAGTGGACCAGGGAACCGATCCATTCAAAAATATCTTATGCATTGTGCGTTTTGCTTCAAATTTGGTAAGTGGGTAGAATTATGCCTAAATTAACAGGGGCCAATATGAATGGGATATAGAGGAAGAGGGGCGGGGTAAAAGGAAAGCGGGTAATGAAGGGAAAAAGGGGGGAGATAGAGTGAAGGCGAAGAAAGATTGGAAGGAGAGTTGTAAAAGGGGGGACAGTGAGCTCGCATTTAGACAGGACGTCTGCCTCTACTACATATCGACAGCCACACTGCAAAACCCCGTAAGTCACTATTTTTCCAAAAATAAGGTTCTGAGCCTTTCCCATAGATCGTGATATTTCGCACATTAAAATTCAGTCAAAATCGGGTTACAACTTCCCGTTTCTTTCCAGTGGTGAAATGTAATAGCCGTCGCTCATATATATACGTTATAATTATTACAGTTTTTTCCCTCTCCTGAAAACTTTTTGGTTTTGAACATACAGGGTTTTGCAGTGTGGCTGTCGATATATAATGTATAAGATTGAAATATTGTATGTGTGTATGTATGCATAACTTAAGTTGCGTTCTAAACGGATTGACCGATCATAACCAACTTTAGAACAGAAACCCATCGATGAATTAAGAGGGATAGGGGAAAAGGTGCGGGCACCTCACATACAAATGGGATTTTTCATGTTGCATATCTCTGGAAGTATTCATGCTAGGCCGCTAAAATTCAACAGAGTTATATGAGGATTATGAAACCACTCGTATAAGGATTTGAAGAACGGGCATAATTGGTATCAGTTCTATCGACTTTATCAAACTTACCTACCTAATTTCGATTTATTCCATGGAATGGAACCAATTTCATCCATTCACGGAATATGTAATTCGACCTAAGGCATGTCTCAATCTCAAGGGGGCGAATAGAAATTTTTGTCAAATAGCATCCGCGCACGCATTTTTTCTGCGTGCCTGGTAGAACGAATTTATGCGCCGGTATAAAATCAAGCCGTCCGA
Organism: Sphenella marginata; assembly: GCA_951509765.1. Classification (NCBI taxonomy): domain Eukaryota; kingdom Metazoa; phylum Arthropoda; class Insecta; order Diptera; family Tephritidae; genus Sphenella; species Sphenella marginata. Next base: position 79,865,305 of record OX608081.1, read on the forward strand.
GTCTGAGGATTGAATTTTATTGATTTGGGGGGACATTCCAGTTCTAATGTACTTGAATTAAATTCTTACAAAATCCGAAGAATTATTTAAAACTATAAAAGATGGTGATGAACACCCTAGGCCAAACTAATTGATTTTTAGATGTTACTAGCAGACCCGGCAGACGTTGTTCTGCCTGACCAGTGACTTCCCTAGAAATACATTTTCAAATATTTTTCTTTAACTTTTAACATTCCATTTATTGCAGTGCTTTAGGATATACAATGTTTCCGGTTTTAAAGTCTTTGGTATAAACAAATAAATTTTTTGAATGTCCAACTCAAAAAACAGATCATTTGAACTCAATGGGTATGACAAAGCCCATTATGCGCTGCTGAGCAGATGTATAGTTAGTACTTATTTAATTATATCCTATATCTACCTATAATACTCTGGATATGTATGAACGGCAATAACAAACAAAAAAAATTAAGTGCTTTGATTAAGATTTAAGAACGTTAAAATGTCACTAAAGCAAATACATTCAGGGATATAACGAATTGAAATATTACTTAGCTTGTGGTCCTGGAACTGCCCACTTTTCCAAAGAATTTACAAATGTAGCCTATGTATGTCGTACCCAACGAAGATTTTAACGTATTGGAAAAGTTTAAAACAGATCAACCATAAACTTTGGACATTATTGAAGTACAAACAAAGCACTGAATACAAAAAATGTGGGCGTGGCACGGCCCACATTTCCCAAATTATATAATTCTTGACCAAGGGACACACATATCCAAAAACCATTAGTTTAGACCAAAAATATTCAAAGTTATGATGATTTAAATATCCAGAAATCATTAATTTAGACCAAATATGTTCAGAGCTATGAAGAATTTAAATTTCATATAGCCTTGGGGCGTGACACCGCCTACTTTTCCAAAAATTGATATAGCCTAAATCGTACACAACAATTTTCTTAACCAATCTTGAAAGTTTAAAAGAGATCGACCATAAACTTTGGACATTATTGAAGTACAAACAAAACACAAAAAATGTGAGCCTGGCACCGCCCACTTTTCCAAAATTACATAAATCGTGACTAAAGGACACACATATCCAGAAATCATTAATTTAGACCAAATATGTTCAGAGCTATGAAGAATTTAATTTTTATATAGCCTGGGGGCGTGGCACCGCCTACTTTTCCAAAAATTGATATAGCCTAAATCGTACACAACAATCTTCTGAACCAATCTTGAAAGTTTAAAAGAGATCGACCATAAACTTTGGACATTATTGAAGTACAAACAAAACACAAAAAATGTGGGCGTGGCACCGCCCACTTTTCCAAAATTACATAAATCTTGACCAAAGGACACACATATCCAAAAATCATTAATTTAGACCAAATATGTTCAGAGTTATGAAGAATTGTAGTTTTATATAGCCTGGGGGCGTGGCACCGCCCACTTTTCCAAAAATTAGTATAGCCTATGCTTTAACCCATGATCTCAAGAATATACTGTGAAAATTTCATAAAAATCGGTTGAGTACTTTGGACGCCCATAAAGGACACACAGACACACAGCCACACAGACACACAGACACACAGACACACATTCATTTTTATTTATAAGATATGCAGTTGTGGTTTGGACGCATACATAAAGCCACCTTAGGTCCATTTAATATAGCTATTTACTCAACATATTATACTCAACAAGCATGACAATAACAAATGAGTTGACAATTGCAGCAACAAAAATCAACTATGTACATAATTACTGTACTAATCTAACCAGCACCAAAGGCAATTATGTACAGCGTGTGTGTGTGTTGGTGTGCACCATCTAGCGTCATATGGCGTTTTCAGTGACATCTACGCAACAGTAGTGAGGATGGATTTCAAAGACAACAACCAATATTCTATTTCCGTTGCATAGTTCCCGTTATATCATCTATTACAATACAATTTTCTCAATTTTACTCTCAATAAAAACTTCATATCGCCGCCTAAGAAGTTAACTTCAAAAATACTTAAAGCGGTTTCTTGTAGTCTTGCAAAAATATCACGCGCCCTAAAGTATGCAGTAAATAAATACATGTCTATTGCTTTGCCGGAGGAAATAACAAATTCAAAATCTTTTTGCTGTGCTAGGTTTAGCTTCCCATTCAGCTTTTTATGAATTTTGTGAGACCACATTGTGTGCCTGGGTGTTTACTAAAAAGGCTTGGGTGACCCCAGGAGTTCGGATGAGCAACTGTAGTCAAAAGCCACTTGCCAATCACCAAATCAAATTAATACACTCAAAAATAAACTGCTCTCTTTAATGTTTCACCTCACTTCAAAGTTTAACCCGTTTAAAATCATATCCAACTTTGAGTTGGTAGTAAATTCCACGAACTAGCCGAAAGCGAATTTTCAACGGCAACAATTCATAAAAACGCCTCAACAAACAACTTGTATAAATATTAAGTAAGCACTCAAAATAAACAAATTCTTACATCACAGCTGCATTAATTATTAAGCATCTTTTCTGTGGCTGCTTAAGGTTTTTCCTTCATTATAACACTACCAACTTTACCTCGTTAACGCTTTCTTATGTACTCCTTGGCAAAAATGTTCTTATTCCACTTTTACAACAATTATTCTTTGTTAAGCAATGGTAAACAAAGCCGCAAAAATTTAAATGAAAAAATTAAAATTTCACGCAAATGAATGCGGCAGTTTACGTTGAAATGCGAAATTTTTTTTCCGGCTCAGACTTCCTCTTAGCGCGTACTATTTTACATGACAGTAACTGTGAGTAAGAAATGAGAAAATAAAAATGGCAGGCAAGTTGTTGTATATTAAAGTAAGAAATTAAAAATACAGATTTATAACTGAAAACGAAATTTGTGTTGCAGTACGAACTGAAGGTTGAAGAAAGTGAAAAAAACGGCATGTTCGCATATTTGTTGCATACCACCAGGCGCTTGTGCACGTTGCTTGCCGTAAGCAATGAAGCAACACACACACTTTACCACACCACACATTTTATTGTTATTTTTGTTTATGAACTATTTTTTGGCGGCTGTCATTAAGGACGCTTACCTGAATATGTGTGCTTGCATGCTAATAAATGAAAGTGCTGGCGCATGCAGGAGAAAGTAAGTAAGGAAGCACGCGTAACAATAGCGCTGGCAGAAGAAAACAAAAACCAGAGTAGCATAATAACAGGCGCAAACAATTGACATTTACAGGCAGCTATGTGTGCTAGATCATGCTTTTCAATTTTTCTTTTTAAAGATGTTTAAATATGTACAAACAACAAGACCAACACACATCATAACATAAAGACTGCATGTCTTAAGAAATTTTGTGTATACTGTTGGCAAGAACAAACAAACAAAAGGGAATTAATTGAAGTGGAGATAAGTGCATTGTGACGTCACAGGGCATCATTGCTTAGTGTTGGAATTTTCTAACAGCGGCTTTGGTGCAGACACGAGTTCGAATCCGTGTCCGAAAAGGGATCTGATGATGAGCCTGGAAACTCTGAAACATGTAATCCTATCCATCGCTGTAGATTTGTTCTTTGTAATTTTTCTCCAATTATCAATTTTTCCCAAAAACTGACAATATTAATTCGTTTAGAATTATTGTTAACTGGTCTCGAGCTTGCTCATAACTTACAAATTTGTAAACAAAATAGACCGCAAAATCCAACAACAAAAAAAAAAAAGATGTTGCATATTTTTAGGCATGCAATTTGTGTTCAACTTTAATTTGTTGCTTTAACAGCTGCGCGCTGCACTAGCGCTCGTAGAACATGGAAAGTTTTCACAGCGCAGATGGGGTAAGGTGGGCAGAATACTTGGAGCTTTTTAAGAAATTATTATTTGCATACCTTAAGGCGCAACATATTGCATGTATTTAATTGGAGTAGGCGCATTAAACGTGTTTCGAATATTAATGAGTGTTGTTGCAGCTAACTAAATTTTAAGCCTTCATAAGTTGTCTTTCAATTTCAGGCGTTTAGCTGTAATCTTAGATGGAAAGCAGTAAAACATTTAATTTCAGCAATATAATATATTATGAAGGACTACTGGGCTTAGAGCTAAGCTTCTGTACTAAACAATTAAAATTATGAGATAAGGACCAATTTTCTCAATAATTCGACATCGGAACTCTAATTCTGCGCCTAAAATTATGTTCTTGTTTTAAGTTGGAACATGGGGTCGATTCATCAGACTTTGACAGCATCCGCCCTACTTGCTTTTATTTTAAACTTCTATTTAATTTCTCCTACAATTATCTAATACTTAAATAGTGTCAAAATTCAATTCAGCCTAAAAGTATTCTTCAAAGATAACAGTGTTTACAACGCAGTTATAGCCATGGCAAATTGACTTCATGATGCACACACCATAAAAAAAAAAATAACTTCACTACGTTTATGCTAAGTATGCACGCCATTTAAATAAACTTAAATGAGATAGAATTCAAAGTAGACAAATACATTTACATTTAAAAAGAAAATTAAAGAAATGAGAAGTAATAACAAAAATTGCAGCATATAATTGAGAGCTTTATGCTTTGTTGGTTATTAGCCGCTGGCCACATTTACCTGGCAGCGTCCAGCAGTAAAGCGCGCGCAGACTGAATTGAAGTGGAGTAGAGGCGAGATGAATGGCGATCGAAGCGGTGTTGCCATTTCTGAAAATTTTTAGCACCAAAAATTTGTTTTCACACCAGCAAAAATGGTCAGCAATGAAGACAAGATTGTAAAGAAATGACGCATTTGTAAATGATTCATCAGTGAGTACAAATTTATGTGTGAATCGCTGGAGATATTTTCGCTCAAACTAGCGTGAAAAGGAAATTTTTTCTCAAGCATCCACGACCCAGCGATCTGAAAACATAACACGCTGACTATTTGTGAGTAATTCATGTATTTCTTAACTCCACCTATTGGCATTTGGTGTGTTCCTTACAATACATCGAGTCGCCCAATTTCGCTCAAAACTTGTTGCTCGTGTTCCTTTTCTTTCTAACAAAAAATAAGTGCTTATCGAACATAGTGCCAATTCGCTATGTACTCAAACACCACTTATCGTAAAACAAATCATAACCTTCAGCCAAATTAACCCTCCAACTTTACTCCAATCGCACCGATATGGCAACGCTGTCTGCTAGTAAGCACAACTGCGTGCCTTGTGAATGCTTGCAGGTGTAAAAACACTCGACTATTACAGTTTTTGCTTGTGTTTACAAACACAGGTGATACATAATGACCAGAACACTGCGCCACGACTGCCAACACGTTTGCTGACTAGGCAACTAATGAATGGCGCCAAGCAAAAAAAAAAAAATTATAAAAAAATTATTTATAAAAACTTGAATAGCTTAAATTTGTTCAAGCACAAAAGTGTGCTCCATTTGCTTTTATGCAGCTATGTTTTGTATCATAGTAACTGTAAAGTTTTGATTAAAACTCATTTAAGCTATTTAGGTGCTCCCGCTCTCCTACACAACGTCTGAGCAGGGAGCGAATTTAAAAAGTAATTCTGACCGATAATTGACTTGATTTCGCTTGAGCTCTCCTCTTTTCATCGCTTCTTTGCTTTTTGCCTCCATCTAGCTCTTTTTCGCGTCATTTTTTCTCACCTATCTCTTCATTTCAATATTTCTTTTCCTCTTTCTATTACCAGTTTTATTCTTGTCCCCATACCGATCCCTGTTCTATTCTTATATCTTTGAGACTTTATAAAAAATCGCTAGAAGAAATGTATACTGGTATAATTTCTTAACTCGCCTTAAGTTGTTATGACTTTTGACCACAGATATATGTATGTGGGGAGTGTCACGCCTTGTTCAAAAACTATTACTATTTTACCACGTACCAAATTTTAGTTCTCTGACAGGAATTTTTCAAAGAACTGTGTGATAATAGGTTTCGCTAGTATGGACGGAACCACGCCCTCACATTTTAAAACATTTTTACCAAAAGGTGGTAATGTTTTACTGTCGTTTAATAACTCGTTTGACAACTTTTCAAATACTTTTTAATTTGTGTTTTTTTTTTGTCAAAAATGAAAAGCTTGCCGCTCCCTGTTTTTAACTTACTGCACTTACAATTTGCGGCTATACTTTGTATACAAAAACTTTTTTTGTTTTTTTCTACAATTTAATTTATTTTCTCTTTTTCCATAGCATCCACGTTTCTTCCCTCTTATATCTCGCCTTCCCGTTGGCTTTACGCATTTCCCATTTGCATTTCACTCATTTTCATTTACACTTAATGATGATTTTTTATGCACTCGTAAATGCGCGTTTTTCTTATTTGCTTACTATGAATACTTAAAAATGTCTCATGAAGTGCGCCATTCGCATTGATGCGCTTACAAGTCGCCCTTTACACAAACAACAAGCATGCGCTCCATATATATATTTGCTAATGAATCCGATTAGTTGACGTAGTTGAGTGGTAGCCTACTGATTGACTAACTGCCTAAATGCTTGAGTGAATTTTGTAAGCGCAGCAAAAATAAAATTACAACTACATAAATTTGAAATTAAAAAAAAAAACAATAGAAACAATTACGATTGGTATATAAAATGAATTAAGAGCGCGCACTTTGCAGGTGTGAAGTGAACTTATTTACGCTTGAAGCCACTATCTCAACGCAGCAGTTGACAATGAAGGCAAATAATAAAATTTTTTATTATTATTTCCCCTTGCTTTTCGAATGGCAAATACTTAAGAGGAATTTAATGTTATCGAATTTTAAAGAATGTTGTTGTAAAACGATTTTATTCTTTCGTTCTAAAATCCAAAAATGTGCCAACCTTAATGACAAACAATCAGCGTTCGAAATAATGGCAGATAATATTTTCCACTACTCTTGATAATCTCAGTCAATTTACGTTGCTTACAAGACACAAGTTAAGACTGAGACGTGAGCTTTTAAACCCTTTACGAGAAAGTCGTGAATCAGAAAAGCTTCAGCTGGTAATTACCATACAAAACTAGCACTCGATGAGGTAAGCAATGAGCAACCGTGACAACAAAATGGCTAGCATTACCAACTTAAAAGTGATTGACAGAAGTTGGAAAGTAGTTTAATTAGGGAAGCATCAAACAGAAGAAATTGATTAGAGGAGAGGGTTGCTAAAGTTGTTAAGAGAAAAGTTGGTTGATAATTTATTTGTATTAATCTAGCTGCGACAGTCGCTTTGACAGTGAAAAGCAAGCAAAAAAAACTTTCTAAAAACGTACTGATGTTACCAGAGCTCTACCACAGTGTCTGCCCCTAGAAGTATGCTACACGAATGAAAATATATTCCCTCCCAACTATACCCATAAGAGAGTAGTCTTAATCAAATATACGGGAGCCGTAAACGCTGACCACGCTCTTTACAACGTAGTCAAACAATTTTTTGAAGGGGAAATAGCACAAGTATGAAAAATAGAGTAGTAAGAAAATAAATAAGACATAAGATCTAACAAAAAAATGCTAGGTTTGCTGAAAATTTTTTCGTGCGCCGCATATGCAGGAAACACTTGTTTGACTTATGGCAACCGGAAGGATGTAGCTAAAGTGGCAAAAGCACCTGTGCTCGCATATTCACACGCACACACACTCAAGCACACAAACACTTTTCAACTCGGCTCATACGAGTTGATGGCATAAATAGCAAGCAAGCAAGCCAACATCACTGTTATTATTTGTGTCTGTGTTTGTGTGCCGTGTATGGTACAACTGAACGAACCGCAAATGGTGTGCAAACGAAAAACGGGTTAAGAGACGACATAAAAAATATTTCACGCAAACAATAACAATAATAAATTACAAAGCTTTAGTGGAGCGTGGGAAAGAAGGGACAGCAGCGAGCACTTCATATTCACGTAATAGCACCAGCAGCAGTTGAGTTGCCTTAAATAGGAGCGACGAGGGTGTTAAGTGGGAGCATAGCAAGTGATGGCACACAAGAGATAAGTTAAAATTGTAGTAGAGCAAAGATTTGATTATGTTGATAAAAGCTGTGTTTCCTTTTTTTTTGCTCTGTGTTGGCCACTGGCTGTTAATAATGGAACAGTACCTGGGTTGACATCACAGCTACATAGGTATGTATGAGTTTGCACCTTCGTAGTATCTGCGAGCAGTGGCGTTAAAGTGCAAAAAAATGTCACCTGCTGGACAACAAAAGCCGTTGGAGCGCTGGAGCCAAGCAGGACTGACACGCCCGCGATTTACTTTTACTTAGCTGCCGGCGTAAACAACACTCTACGGATTATGGCTATGTGTCAGATGTTACAGCGCGGATAACAATGTACAAATTGTGTGAAGAGGATGCAGGATGAAGCATAAAGGATGCAAATATTTGTGTTTTGAGTTGAGACATTTTTTGGTGGCGAAAAAAGACTCGAAAAAAGAAGAAGGCAGTTTGTTGTGTGAAAAAACTAGAGTTAGGCTACGGTGAGGTGGGTGCTCATGGAAATTTGGAGTTGAAAGACGAGGAAGAAATATTTCTTTATTGATAATTTTGACTATTTGGGCTTGCTTTATAATTTCTCAGCCAAAGTCGTTACTTTCCAGTAGCATTTACTAGAAAAGCTTTCGACACAGGGTGACAGTTTCAAAGCTGAAGTAACAGTAATTGTGTTGCATACTTTTAGGCAAAATTTAATTTCATACCATAGCTAAACTCTGATTCTAAACAATCAAAAAATGTTTGCTAACACGAGCGCATATTTATAAAGTTTGTTAACCCAGATTTGTATCGGTTGCTGGTTGGCAGCGCATGAGGTGAAATTACAATTTTAAACCAGTACCTAACACACTTTGGCACAGCAAGTAATCTCGTCTAGAATTTCGCAAGTAAAAATAATCTCATTTCATAGCTATGCTTATACATTTCTTAATTAATTTAGTTAGTAAATGTAGCCATCTGCACCATTTTATTGCAATTAAATTGGCACTAAAAAGTTCAACAACATTTCTGCAGTTTTCTTTTTCATAACTTTGAAAGTTTATTTACACTTACATATTCTTATGTATGTCTCAGATTTCAGCGCGTTATACCAACTTAAGCTCAATTTAGTTTCCATTTTCATGCAATCTTAAGTTGTTTAGAAATAATTAAAATTGTAGTAAAGTCATAAGAAATGTGTTTATGTTTTATTAAGAGCGAATAAAACGTGCATGTGGTGAGTGGAGAGAGCGCGCGCAAAACTATAGTTCCACCACACTATTTTTTGTTATTATTTTTCACACACACACAGAAACACTTAGTGCACATGTAAGCAATAAAATAATTTAATAGCGCCATAAAATCTGATACAAGTACACCACAAATGCATAGCGTTTAAAGCTTCAGCTTACAATTTAGTACGCACCTAACCTACACCTCATAGAGCTTTTTTTGAATAAGACATTTCACTTTTATTACCCGCTAGGCTTATCGTAATTCCATATTTTACTTGGAACTGCGGATTACCGCCAGCGTATTTGAACATAAAATTTACCAAAGAAAAACATTTTTGTTCGCCTCCTCAAATGTATTCAATGCTTCACAACATGATTTATTGTCAATCAATGTGTAAACACTTTTAGCGCATAAAATAAAACATAATTCAATTTTGTGTCAGCCAAAAAATTCGCTATAAACTCTTCAGCGCCTAAAAGCAATTTAACATTATTTGCTAAAAAATATAAAAAAACCAACAGTGAATAGGCACCGCCTCACGAGAGGTTTTTATTAAAAATTCTGAATGCTGTCAGCTAATTTTCGGCGTTAGTTCTATTTTGCAACAACTTTATGTGTCAACGCACTTCATGGCATACTTTTAGGCACCCAATTTTATACAATATTCAATAGAAAAAAATATAATATAGCATTTTCATTAGGGTGCTACGAAAGTAAGCAATAGAAAAAAGGTAAATATATTCTAAATGAAGTTTGCGAATGTATCAAAGGTATGTATACCTCTTAGCGGAACCTACTTTATAAAGACTTCCATTTCAAAAATTAGTTTTTTGGGTCACCCTATAAATTGAATAACAAACCTCCTCCAACAAAAATATTTCTTCACATGCTGATTTGCGGCATATTTATAGGCGCTTTGGTGTATCTTTTTGTTCATGGACGGTAAGAGGTGTGAAGAAAGAAGGCGAGTTGTGTTGATGGCAAAAAAGCGCGAAGTATTTGAGCAGAAATATCTAACGCGAAACAGCACAGCTTTCCACACGTGCGGCATACAAACTCGCAGTGCCCTGGCCTATGCGAAGGAATATAAACAAATGTGTATGACTAATGCAAACACTGCGTGCCACTCAATTCATATTTGCATGTGTGAAAGCCGATGTGTGTACCCTGCCAACCATGATCGGATAAAAATCTGGATAATCATTGAGTCGCGCTTACCAAAAAAGAGGATAAAAAAATGGGTAATTTTGTTCAGAGAGGTTCACTTTTTACCCATGTTGAAAAGATTTTTGCGTGTAAGTGTGAAGCATACTTTTAGGCAGTTGTCGTTTTCCATACAAATTCTAAAAATATGCGTTGGTGTTAGTAAAAATTTGTGAATTTTTGGAATCAGAGTTTCACCATGGTTAGCCATGGTTGGTAGGGTATATGCTGCAAAAAATCGTGTCACTAATCTCTAAAGAAAGTGATCCGCGATCGATCCCTTTAGTCTATAGTTGGCTATAATTGAATTTGTGTAGCATACTTATAGAAGTGTAATTTTGGTTTTTGTAGCATACTTATAGGAGTATTTTAATCCATTTGAAAAAGTGAAAAGTTGATTAGTCGTTTCGTGCCGGTTCGGGTATAAACGGGTACAATTAGTCTCTCCATAGTACATGGTTAAAAAAAAATGTGAACAGTACAGCCCACACAAAGTGATCAGAACAGGCATTAGTTGCATACTCCTTTGCGCCTCGTCCCTGACTGATCCTAGACTTATCGCATTTTTTACAGTGTACGAATTGGAGTATGTATGAATTGTATTTGTATGCCGCCAATATATTTACAGATTAACATACTTCAAAATGTATGAATTCAACGCTGCAGGAGGTCGACTCATTTGAATGCTAGTCAGATGGCACAGCAGGCATATGGGCACTTGGATACATTCATTTGAGTGCGTTTGTATGTTTGTATTGCGGGTGCTTTGCATATTCACAAGGCATCAAATAACGAAGCATTCGGTAGTGAAGTGATTTTTGAAGTTTGGCATTTTTTGCCTTTTTGTCGGGTATCAACTTCAACCGACACACTGAGTTACACCTCACGCTGGTCATGTGTTGTGTGGTGTAGGGGGGGTGTGCCTGCGTTACGGTATACAATTTCACTTTAGCGCAATGTCTAGCAAACAATTTGGCAAGCCGTTAGCATTTTGAATATGCAAAAAAGTGCGCAGTCAAATGCTGACAAAGTTCGTTAGGGATGGTAAAAACGAGAAGAAGATACTTGCACATAAATTAGTTTATGTAGCCTAGCGTATATGTATGTATGAGGGTATGTGTGTGCTTGTGTGTGAGCTCAGTGTGTGTAGATAAATGCGGGTACATACACTTGTTTGCTTGTATTTGTAGATAACCGAGTTTTAGGTTACTTGAGCTAGTTTCAAATTGGAAACTGAATTTCACTTGGATTAGTTAGGCACACACATACATGCATACATACACACAGACTTAACACAGCACACCTTGAAGAAATTTAGTTACGAGTTCATTTATGAAATTCTCAAAATAGATTTTATAACCTCAAGGCAAACTTAAGCTCTAACTGAGATCAAATGGTGGCAGGCAAAAAAAAACTAAACGTATTTGAAATCAATTAAAAGCCTGCAAAAAGTGTTGAATTGGAATTTTAGAATTTTCACTTTAATTACATGCATGGATGTGTATGTGTGTGTGTGGTTGCTGTTTTTAAAAATTTGCTTGGCTTATGTTGATGCTGCAGTATTTTCTAGTTAAAATTATGAAATCATGTTTGACATGAATGTAATGAAAATGTAGTGAGATAGAAACGGATACACAAAAAATTCGATTTAGTAGGTTAAAGTGGCAACCTTAGGCGGTAATTTTGTTTAGTATGCAAAGGTTCAGCAACTCTATTAAAATAAAATAAAAATCCAATAAAAAAATTTGAATTCCATACAAATTAAATTTTCTTCATTCAATTACTCACATGCAGCTGTTAGCTGCAACTGATCTGGCAACCCCAAACAAGACAACTGAAGTATTCATAAAAACGTGAAGAATTGCAAACGCGGGCTTAAACTGCCAATAAGTGAGCTTTAAATGGTCCCCAAGGAAAGCATTAATAATGCAAACCAAACAGTCGTTTGTAAGGCGAAAGAAAAAGCAGTAAAGCAACACGAAATCAACAACAACACCAACAGCGCCAATGAAAATATAAACGAACCAACCGCATTGACGACGACAACATCGATGACGCCAGCAAAAGAATGAAATCAAAGTCATTCAATAGTTGCTACGGCGATAATTAGGGCTGGAGGGGAGATAATGAGAGTGAGTAGGAGAGAGTGGAACTGTATGGGAAAGCAAATGAGGAATATGCGAAACCAGCTGGCTACTCGATTTAACTTCTACCCTGCCAACCATTAGTGGGTAAAAAACTGGTTAGACGTTTCACTTTTTAACCATGGTGAATTTGGTTTCGATTTTCCGAGTGCGTTTTTCAAAGGTTGCATGTTTTCACATTTATGGAACCACATCTTCACGGAGCAGCAACTTCACCATGGTTAGAAGGTGAAAATATCTGAAAGCGTTTACCCACTATTTATTCACCTTTTATGCAGGTTCTCCCTAAGTATGCACTAGTGTTGGTATTCATGAGAAATAGTTGTAGGTGGTGTTGGAGTCTGAGGTGAAAATGCCAGAAAGTGGGTAGTCGTGGTTGGTGGGGTGCATGTCAACCATGTATGTAGAGCGGCGTTTATGTGTGTGTGTAACGCAGTCGCGACGCTGTTGGCTGAACGCGCAGGAAGTGTGATAATTACGTGCGATTTGCTGTACGTAGAAGCACAACCTGGCAGCAGGCAGCTGCTAAAAAGATGTCAACAACACCAAATACAAGCAGAACTTACTCCCAACTGTGGTTACACCCCATCTGCTGACAATTCAATTCTTCCATCAACATCACTACCAACAACAACAACAACAGCACAGCTTTGTGGCAATGTCTCCAATATCGACGCCGCATTTATCGTCTGTCTGTCTGTCTATGGTTTTGGCCTGTGGCGTTGGCAGCAATGTTGCAAAAAATTTAATTATGCCCGCTCGATTTGCAAGAAATGCAATTTTCCACCAAATGCCCCAACAGCATACGACCAATGAGAGGAGTTGCACATATGTATATGTGGTGGCACACTAATAGCTGGTGATAGAATAAGCTGAGCAGTGCAGCTTCGATGAGAGGGTGAAGTGCAATCAGCCGCGAGTGGCAGTAGACAGTCGGCGGCAGCAAAATCAATTCGAATTCCTTGCCTTGGGCAATGTCTGGGCTTATGCATTTGTGTGCATGTGCGTGTGTGTGTGTGTGTGAGCCACACTGTTCACAACATGTCATGTGGCAATGTGGTGAGATTACAGCATTGATGTTGCCATTTATTAAAAATATATGAACGAACGAACGAACGAACGCACGAATGTTGGGTTTTGTTAAGTTGTGCGATTGCTTTAACTGGCAATTGGTAGGTAAGTTGGAAGGTTTTCGATTGCCTTGCATTATTCAAATATGTTTTTAAAATATGCACATGTGCGCACTATATTTGTAAGTGTGTGCGTGTGTGTGTGCATTACATTTCACAGTTGCATTACCACAATGACATCAACTTTTGAGCTTTGCGGCTGTTCAACTTCAATGTTGGCCTGAATAAATCAAGAAACTCTTAGCCAATTGAGTTGTCTGTAACGCAAAATGCGCGAAATTTGTCAGGCGTGTTGATCGTATAGCGAAATGCAGCCGGGCGTCATACGAAGTGTATGACGATGTGCCAAAAGAGATATTCGATTGTGAGTTAAGATTGAGAATGTGTTAATATATTTGTGTCAGAGGTCTTTTGTAGCTTGACTTGCTGGTCTTTGAGCTGATCTTACAGTAGGGTGCAATAAAAAAGCAGTGGACAAGTTTTAAAAAATACTATATAGATCAAACAAACTACTGGGACTTAGGAAGACCTCAACAGATTTGCGAATTTTTCCTTCATGTTTTAATGAGATTTCATTTTGATTTATCAATCTCGCTGCAATAATACCATGACATACTTGCATTCTGAAATTTGTTTTAAATGAATTTTTCTCAATATTTATTTTCATCTTTTTATTTAAATTAATCGATTTCGATCGAATATGACATGATGCGATGTGATATGATCATGTGACTTACTAAGGCAATATTGTTAGCAATAATAACTATGCACTTCTGGCGTTATCCACACACACTACAATTACCACTAACAGCACTGTTAAGTCAAAAAAAACCTCATGCATTCGCCAAGAGATACGTAAATTTCCTAAAACTTGCAATCTTGTGTGAAATCCGCAATAATTAAACTTCGTGCAACTTGCGACTCCTATTAGCATGTGTGGAAAAAGCTTGTGACTACGACTCCATACATACATATGTACATATGCATATGTTTGTTTGCTACTCACTAGAAGTGTGTATGCGCCACCCACAGGCCACTCGTTTAAGAACCTTAGACCAACGCAGCCAAATCAAGTTTGTAAAACTTTTAAGCTAAACTTTTACTTCAATGACATTTTCTATTTGAATTACATAAATTGACGAAAGTTTTTGTTTGTGGTCAAATGGTTGTACGCGCATTGCCAACCAATAGTTAGCAATGTGTTGCCGGAAAACTGATATGCACCTCAGCACTCACACTCGCACACACACACACTCATGCCTGTGAGCTCAATTTTATTGACTGAAACTCGCATCCTGAGCTCAATGACGGCGCATGGGGATCTATTATAAGTTAACTGAGCGCAGTCGTTGTGGTCGCACGACAAGGACACAAACTTTCAAATTGGAAAATTTTGACAGATTTGTGGTGGGAAAGGTTTAAGAATGACAAAGTCTAACGAAGTGGAAGACTTGCGGCACTAGAAAAGTAAGAAACGTAGACATGGACTTGCAGTTACATTGGTGTGTTGTGCACTTGTGTGGCAGCTAACATTGTATGGGTGTGCCTACTTACGGGTTAAAGCACGTGTGTAGCATGCAATTTGGTAGAAAATTTGTGTGGTTACTTTGCATGCTGCATGAGTGATATTGTTAAGCCGAAAGTTTGTGATTACCGGAAGCGTTGATGTGACTTTCAGTTTTTTGTTGCTGTTTAAACATGATACTCGGCTAAGCGGATCACCAATTAAAACTTATTACAATTCAGACTACTCTACAGTTATATGCATCTGATATTCTTAAATCAGTTTGAATAAAATCGAAACAGAAACTGTTTGATAGATCTGATATCACATGTTGTCATCTGATGACGACTTGATGTCATACGATGTGATCTTCCGAATTTTTGCTTTTGCGTCCCTAAAATAGCCTATTGACTTGATTTGAACTGTTCCAGTTTAAATGATTTCATTTGCATGAAATTGTTCAACTTCCGCGATCATCACGTCGTGATGTAACATCATGTGACATGATTTAAAGAATGGATGGAAATGAAAAGTTAAATCTTTCTCAAATCGCTTGGAAAGTACATTGGAAAATAAAATGAAGCACTGTGTTTCATGAAGTTGTGGTATCAGTGTGATGCAGCGTTAAGATGCTAAATGTGATGTGATATGATATCGTATAATTGTAGTTGTTGTAGTCTCTCTTTAACCAGAGTGGAAAAGATCTGTTCGTATCGCATGTTTTATGCTGAGATATGGCGTTATCTGATATAATATAATACTACATGAGCTGTACAAGTATTTCGAGCCACTTAAATTTTCTTGGCTTGATTTGGTGATTATAAAAAATATCAACTCGTGACATCTTCATATAATCCGCTTTGTTGCAATTTTAATGTTCTATGTACTGTAGAGTGCACTGCCGCTGTATTTTTGGCTCATTCCATCTAACCTAGCTTACTCTGATGCTATGCAGCCTTATCCTTTTCCTAAGCACTAAAATTGTAGCTATTGGTGACCTCTCTTTTGACCACTGAGTGCTATCTGCATCTACAAGCAATATTTTATTTTTATTTTCATTTAATACTACTTAATACGGACCTTTTCAACTAACCTTTCACTCTCTTTATCGTTTTTGCAAAGAAAACAATCACACGTATGCATTCCCTTCATCACATGATATCTACATACGATATACATATACATACATATTACTTCTAAGCAAACACCGACATAAATAAACGAAAAATTGGATTGAATACAAAAAATACTTTGAAATCCTTTTGCATATATTGCCAAAGCATTACACAAACCATTTGCTAGTTTTTACACAAACACCAACATGCACATAAGCAATACATACATAGATATGTGTGCGCATAACCGGAAAAACAAAAATTTCACACATAAATAAAAATATATTGAAACAAAGATATAAGAACAAAATTTTAGGATGCAATAAGAGCTCTCTGGGCCTGTGGGCACATAGTAAAAATAACCTATAAAAGTCAACCAAAGTGAAAGCTTATAAGCGTATTTGTAAGTGAGCTTTATGGATTTAGTTGAGCTCTTTTTATGTTAAACTTACTTTCACTTGGAAGTGTGAGGGGACGCATAAATGCTGTTAGAGCAAAACTATACATTATATTTAGTACTTTTTTTTATTGTTTATGCTTTAAAAGAACTGATACTGGTACAAAAGTAATGCGTTAAGGGCTCAAGGTTATGGTGTTTTAGCGGTGTATGCCGCATGAGATAAAAACGCGACTTTAACAAAAAATGTTGGCAACTCTAACAAAGTCTTATGTTTTATGACTTGAACAAATTTATTGGATTATTTTGAAAATCAATTCTCAGTGTGGAGTTATGGCAAAAAGGAAAGACATACAAATGTCTTGCATACTTTCAGGCGTCAATAGCTTCATACTTTTAGGCGCTCATAACGTAAATATTTGCTGCTGTGTTAAAATCGATTTTTTTTTTGTTTTTCAAGTTAAATAACATTCCACTTATAATTCAACATTTAATTTCATTCTACAAAATCTTTTTAATATTCATTTCATTTAAACTCTACCTAAATCGGCAGACTTAAGCCGTATCTCATATTTTACCACAAGCACTCGAAATATGTTTTTCGAAATGTGAAAACTTTACTACTAACTTTTCGACACTCATTTAAGCACTTGCTTGTCTATTCACTCACGCACACTACCCCATTCAAACACACACTAGCACAAGTGCCTTCACACACCACTGCATCGCCGCTCACTCAATCATTCATTCATTCCCTCACTGACTTGTGCTGTCATTTTGCATGCACTTTTCATGCTTCGCCATGTTGTTGCTGTCACATTTGGTTGCACACTTACAGAACGACAAAAATTAATAGTGTACTAGAAAAATGTTTTGAAAAAAAATAGAAAAAGAAGACGAGCAAATAAAGTTTTGCGCACACATAGCCCGACGAGCTGTTAAAGTGAATGCACAATCAATATGAAAATGTGAAAGTGGTAGAGTGTGATGCAGTTCGTCATAAAGATTGCGTGGTGTAGGGGGGAAAGTGTGGGGAATCCACAAGTAGCGCTTTCTTTGATGCTGCGTACTGTGGGAGGAAAAATTGCGACTTGCAGCAGTGTTCAAATGGGCGTGTAAGCATTTTACTTTATTGCTTTAATTTTTTTATTTTAGTGGGCGTCATTTAAATTCAAATTGAATTTTTTCTAGACATAAATTTATCCAGCCAACCACCAATGGGTAGAAATGTGGGTCGCACTAGCCAAAAAAGTGGTTAAGAAAATGAGTAATTGTGTACGGAGGTGTTTTCATTGTAATGGCTTAAGCAGAATCAGTACGGCGATACGTTGAAAAAACTGACAGCTGAGTAGACGAGAAGTGTTTGTGTGCGTAGCGACAGATACGACGCATACGGCAAAATAGAATTTGCTCTAAAATCGACGTACGTGACGTAACTGATGTATTGGCGGACTTATTCTGTTTGAGCTATAACCCGGATAGGTGTCAGGTCGCGAGGTTGCATACTTTTAGGCACATGTTGTCTTCCCTACAAAATCGTTAAATATGCACACAAAACTTGTCATTATGTTAAAATCTGAGCTCACAATTTGACAGAGATGGTTAATAATGGTTGGCAGGGTAAAATTGTTCTTTCAAGCGCACACACACAGCCGCATACCAAATCACCACAACCGTCAACATCAAGTTTGAATGTTATGCTCTGCATGTCGTTAATCTGATCCTAAAAATATGCTACACTCAAAAGTTGTTTGTGTAATAGTTTCGAGTGTGAAAGTTGATTTTATTCGCAAACACTTTTTGGCTTAACATACCTTCAGGCGGTCGAGAGTAATCTAAATGCTGCAGCCATGCTTAGTAGGCGTATGAATATTTTATGGAAAATATTAAGGGAAATATTTGATGTGTAAAAGAAAATTCATTAAACGCAGTTGATTAGAAATAAATTTTTGTAATTTTTTAAATTATTTGCTATTACATAATTGACTTGAATATTTGCGAAGATTGGATTTGGAAGTAAATGTAATTAAAATTTATTAACAATACTGGAAAAGTTCAGCAGTTAATCGCCTATAGCATTTTGGTGATACGTTGCATACTTTTAGGCCTTAGAGCGTAGCATTCACATGCTTACCATGCAAGAGTTTAATAAAATTTTTCACTATCAAAGCATATTTTTACTATATCCTCGCCTTAAATTTTCAAATAAAATTGTGACTTGCATAACTCCAAATAGCTCTTTTTGTCTTTAACTATGAAAACAAAATTAAACAAATCCTAACCTATGGAGCGCCTAAAAGCAACTTAATTGCTGTTTGATGCCAGCAGATATATCTGAAAAACTATTTGGTACGTAATTAAATTATGAGCCTAAAAATATGCAACATCATCTACGTTTGAATTTATCTAAATAACATTTCTGTACTGTGGCTTTTTGCTAGCACAATGCTCGACTTATGAGTGGGAGTGAAAGCTTTGCTAATAACAAGCCTAACTCAATCAACGATGACGAAGCGTAAAAACTGCAATTCACTTCCAAAAGAAAAAAAACGGAAGCGCCTAAAACTATGCAATAATGGCGTATCATGTAATAATTTATTTAACACAAAAAGGTGGCGCGTAGCAAAATAAGCAAGTCATCTAAATTGTTTCAGTTTTTGCTTTAAAGGCAACATTAAAAATCTTTCAAACGTATGGTGTCGGCAACAATATACCTTAGAAGTAATATATGCATATTACATTACATACTTTTAGGCACGTGCTAGCGTATACCAGCCAAGCGTAACGGCATGCATTGGGCAACTAACAAATCTGCATTTCTTAGGGCTGTCGTTACGCCTTTGTAGCTCAGCGTCTAAGGCACGTCGCCAATCGCACGTGCATTTGCTTTCAATTTTACCGATTTTCAGTGCTTTAGAATAAATAAATAAAATAGCATTTCCCATACACGCGTGCACAAGGCATCATGTCATGTTATTTATATGCGCTGGATTTGAAATGATTTTTATTTATTTGCCTTTCGTATGTCAATTTTAAGATCACATACAAAACATTCGCATTTTTACTTTATTGCAGTTTATTTTACTATTTTAATTTTATTTATTTCTTTTCTTTTATTTACTCATCAATGCACTATCTACTGCTCTAGTGAAATGCTATATTTAATGCCAACTACATGACCGCACTCATGCGCACAGCCATGCAATTGCATTTCTTTAAACGAGTGTGCAATTATGTGTGTGTGTGTGTGTGTATGTGTGTGATACAACTTGCCTTTCTAAGAAATTGAATGCATTGTGCATTGCCTGAATTTAAATTAAACTTGCACATTAATAATTAAGCTCAGATTTCTCATACTCAAGTTGGATCGTGCTTTCTAAATATAGACCCACACATATACTCGTACATTCATACATATGCACCAAACAAAAGTGTAATCAAATGCTGCTTCCGCATTCCTCATTCATACACATACACACATACATATATAACGATTTGTGATTTCCAATCGAAAGTTAAATTTGAAATTAAATGCTTACTTGTCTTTGATGACGACGTGCGTTGCTAATCAATGAGACCAGCATTGATTGAGTGAGTGGGAATGAGTTCGAGCATGAGTAAAGGCATCAATGGGTTAACGGCGCACACACACACACACACGTATATTTAAGCAATTGTAAACATATGCTGCTTCTTTGCCCGCCAGTCAATCACTATCGTATGATTTAATTGCTTGCGCGCATTTCTCTTTCAGCCATTCAATCTCAATCAAGCATGCTTTTGTTGTCAAGAAATAAACTCAATTTAATTTTGGTTGTATTGGTTCAGCGTATGATCGATAATTGTTCTTTATTTAAAATTGCTTTCCTTTTATACATTTATCTGACTTACATGTATAGGCTTAACCACTAATACATACAAACTAAAATGCATAATTCTAAAATACGCTAAGTCAACATATGGTTGCAATAAATATATAAATATGTCAGTCGCATTGACAAACTGACGTTGTGTTCAGTTGGTCATTGCGACTGCCTTTGGCGGTGTCTTTGACCGTCCACACAAGTGTAACAAGATCCTCGTTATGTGCTGCATGTGCACTATTTGTATAAACTCCCGCTGAGTTCAATGTAACTAATTTGGGCAGAATGTTGTTTGTATACATTCATATTTGTTTATACATTATTTATGTGCACATGACAATTAAAGTAAAAGGGCGATGTGTTTATGTAATGCTACACCTTCCCTCTTAAAAAAAAATAGATATATATATTTGTAGTCAACTATATATATCTATTTTAACTGCTTGATGTTTGTTTAAAATTTTTAATCGTTTTAGGATCTTGTTACCATTGTTTTGTCACATGTTTTTATTTTATTTCTATTTGTTTGTATATTTTGTTTGATACTTGATATTGTTTTCGTTTGGCTTGTGCCGTGTATAAGATTGAGTAAATTGGAATGCTTATGTATTTTTTTTTTTTTTTTTTATTACTAAATTATCCTGAATAAGGTGCATTGCTTATTTTTATTTTTAACGCTACGAGTTTTAAATTGGTTTAAGTCTATTCTTATGAATTACGATTTCTTTTTTGTTTTTGTTACTGTCTCCTATGCTATGTGGAATTAAAGTGTAGTTGTTATTTTTATCAATATTTTTAACTTTATAGTGTCCTGTATATCTATTTTCTAACTTATGGGAGGCCTCTTCTCTAACTAATACTAAATCTCCTATGTTAATTTCCTTACTATAGCTATTTTTATCGTAATTTACTTTTTGTTTTTCTTTAGCCTCTTGGACTAATTTTCTAGCTCTTTGCTGTGCTATTTGAAGTCTATATTTTACTTCTTTGTCATAAGCTTCGTGATTGTATAATGGGCTGATTTTATTTTCCATTAGGAATTCGTAATTCGGTGGGTTTTTTGCAAATATTAGTTCAAATGGACAATATTTGTGTATGGTAGATGGTGTTGTATTGTAACAATACGCGAAGTACTTAAGGTATTCATCCCAATCGTCTTTGTCACTGGATATGTACGAGCGTACATATTCATTGAATGTTCGATGACTGCGTTCTACTGTACCCAAAGTTTGATGATGATATGGTGTTGAAGTTTTATGTTCAATTTTCAACAATTTACACAGTTCCTGGAATAGGCTATTTTTATATTCTGTGCCCATGTCTGTCAGGATTGTTTTCATTTGTCCATAAATTAGGATGAAATGTTCAAACACGGCTCTAGCGACTGTAATTGCGTTTTTGCTTGGGACCGGAATGGCTACTAAGTATTTAGTTAGGTCGCAAATAATGGTAACTGCATACTCGTTGCCATTTATCGATTTCGGTAACGGTCCGACTGTATCGATTTGTACAATGTCAAATGCCTTCGGAGGTGTCTCCGTTATTGTCATTGGCTCTTTTATGTGTTTATTTGTTTTATTCTTCTTGCAGTGGATGCAGTTCTTTATGTATTTTCGTATGTCATTTTTCATATTCAGCCAGCTATATTTCTGCTTGATTTTATCTGTCATGCGATTTATTCCTGGGTGGCCACCACTAATAGGATCGTCATGATGTTTATGCAGAATTTCTTTAATTTTCCCGGGATTTGTCACGTATATAACCTCTGGGGTTAGAGCGATTGTTAACTTTTTGAGAACTTTATTACCCATTTCAATAAATTTTCCTACTGCAGTATAATTTATTTTAAACAATTTGTCCCCTATGGACAACTGTACTTGTACAAGTCCTAAATTGCCGGCTTCTTTTTCAAGCCTGGTAAAGAATTGTCCTAAGTCAATCTTATCCTCAACAATTAGGTTGCTTGTATCAAAATTGCTACAAATTTTCTTTCCCTTTTTGAAATACAATTTCGGAGGATTGAAAACGAGCTCGACATGTCTTTTTACTTCAAATTTATTTAGCGCTTCATATATTTTGGGGTTCTCTGTATGACTTTCTTTATTCTCAATATTCTTGCTATTCTTTTTAGCTGCTGATCTGGTAGTTATTTTTAATAATTTGCTTGCTTCCACTGACAAGTCTTTCAAATTTGTTATAGTTATGCGGGATAATGCGTCCGCTATGTGGTTTTCTTTACCAGCTATGTACTCCACTTCAAAATCGTACTCTTCTAAATCTAGTCTTACTCGTGTCAGCTTTGAGGAAGGACTTTTCATTGCAAATAAGTATGTTAATGGGCGGTGGTCGGTTTTAACTAGGAATTTTCTGCCATATACGTATGGTCTGAAGAAGGTTATGGCCCAATGAATCGCGGCCAATTCTTTTTCTATTGTAGCTTTGTTAGTTTCGCCTTTTGTAAAGGACCTTGAAGCGTAAGCAATTGGTAACTGTTTGCCATCATGTTCTTGGCTAAGGACTGCACCACAAGCGTATCTACTAGCGTCCGTTGTTATGCAGAATTCTTTTTCGAAATCCGGGTATTGCAAAAGTTTTGGACTAATTAATGCTTCCTTTAAGTAGGCAAAAGCTTTTTGACATTCTTCTGTCCATTCGAAGGTAACATTCTTTTTGCAAAGCCTAGTTAATTTTCTAGAATGTTCTGCAAAATTCGGAACAAATCTTCTGTAATAATTGCAGAAGGCTACGAATCTTTTAACTTCATCTGCTGTTTTTGGCGTTGGATAGTTTTGAACGGTTTCAAATTTGCTTGGATCGGGTAATATTCCCTTGTTTGTACATTTATGTCCTAAATAAGTTACTTCTTGACTGAAAAATAAACATTTATCTGGATGTAGTTTTAGGTTGTATTTTCGACAAGTGGAGAATACGTCTCTTAAATTTTTTAGCATGTGATTTTCGGAACAACCTAATACAACTAAGTCATCCATGTAGAGAAATGCTTGGGATGGTTTGAGACCTGCGAATGCTAGGGTCATCATTCTTTGGAATGAATTTGGTGCTACTTTTAATCCATAAGGTAGTCTTTTGAATCTATATGTGCCATTTTCGGCTGTAAATGAAGTTATATCCCTTGAATCTGGGTGTAGTTCAATTTGGTGAAAACCTGACATAAGGTCTAGGCATGAAAAATATTTTGCTCTTCCAAGTTGGTCTAAAATGTCATCAATTCTTGGAAGTGGGAATTTGTCTGCTGCTAGCTTTTTGTTTACTTGTCTGTAATCGACAACCAATCTCCACCTTTTTTCTGTTTTCCCTGGAAGTGATTTTTTAGGAACTAATAAAATTGGACTATTATATTCTGAAATTGAAGGTTCTATTATATCATCTTTTATTAGCTTATTTACTTGTTTGGTTATTTCCCCTTTTTGTGTTTGGGGTAATCTATAATTTTTAATGTAAACTGGGTTGTCATCCTTCATATATAGTTTTTGTTTATAAAAATTATTAGAAGTAATTGGTTCTGTTTCTAGTGCAAATATATCTATGAATTCTGTGCAAAGTGATGTTAATTGAGCTTTAACAAAATTTGGAAAATTTTCAGTTAGTCTTTTTAATTTTTCTGTGTCTATGCACCTTTTATTGTGTGGGGTTGCTTTAATTAGTGTATAATCGTCTAAATTTTCAGTATTAATTTTATAATTTTGAATAGTTGTGTTGTTATGTGTTGTGTTAATAATTCTAACGAAAGTTTGCTCGTTATTTGTAATGGTATTTGCAATATAAATGCCATCGGCTAGTTGTTGGTGTGGTATGAAAATGTTTTTGTTGTTTGTATTTATTTTAATTTGTCTAATAACTTCCGATCTAGCTGGAATTGTGATTGTGTTAACGGACAGACAGTTTGTTAGATTCATTGTTATTGTTTGAGGGAAATCATATGGTCTTAAAATTAGTTTGTCCTCTGTTTTTCCGTAATCTAGAATACAATTGTATTTCTTTATGAAATCTAGGCCTATTATTCCATCACATGGAATTGGAAAGTTGTCTTCTACAACATGAAATTTATGATAAATTAGAAGGTTATCGCCTTTTAGATCTGCCTTGATTGTGCCTAAAGTGCTAGTTATTCCCTGACCAATGCCTTTCAAATCTGTGATTTGTTCAGTATTTATTTTTCCTTTATTATCTATTTGCTGTTTTTTAATTATGGAGATATCGGCTCCAGTATCAATTAAAAAATTTTAGTATGAATTGTTTAACGATGTCCTTGTAGATATGTAACTGTTTAAGTTTAGATTAAGTACGCATATTTTTCTTTTTGTTAATTTTGAAGTGGAGTTTCTTGGTTTTCCGTTTCGGTACAACTGCGCACGTTACGGGTTTGTGTGTATGGTCTGTTTGTATTTCGGGATTGTGATCCTCTATTATTGTTACTATTGTAATTATTGTTTGATCTAAAATTATTGTTGTAGCCTGACTGTGGTCTGTATCTTCTATTTTGGTAATTTCCATAGTTGTTACTACGGTAACCTCCACGGAAATTACTCCTATACTGACTTTGCTGTCGTACATTTAAGATCGTGTTTGCGCTTCCTGTTATTTCTGTGCAGCTGTTCGTGAATTTGGATATTGCATCGTTCATTGTGGTGAACGTTCCAGCTTGCATAATCATTTTGACTTTGTCATTGGAGCTGTTTTTGCACATGGCTTTGACTGCTGCCTGTGTTGCATATCTCGTGGCTAAGTCTGGATTTAATCCATCTGAGATATACGCTCCTTCCAATGACCTTGTTATTTTTTCTACTTCCGCAGTGTACTGGTTAGCAGTTTTGCTACGCTGCTGGATGTTCAGGAGTTTAGCTGTTAAAACTTCTACTGATTCACCCTTAATCGCGGTTTTGAGTTTTGTTTTGATGTGCTCTATTGTGCTTTCATTGCTTATGAAATTTCTTGCTGTGCCTTTTAGCTTGGTCTTAATCATGGTAATGGCCAATGCCTCGTGTGTATCCTTGATTTGTTCAAGTATATCGAGTGCATCTAGGAAACTGTTTAGGTTTTCTGGTTTAGCATCAAACTCTGGCAATACTGACGAAGCAGTTTTAATAAACTCAACTACCGTTTGCACCATTGTGACGTTTATACCTGGTAGTTCTATTGGTTGAAAGTTTGGTATATTTTCTTCTACCAATGGGCTCTGAGCGCGTTCTGCCAAAAGCGAACTGAAATCTATTTGTAGGTCTTCTTCTACTGTGGTTGGTACATTGACTTCTATATTGTATCTTGCTAAAGAAGATACTAGTTTGTCCCTTACGGCAGAGAAAAATTGGTAAGACTATACTTGGTGTTCCTTGGTAAGTATGTTATTTACCGCTTTAAGTGTCTGTCCTATGCTATTTAGGGCTTCTAAAATTATCTTAAAATGCTTTACGACAGTTTCTGTTTTTATATTGATATTTTTATTTATGCATTTGTAAGATTTATCAGCTTTTAGTTTTTCTTCACATAGGGTATCATATATTTCTTGCCATTTATTCATATCTTAGTTTACAATTTTTGCGCTTAAACGCGTTGTTGTACATTGTTTAATCGTCTCAATTTATTTTTTATATAATTTTTGATTAAAATTGCAATTGCGACAATTAAAAATGTAGCTAAACAAGCAAAAATTGTCAACCATTTATCGGTGATCTCTTCTTTCTGTTCAATAATAGGATGTGGTTCGTATTTGACTAATCGATTTTCAGGTTTTTGGTCTGCTGAACTTTCTTTACCTACCTCGTACCCTGCTATTCCTATCAGTATACCGTTAAGTGCAACTTTCCACCATGCCATTTTTTAAAAAAAAAATTGGATTAAAATTTTTTCTTTTTAATAAAAATTAAATAATATTTTGCTTTACTTTATCACTCCAATTTACTCAGCTTGTTTGTTTTTTATTTTAAAAAAAAATATTTTATTTACAATTTATTTCTTAACATTTTTATTTTATCTTTTAGTTTCTGCCTATCGTTAATGTCTATGGTTAAGTTAAGTAACCTAAAAGCTTCAGCGATTTCTTTTCGCTTCCTAACCTGTCTACCACCTCGTTTCCTTTTATGGACTATTACGGGTGTAGGAATTTCTTGCATACTAAATTAATTGTTATTTTCTTGTAACGTTAACCTTTAATTTAATTTAAAAAAATTTTGTCTTATTAAAAAAAATTTTTTTTTTTCTTTTAAGCAACATGTGCTTATTAAAAAAAAATTCCTAAGCAAATCAAATTGCTCTTAGCTTAGCGGCCGTAAAGGCGTGCCTACCAAATTTCTAATATACATAAAATATTGTCTGCTTCCCCAGCTTGTAATGTTCATCCAGTTTGCGTTTTGCTGCCAGTCTATTTTGCTTCAACGTCTTCCATGAGTTATTCCACCCTTTTTATGCAGACTGTAGGAAAAAGGAACCAAGTCGACCGCAAAGCCTGTGCCAGTTTGTGTTTTGTTGCTCAAAGTTTGAAGTTTGTGTTAAAACAATTTCTCCATGTCCATGTTCTAGGTGTATCGCTGTCTAATAACGCCATCCCATAACGCCGACCAATAACGTGTGGCGGATTGTAACTGATCGAGGCAGGATCTTTTGTCCTGTTTGGCCAATATTTTTATTGTTATTTTTTGGCAAATTATTTAATAAACAGAACGATCTTCTGCCTAAAGCATTTTGCTTTTTGAGCAAATTTTTGCTTAGTGTGGCAGGATCGCCATGTTGTCAAGAAATAAACTCAATTTAATTTTGGTTGTATTGGTTCAGCGTATGATCGATAATTGTTCTTTATTTAAAATTGCTTTCCTTTTATACATTTATCTGACTTACATGTATAGGCTTAACCACTAATACATACAAACTAAAATGCATAATTCTAAAATACGCTAAGTCAACATATGGTTGCAATAAATATATAAATATGTCAGTCGCATTGACAAACTGACGTTGTGTTCAGTTGGTCATTGCGACTGCCTTTGGCGGTGTCTTTGACCGTCCACACAAGTGTAACAAGATCCTCGTTATGTGCTGCATGTGCACTATTTGTATAAACTCCCGCTGAGTTCAATGTAACTAATTTGGGCAGAATGTTGTTTGTATACATTCATATTTGTTTATATATTATTTATGTGCACATGACAATTAAAGTAAAAGGGCGATGTGTTTATGTAATGCTACACTTTAAGCGCATTTGCATTGGCTTCCAAGTATTTGCGTTAGATGTGTGGGGGAGTGTGGCGTATCTAATTACATTTTCGTGCGTTCTGTACATTCTTTCAACTCTAATCTTTGGCATGCAACATAGGAAAATTGCCTGCAAGCACTTGGTATGCTAGATAACTCTGTTCAAACTGCGAATTCAAGTAATCAATTGTTGTTAAAACGTTGATATGTGTTAAAGCATACTTTAAGGCGAAATTAGATGTACATATTTCAAATAACATGCGCCTAAGGTTATCCACTATTTTTGGTAATACGCATGAAATTGCCGTAGTTGTGAATATTTCCTAGCAAAAATGACAAGCAGATTTCATTTAGATAATATTTGGCTATAAACTCATACTTCTTAGAAACCCTACAACATGATACTTCAAAGGAAGGAATGAGTGAAAAGCTTTCCATAATAAAATTGAATTTGTAAATATTTAAAATTTAGGGACACTAGATTATTACAATTTAGTTTTTTATTACTAAATGTGTGGCCAAGGAAAAAACGCGCCTTCAGAGTTTATTCCAGCCTTTCCTAAGCAAACCTCCCTATTCCCCTTTCACTATTTATTTTTGCTCAACATAACATATTTTTAGTTCATTTTTTTTTTTCCAAATATCCATAATTCCATTTTATTTTTTTGTTGCCTTGGCGCGCATATTTACGACCTCAAGCAAATACGCTTCAGTGGCCGATTTAGCCATTAAAAAGTCGTTCAGCGTGGCATCTAGAATGGTGGCAAGCAAAGCAAAGCTTCGATAATAAATATGGGAAGTAGTAGTCAGTCGCCATAGTAAACTCTTTCAGTGTTGTTGCTTAGTTGTTTTTGTGTTTGGTAATTTTTTTTTTTTTTGTTGTAGAAGCGCGCTCTTGCCCTGCTCTCCTCTCAGTAATTTTTTATTAGTTTTTTGAAGCAACAGTTGTTGCCAAAAAGAGCGAAAGCAATAGCATCTATTAATTCATTCACGTACCATTCGGTTGTATAGATACATATGCTATAAAGGCATAAGTGTGCGAAAATATGTACGTGCTTCAGTGTAGCTCATTGTCTAGCACATGGACGCAACTCATGAGCAAAAGTTCCCATCAAGTTTGTAGCCATGCACCTCTAATTAAATTCATATATCGCACCCTAAATCAAAAACAGTCACAACTCAAAATTTTTTTAGGTCGCTTTCTTGGCATAGATTGCCTAATAAAAAGTAGTGCAGCCAATACATACAATATTTTTCTTTTCGACTATTATCGTTACTCTTTAAAGAGCACAGTGATGTCAAGTTTTTAAAAATCAAACCACTTTTGTGCGATCCAGAAGCAATTAACTGAAAGTTACTCGGATTTTGAGTTGTGACTCTTTTTGATTTAGTGTGCGATATGTACATACATATATGAGTAGCCGGAAAGCTTTTCAACGTGTACCCTACAAACACATGCGCACTGCGTGTGTGAGCATCACTGAAGTGAGTGCACGCTTCTTGAAATATTTATGTGCGGTTTCATGTTACCATATTTCTTATTTTTTCATTGAATTACAGACAGATTTGGTTTGTGGCACAACAATGCGCACATAATCGAAAAATATTTGCATGCTTCTGTCGTCGTAATTGGGGAGAATATAAATTTTAATATAAATATGTATAAAAAATATATAATTTATGTGCTCAAATTTCGAATGAAATAAATTACTTATTATGCTACTACTCGTACTTCATTGCCAAATAGGTTAGCAGGCTCGTGCGTGGCTAATTGAAGGCGAGCTACATTCTTTGCAACGTGGTTGGATGGGTGGAGCGGAGTGCCTCTCTAGAATTGCTGATGCTGGTGAGTACTTGATTGGTTGTTCTCAACTTGCTGTCTATGTAAATATTTATGTTATGTTTCTTGCATAATTCAAAAATTTCCTGATTTGAAATTGCCTTCAGAGAGTCCGCTTAACTTTGCTACAAAAAAAGTTCCTGAAATATTTTGTTTGGCATTTCTTAAAACCGGTTCTATTTAATTCCAAATCTTACCTATGATAACTATTTTCAATTCCTGTTAAAACCGAGTCCAAAAAATTTTATAAAACCGCAAGTTTTCTAATTCTGTTTCAGCTTTATTTAAACCCAAAGTATAGCTAGTGAGATGGTCTTAAGTTTCAAAATTGCTCAAATAAATATGTTTCTTTCACTCTATGCACTTTTCGAAAAGGAAGAATACGCTTATCATGATTTGCGCTTTCTCTCTGTCAACTGCCACTCTCAAAGGCTTATGTCTCTCAACATTTAAACTCTTCCGCATTTATTCAAGTGAGCGCTCATTGTTGCAACTCTTCATTCATATTCGCATTCACTCATCGTCAGCAATTGCGCTCTCGCTCTCTTCGCTCTCATTCACGTTCAAGAACTCAAAATATGAGTTCACTTTTTCACAGCTTTCATTGATAGTCTTTTTGTCGTTCTGCTGTAAATCAGAGGAATCTGCATCCAGGCTGCTCTCACTCTCGACTTCTCGCACTTCCTCCGCTTTCGCATTGCTTACGTCTTGCTGCTTCAAGCTTTTTGCTTTGGCGCATATGCACAGCATTCCGCTGGATTTCAATCTATTCTCTCTAGCATGGTCAACGCTCCGCTTTCCACCTCTTCTTATACCATTCTGATTATCAGCAAATTTTTGCTCTGTAGCATAGGCGAGCGTTTTCAAAAGTTGCGCATAAAATCCCAATTTCGTCTCCAATGCCATATCGATGAAGAAACGCTGAAAGTCCAAACGGCTTATACGCCGATTCCCGATTGCGTAATAGTCCCGATTACAATTCTCAAAACGATATGTCATCATAACCGGATAAAATTTGGGCAACAAATGTGAGACATGCACCTTGAAGTTGACCTGTGCCATTGTCAATGGATTGCAACGCACCAACTCGCGCTTCGGTTGGCGCGTGAAGAGCGCGTGTAGCGAGTAAGTGCTACCTTGTGGCTCTTGGTGCACCGCATCGTTCTCTAGACGCACCATATAGTTCGTGTTGGGTGTGAGGCGCCACAAACTTAAATAATTATAGACCAATTGCACCAGCTGATGTAATGAGAAGTCGTCGATACGCAGCCAATCGATGCATTTTGCGCTCGTCTCTGTAACTGCACGCACGCTGTTGTGGCGTCCTTTTGTCGATGAGGTAGGTCCAGTGGCATCCAAACCAGTTATTCGATTCATTTGTAGACGATGTTGTGTACGCTCTTCACACTCGCGTGGATATTTGTAGAGAAAAAACTCTTCGGGATCAGATTCTATCCAGGCGATAGCTTCGTTGATGGCCTTACGCACAGCGCCTCTGGCGACTTTGGCCACATGATCTCTAAAATGTACCGCATCAACAGTATCATTTTTAGCGGTCACGTCTGTCTCTTCCATTGCCATGGACCCGAAAATGGAGGAGTGGAAGAAAGCGTAGACACTTCTAATTTTGCAATTTTGTTTTGTAGATCCAAAATTTTCGTTTGAAAAATAAAATTTCAAAAAAGTTCAGAAGAGCTGACATTGTCAAAATTGAAAATCGAAACAGAGATGTGAATTTCTAGAAGCATAACGTACCAAGTGATTAAGGGCGGTCCTTTATGAGGGTTTTAAGGAGTAACGGAAGTTTCTTTCTTCCGTTTGGCTATTTGAGTTTCTTGTCTGGGACGCCCAAATAAATCGTCGAGATAAGTGTTTCAGATACTTTAGTTGCTGTTGTTATAACATCAAAAGCATTCCACAAAAATAGAGAATATTTAATTTGAAGTAGTTTTAAGCGAACTTAAAGCTTTCCCAGTTTATTAGTAATTTCGATTGCTTTCCAAAGCATTCATGATACAACACAGCCCATAAAACTGTTACACGGATTCTCAAACTGTAAGTATCTCAAATAAAATAATAAACCATGTTATGACGAATGAAGCTTAAATTAAAAGTCTTCTATAATTAGATTGTGCTTTTAGCATTGTAAACAAGTACTTACACACCACCTCTCCCCCACTTGCTGCCTTGTATGACTTATGCCATTCATTCTATTTTTCTGCTCAAACACGAACTGATTGTCCTTTTTGTGTGATTCAGTTCATTGTACGCTAAATCAACATAAAGCACCATAAGCGAGTTATTCAAGTATGAATTTGACAATAAGCTGATTCAAATTTCAGCAAGAAATCCCGCAAGTTCATAAATTTGCAAGAGACATAGCGACATAAATATGTACGTGGGTACGACGAGCACAGAAATTCAAAATTATGCAGAAAATTAATTACATTTGCTTTTGTTCTCTATTTGACGCCGTGGCTGACAGCAAAGCAGGCAAGTTGATAGAGGAAGAAATCGAAACGGAGCGGTAGCTTTGTGTGCGAGTGTGTTTGTGCTGAGGGAGAGGCGAGTAAGCATACCAACACAGCATATCTCTGTTACATAAAAAGCGCAGCTGAGCTTTAAGCTTTTTGTAGTCAAACAGTTCGTTCTTCCTTATTTACCTCTGAGTTTAGCTCATTTTACAAATGCGATTAGCAAACAAGCTCGCCCGCCTAACTGAAATTCTTGGAAAGCAAAGCTCCATGCGCGTTCCACTAAGTAGTGGCTGCCTTTCCTTATTTTTATTTCACCGAGAAATCGCGTGTTACTGCGCGAGTAGTCTTTCAATACAAACATCGTTAACTAAAACTCAGTCATCAGTCCTCATGTTCTAAATACCTGCTCCTCATTTATGCCCGCATACAATTGTCTCACTCATGTTTCACCTCATTTCGCGTGCCCGGAAACGTCAAAACACCTCATTGATTTGCTTTCAACGCTGTCAATCGCTTTATGCCCATGTTCCACTCTTGTGCTGAGCCCATTGTTAATCAGCAATTATCATATTTTGTTGCTGTTGTGATTTGTGATTTGTTGGCCTATTTCAGCATCCTCCCAGCGTCAGGCCCAGGCATTGCCTTTTGTGATTTTGTGCACCGCAATGCCCTTGAGCAACAATACGCTGAGCTTCCTATTCGTAATTCCATTTTCGGCTTTCCGCTCTTTCATTAGTGCAATCAGCATTGCTTCGCAACGAAATTCCCAATGCACCTTACAATGCTGTGGGTACGCAGCGGGGCATGGCGTTATGGGTGCGTAGGCTTATGCGAGAATTTGGCGTTTTAATTTGCCAGTGAGCTGTCAGTCTGCGCAACGTTTTATGTTCTTTTTTTTGGTTGCGGTGTGTCTTGGTTCGCAGTTCATTTGGCAGGGTTTGCTGTCATTTTCCCAGTGCCCTATTTTCATTGAATTTGTTTTTTTTTTTTGTGTTTTTGTCATGCTACGACATCTTCTATGCAGTGCGAAGTAAATTAAATTTTTTTAAAGCTTCGGTGAGCTTTTCACTAAATTTTTTATGAAACCCTCCGTTAAAAAGCTATCTTTGTTTCGAGCTCGATGAATCTGAGAAGATGTATCCTGACAGACGACAAGCGGAATACACCAAGTAAAAAGACGTACCCGGCTTTTGTGTTTGGCATTACTGTCTTCTGGTAGGAGAGTTTTACATGCGATCTTTGAATAATAAGCAATGCTAAACTCAGGCGAGTTTGGTCCCAAAGAATTTCAACTCATTCCCAGATATATGTAAAATAACTTTCCGCCACAGCCTTTCCACAGTGCGTCAAAGTACCCAATAAGCTTACCAATGCGACTCAGAAAGCCAAGAGCTAGTCGCTGATAAAATACAAAATCCGAGAATTTCATGTTGTTCCCTACTTCAATCCTTTTTTGAGATTAAACGAATTTATTTAGCTCCAATACTAAACTCACAGTACATGAGACTACTGAGAACAACAACAATAATAGTAGCCCAATAGGAAATAATAAATGTAGAAAATCAACAAGAATGAGCGTCAAGAAAAATATTTTGCCAACAACAAGAAGAGCATAAGTAATAATCAACAAAGCGTAAGAAACGACAAATGAATGCGACAATTTACAGCTGTCGGCAGCAGTCAAAAGCGACTGGGTGTGACGTGACCGGACATAATACAGGAGGCAGAAGGTGAAGAGCAGAAAGCAACAGGCAAGAAGAAAAATGAATCAACTAAAAGAGGGAAAATTCAGAATAAATAGAAGGAAGAATTGGTGAAAACCATTTGCTGGTAACAGGGTGGCAGTGGAGGAGGAGAAGTGGCAGGGAGGAAAAGAGTGAAAACAATGCAAAGTCGAGCGAGCGGAAATTAAATGAGCGATAGAGCAGACGATAGGCAAGTAAACGAGTGCATAGCGGAAGAGCAGCAAGCAACAGGCGATGCCGTGCAACATTGTTGTTGCATTACGATGCTGTTTGCCATTTATGCATTTTGTTTTTTTTTTTTTGCAAAAGCAGGTCAACATAGAGGTCAATAAACTAACGGCATCATCGACTACGCTGCTCAGATTTTTCCACATTTTTGCATTTTCGCACCTCATGCGTATTCGGACATGCAAGCGTTTATGCCAACATTTTTGTTGTTGTTGTTGTTGTTGGCAACAATGGGAATTGGCACAACTGCGAGTGTAAACAATGTAGTGTCGTGAAACAACAACAACAAATGTGCCAAAGAAAAGTGCGAAACTAAAAACAACAGACGGCATGTCGACAGCACAATAATCATGAAGCGACAACAACAACAACAAAACAATATTGTGCATTGGCATATACAGTGCGGTGCGGATCTGTTAGGGTAAAGAAGCTTTTAATGTCAAATGTCAGCAACACACGCCGCGAAGAGGTTCCACTACAGCTTTTGCTCATTAACGGCAATGTGCTTGTCATTTAAGCTTTTAACTTCTTTTATTTGATTTAAACTTTTTCTTGTTGGCTTCGTATTCAAGCATTTTTTCTCGTTTATGCAATAGTTTGCGGTTAAGCGGATTTATGCTTTCGCACAGTTGGGCACTTCTCAAAATGAGAACGCGAAAACCATGAAAATTTATTAAAAATTGTATTTATTTATGGATAAATAATTTCCGTAAAGCAAGTTTAATGAAAGATTTTGTAATAAGAGAGCGAATGCGCGTTCAAAACTTCCGGTTAAATCTGCTTTGATGAAGAATGGAAAAATACACAAACAAAAATTTATGAAAACAAAGAAATGTAAATCCAAAAATGAGTGCATGTAAAGCTCCAAATGAGCGGAAAAAGCCTTATATTAAAGCTACAGCATCCGGTATCTAATTAAAAAGCTTCTATTTCGATCTGATGATCAAGATCTCCAAGAGGACTTTAAGGTCGCAGCTTTTGCTTAAACCTTAAGCGCAAATCCGCCAGAAAATTCAACTCAAGGCGATTACCCCAATGCCGATATATACCCAACAACCCCCAAAAGAAGTTCGCCGGTCTGAATCTGAAAAGGCCAAGTCAAATTCGGGTAATAGTTAAACTAGCCCTCGAATGAAGATGTTGGAACAAAAGAGTTTTATTTGAACCTCTTGGCTATTCCAAAAATAGTGCTCAAAACTTCCCACAAACAGTTTTACTGTGAGAGCAGTCATAAAGCTCACAAAAAGAGCGTCCGAACTCGTACCTAGGAAAGCAGTATACACAAAAATCAATCAAAGTTAGTCCTGTATCATTCGTCTTTGGCAAAATATAGAGCAAAAAGTTTGACGAGAAAAGAAACTCCACCTCAATCTTGCCAGAGTTTGATCAAATAAAAATGGTCTTGAAACTTAAAAAAACCGTAGCATACTTACAGGCTGTACGAAAATGCAAATATGCACTTGTAAAATAAAAACTCGTTCTTCAAAAAAAAAAAAAAATGACGCACATACTTAATCTTTAAATAAAATACAATCTCTCAATCTGCATGTCCTTGTATGTTATTTCACTTTTTTTTGGTTTTTGAATATTACAAATTCATTACCGACACTCGACATTCACGCTTGCCAAGTAGACAATGATTTATTTACTGTCAGTCATTAGAGCAACAGAATGGAAGCAAGAAATGCAATCTGCAATATATTTATAATAAACAAATAAACGGAAAAAATGTATACAAAGCAACAACAACAGCAAAAGAACACTTGAAACAGCTGTAATGAAGGTAATGTGAATGTGAGTGAGAATGACGAAATCGGAAATCGTAAAAAGAGTTAAAGTAGCGCATTCTAAGTGAAAGTATTGCGTTGTTGTTTTTGCTATTGTAACACATACTTAGTTTTTCTAGTTTTGTGATGATTTGGTGAAACATTTGTTATGCATAAATACAGAAATACAAACATAAATACAGAACATGAGAAATTTGTAAAGAATAGCCAGTGATCGTGATTGCAGTGAAAAAAGCAGTGAAAGCTCGTGGGGATGGGCTATGCTGGCGTCAGCTGGACGAACACTCGAAAGAATGTACTGTTTTTTGAGTGCAGAATAGTAAAGTAAATAAATATATTTTTATGTAAAAACACAAAACAATTTTTCAACATGAAAATTTATGCAATACAATTTCAAAATTTGTTTTCCCTTTCATACGCAACAACAAATAAGCATACGCTTTTGTGTGTATGTATGTATGTACATATGTATGTACATAGTATGTATGTGTTAGTATTAGAGTTCAATCAATCAATCATTGTGCGTGCGTTGCACATCGAATCATGGATAACATGTGCCATATTGAGTGTAAGTTTGTGTAGAACTGCAAATTATTTATATACCAAGTTTCGGGTCTTGGTAGCAGATCCCTTCTTATATAATAAAATTTTAATAACCCAATGTGTGTAGATGATTGATATTCAGAAGAAGTAAAGAGTTTTTAGAGTAACAACAGCAAAAAAAAAAAAATTTTAGAAACTTTGTTTGCGCATCACACAAAAACCGCTTGAAAGAAATGTATGAAATTATCACAGAGGTCTTGCTAAATGTCTAACTTAAAGTTTAAGACCTTATTTGTTTCACTTGTCTCAAAGTTTTTCAAACAATGAATAAAAGTTTATTTGCTTTTTTTTCGTCACACATATTTTCTAAAAATGCTTATACCTGCTTAGTATTCTATTTCATTTCTTCTGGAGTTTAAGCTTTGTTTAAAACCTTCCGTCATTCGCCAACTTTTTTGTTTCGAAAAGAACTTCACTGTATCAAGCTCGTGACACTTACCATACTACTGGGTATACAACTTTTACAGCTTCCCAAACTTATTAAAATTCCATATGCAATTCCGCCACTGACTATTAATTCATACATGTTTGGCTATGTACATACCCTGCAGGGAAATCAATGGCCTACACTTTTTATTGAAAGCTAAAGCTACTGCAGCGAAAAGAGATTAGTTCAATAGGTATCAGGACTTCATGTGCTCAAAAACTGCATCTAAGACAATTTAAATGTTTGCTTAAAACTCTCGTTTCAACTGAATTTCAATGTGATGCTTTTTAAAATCAAAACAGAGAAAAAGTGTTGTTTGTTTTTTTGTTATTAAAAGTAATTTTATATGAAATCTGACAGTGAAACAATAAACTACTCATCTTCCATAGCTTAGACTAGTTATCAGAGCGATGTATCTCCCTGTGTCACTTCAGTGGTCAACATCTTTCCTACAGGGTATCTGCGAGGTTGCATGAGTCTGTGTGCGCGCTTATTTGTTTACTCAACACACGATTAACATTAGATAAGCTTCTGATTACGGTTTACTTTGGCGCTAAACAAACACAACGCAAGGTGTTCAAACTTTATGTTTCAGTAGAACCTTGAAATGCGTAGAAAGTTCCTAAAACATTAATTCGAATTCATTCAAAAGAAAGCTATGATGAAGAGCAACAATGGAAAGGTGAACTAGAAGGTCGTTTGGGTAAAAATATGCGCACTTAGAAAAGTTAAATAAGTGTATGCGAAAAATGTCATAAATGTCAAAGCCAAAGTAAATTTCTATGTTTACGAGGGCACCGCGGTGTCTTCGTTACATTAGATGCGGGATTGGTTGCTGTGATGAGATAAAACAAACTGGAATAGATGTGATGGGTGGACTTTTTTTTAGCTTTTTTTCCAAGTTAAGGAGCAGCAAATTTGAAAGGTTCGTCTGTCAGACCATACTTCCCTCGAATGAATGAGCAACTAAGCTAGCAAAAAGTCGCCGGTAGCGCAACGCTTCGGTGGGAAA
Organism: Sphenella marginata; assembly: GCA_951509765.1. Classification (NCBI taxonomy): domain Eukaryota; kingdom Metazoa; phylum Arthropoda; class Insecta; order Diptera; family Tephritidae; genus Sphenella; species Sphenella marginata. Next base: position 79,903,164 of record OX608081.1, read on the forward strand.
TCAACTCTTCAAGTGTGTGATATCTACGAGTATATCTTCGAGATCTTTAGCAGATTTTTTTCGTTGTCATTTCTCACTTTATTGATCTCATTAACACCACTGATCCTGTCGGACTAATGCGGCAAAGTAATGAATGCGGGAAGCCTTTTCCATGCAGCTCATATCACGTTGCCTTTAGCAGCAGTCTTCTTGTTCTTTTTTTTAGATTTATCAGCACCAAAATATCCTTTGAGAAACATTCAATCCTGCATCGCATGCCCAATGAAAATGTATGCTGAAGCCAAGCGTATACCTGCATGAAAATGAGCTGTCAGCGGCATGCCGGTTAATCTCTGCGCCTACCAGACTTAACACTGTCAACGCTAATACCATTGTTAACGGTTGTTTGTTTCATCAACCAAGACGAACACATTTTGCACGGCTCGCTGTCCGATGCGATGCGATGAACTCGATTCTACTGCATTATGTCCAACAGTGTTGCTGTGTAAGATGATACATACAAAGTTTTATAAGGCTACATTTATATGAAGTGACCAGCAGACAGTAGAGAATTTTTTTAGCAAAATAAATTGGTTGTTAGCAAAATGAAAGCAGACTACGCCTTAGAATTCAAAAAAAAATAAAAAATTAGAAATAGTATGCTACTTTTTGGTTCAATCATATATATACATATGTAGTAATATAAATTGAGCTACTTTTACGTCTCATGGAACCGGAGCACCCATAAACGAAATGCTCGCGTTATTTTCCACGCGTTTTAACTCGCGTCTAAGTGCCCATCGGTCATGTCTACACTGAATTATCGGTTTATTTGGTTTTGTATGATTTCCAAAAAAAAACTAGAGAGCACATACGATTTATGTTTTTTTTTACTTTTTTGCGCTTCCTTTGCCACGATTTCCCTTCTCGATCATGTCAATTATGAAATTTTACTCTGCTACACAATTTGTCAAATTTTTTGTTTGTTTGATTTTTATGCTTAAAGCTTTTATTACAATTCGCACAATTTCATTGATTGAAATTTTACCAGCTGCCATGCCCCCTTGTGCACATTTTACAATGTCTTCATCAAAAGTTTTCCCCCGTTACAAATGCATCCCTGTCAATTGTTTGGTATTTTGTGTTGTTCTCGTGTTTTTATGAATTTTCCCGTGGGGGCCACATTTTACAATTTTTTTTACACGTACACACATGGACACACATACATATCTGCATATTGATAGATTTTGTCCTATAGATTTTACATTTTTTTAGCCAAATAATTTTGTATTTTGACCAAATGCAACTGTTCTGTTATGAATTTTTAAAATTCATTACAATCAACGAAAATAGTTCAGCGCTTATATCTTGTTGTTGTTTAACAAACTATTGTTTATACAAGCAACCTTTTTTTGTTGTTTTTTTCTAGCTCACTCACACACTTTTCAATGTCTTCTTCACAATTCAACATCTGCCATCTTTAATCGTTTGACTTCTATTACCACACACCTTTTGCAGCACTCCCACTCAATTCTAACATGTTTCTTCTCTTTCGTTTTACTGCGCCATGGAATCTTCTATTTCATTTCCATTAGCGTTAATGATGATTTTTTTTCTCATATTCTACACCAACATTTATGAAAGTAATTGCGAATTCAATGGTTTTCCAATTTCGAATTATTTGCTCACTTGTGGATGCACATTCCCACAAATCCACATTAGGGTGGCGCATTTTGAAAAATTTATTGGTTATTTTATTCATAGGTAGCTAAGTATTTACAAACAAAAATATTGACTATTATTAAAAATTGCATATAAGACGTGTGTACTAAAAGTCAGCGAGATCGGACCTATACAACGCATAGCTCCCATAGAGTACGTACTAATTGTAAGTAAGGAGCGAACACTTGAAACCGTGATTCGTATTCATGCAAGATATAAGACCGTCGGCACAGCGGAAGACAGCACTTTCCTTACTTGTTCTTTTTTTTTTTTGCACCTTTTGCCAACACACCTGCTACACAATATGAATGTATCAATTATTTAACCCGACAAATTTTTTATTAAAATATATGCGCCAATTTCAAAGCAAAAAAATATTTTGCAATTCAACAATGAGCACTATTTTAATTAAAAATTTCCAAGTATTATTATGCAATGAGTTTAATTTTTTATGTCATGTAAAATCAGTGGTGTGCAAAAAGTACTCAAATACTATCCATTGTATGAAATTTAAATGATATCAAGTTAATTTTGCTTTCACTTCAGTTGAGGTAAACAGAACCCGATTAAAAAAAAATAAAAACAATTTTCCCTTTAAGATTTTTTTAGGAAGGCAAAAAAAGTCGTACCTACATATAATCTTTATCTATGGTTCGTGAAGGTGTACCCCGAAGTTGTATCGAAAAGGACACGAAAATATGAAATTGCCCAACCCTGTGAATATTGCCCAACCCTGTCATACAATCTCGCAATCAACTCGTCAGTCGTGCCTATATCTCCAATATAAAAGCACACAAATTTATTTGTGATCTCCTACGAGTGGACAGAAATAGTCAGAAATAGCTGGAAACAACGGAGGTATGGATCCGTGCTTGGATGTCTAACTCGTGAGACCATAAAAAATTGAGTAAGGCAAAAAAGTTATGAATTCTTTTAACCTAGAACTACGTCATCTTTGGTGTTGCTCTCTCGCTCTCAACGAGTTTTCACTTTTTAACTACTTTTACTCACTAGTTTAGTCAGCCAAGTACGACATTTGACCTTACATTTACAAGTTTTACACGTTTACCAGACATTTTCAACTTTGCATGAAGCGCTCTATTGTATTTCTTTTATTTTAAAATTTAGTAAGAATAATAACAATTATTTTTATTATTAATTTTTTGTATTCTTTTACATTTTTTTTAACATTTGATTCCGTTGAAAACAATCAGCCGCAACTGGTTGGTCAATTTAATTGGTTGGTGCAATTAATTTTGCTTTTGTGGGGGCATTCGGCGTGAGTACAAAATGTCGCTTGTGTAACCAAATGTTTATGCCTATGTGGCCTTGATGCAATATTTGAACTTTTTTAATTTTTAATTTTTACACATATGTATATACATACAATCCACCATCGATGAGCAACCAATAAACAATTCATCGAACAATTGATGATTATTGGCTCTCAAGCTGTTAGCCCAATTTTGCAAAGTAAAAAACTTTTTCAATTTCATTCAATATGCCTTCGGGTGCAGTGGTTTTTGGCCTATTTCACACATAAGCGCACACACATACATATTTATACACATAGCTGACATTAGACGGGGGCAAAATTTTTATTATGAAAATTATGTCAATATATTAAATTTTGAAGAGCGAGAAGTTCGTCCTTAACCGTTTTTTTTTTCTCGTCAGAACTACGATCAGCCAGAGAAATTCTTCTGCTGGATTTGTAAGTTGGTTTCATGATGCAAAAAATATGTGATCAAAAACAAAAAAATTAAAAATATAATGATAAAAAATATAATATTAAAAAAATTTAAAAATAGTCGCCCATCCCCAAAATAAAAAAAATGAAATTATTCATACCAATGTTTAGAGCGTGATTACGCTGGAAGGGACCGCCCGATGGAAACTTTTACTCAGCGCTTTCATGTGGGAAATTCAATTTGCAAAGAACTATATAGAGCTAAATTTTTTTTTTTTTTGATGATTTGAAGCAAACATCAGAATCTTTAAAAAAAAAAATTTTTGCCCGGTCTAATATACATATGTATGTACCTAATATGACTTCTCCTTTCAGCCACATTTAGTCATTTTTTTTTTTTTTGTAATCTCTCAAGTCTTCGTGTTTTATCAAACAATCTGCACTTTGCACACAAACACACACACAAACCCATCACACTCATACACGCGCACACACACACATCGACCACTTGCACGCTCACTTACGCTGTTTGCTCTTACAATTTAAACTCATTTAAAGTTTCTCATTTTCTGCTATGTGACGAATATTTGCTCTACTTTCACAGTTTTGTTGTTCTTTATATTCTTTTATTTTTTTTTTTTTTAATTGTTGCTCATTTCTTGCTTATGTTTTGTGACTGAGCCAAAGATTAATTTATTTTCGCTTTTACTTTTATTGTTGTTGTTGCTACTGTTGGTAATTGCTTTTTCGCTGCTATTTAATCAGCATTTGTTGTAATTAATTGCGTATCGTCCAGTGTTGGTTCGTCTTTCGTTTTCTTTTTTGCAAGGCTTGAGTGTTTCTTAGTGGTTGCTCGTATTTTTATCTACATTCTCTTTTTTTTTTGTTCTTGGAAATAAAATTCTGAGTCAACTACTCAATCAGCAGGAAATTAGATTTTGGGTTGGAATTTTTGTTTTTTGTGTCAGAAAAAATGTTGCAAAAAGAGATTGCATGAAATCAGCTCTAACCAATACTCAATGCCGATTTGCAATAATTGCTTAGGTCATGATTTTTAGCCAGTGGAACTTGGCATTTGAACAGCTGATCCTGAGTATTTTAAAAGGAGAAAAGCAAATGATTTCAGCTTTTAATAGGAATTTTTAAAGCCCACAATCCTTTTATAAATTATTTTTTAATTCCCTACTTTCGTTGTGAGTTCACGAGCGTAAAATTATATTATTACTTTGGTTACAAAAATCGAACAATTCTTTTTAAGCTCAAAGAGGAAAAGCTACCAACGAAGAATATTCAACAAATGGGAAACATTTCATGCACACGCACCCCCACCCACTACTTTTGTAGGACCTGAATAAATTGTTTTCCAAGTACCTTACGTAAGTATTACACATTAGCGGCACTCACTTTTACATACTTACGGTAATACTTTTCATTTTATTCACTCACCCTTATTTATGCGTGAGGAGGTTGAGAAGTTGAAAGGTGATGCAACTGCCGAAGAGGAGAGAAGGATGATAAATATAATGAGACCAATAAGAAGGAGAAACATTGAAACTGGCCTGCAAGATGTTATTAAACAGGAAACAGATTATTCAAGAATAAAAGTTCTATAGAAATTGATACAAAAGTAAACAGAAGTAAATAATTAGACTTGTTCTGATCGTGCCGGAAAAAATTTAAAAAAAAAAAATTGGAGATGAAGTTCTTCTTCTTTAAATAACCATCAAACGTCTACACCACCTGACTAATTTTGTGCCAGCTTTAGTTTATTTGTATTTGATTTTATTTATTTTTTTTGCCAAGCATATACTTCTTTATTTATCGGCAAATTGCCAGCAATACAACGCCCACGGCTGGAAAAGTTTTGAGAACGATTGAAAAGGCAAGTCAAGCAAACGGCATCACAGCGCAATGCAAAGTAAATAGAGCGAATGCAATCAATGTGCTGCTAGACTGAGATTGAAGGCGTTACACTACTGATAACGACCCATGGAGGACAAAAAAAAAAGCAGCAAAGTTCTTCTTTTTTTTACTTTTTTGAACTCAATTTCCTAACTTAGTTATTATAGTTTTTGTTGTTATTGTAGCAATATTTGTACAAAAAAAACATTCAGCTCTATTCTAAATAGTTTTATTTAAAACTGCGTTGATCAAGTTACTCAACAGTTTGACAAGCCATACACGGCGTATACGTAACATTCTCGCACAGCCCAATAAGACAAAAATGTTACTCATACGCAGTGGCATCACTGTTGACGCATAGCAAAGGCAGTTAGCGTAGTGTAATGGAAAGTTGAGTGCAAGCTGTATTGAAATTGGATGGCTCTATAAAGTTGTTACTGTTGTTGCTGTTTTTGTTTTCGCCACTGCACCCACTTGCTTTCGTTCTGGTGCAATTTCAATTTCGAATCCGATGAAAATATATTGAACTGCAGTGATTATTGTGAAGCCGATATGTTTGTGAGAATATATTTTTTTTTTTTTCTGTTTCTATACTCAGTTGCGGATATGTTATAGGGTGTATTAATTTAATTAAACGCACGGTAGACGGTAATGGCATCAACACGCAGATATACATATGGAGATATGGTTCCTAAGCACTTTTCTCAAATTGGTACTTTTCTGAATTGGCGCTGGCACGCAGCTGAACTCAATCAAAGTAGTTCTAAGATATGAACCAACTTAGTTGCTTAAGCTCACACTTGAATATATAATTTTCAGCGTTACCCGAACTTAAACTACCTTACTAGTTGTTGCTATTTTCTTATTTTTATTGTTATTTGCGCTTGTTTGGTTGCACCATTTCCGTTTTTATTATTTTGTTATGCTCGTTGTTGTGCCGTCTCTTACTTATAGAATTTAAAGCTTTGCAGGCAATGATAAGCTCAATAAAAGCTGTTGCTATTATTCCATTGCCCAGACACTTGCTATTTTGTTGTTGTATTTAAAACATACATATCATCCGACCGGCTAGAGGCCAACAGAAATTCAATTGTTTGCTCTATAAGCCCGCTGTTGCAGCAATTTAACGAACATGGTAAAACATTAAAAATAATAACAACAACAAAATATTAATAATCGTATATTGATTATTGTGAATGTTGACATGAGCGAACTAAAATATGTGTGGCATATACTTGCCATTGGTATTGTCATAGGAGAGGCACTTCAGCTTTTCAACTCTGCTATCTGCAATTGTGGATCCGAGCAACTCTTTTTTTAATATCTACGGCAGGGAGTATACTTATACTATTAATGTCAGCATTAGTGTATTTCTTTGTATTTAAAAAAAAAATTTAAGTCAGCCATTATTCAAAAGTTTAAGCACCAAAAAGCTGCAAGTTTCACCGAGTTAAATGTTTTTCAAACTTTTGCACAATTCATCCTTCTGCACGCTTTGCTTTTACGTTGATACGCTCGTTGAAATTGTTGACCGCTCTATCTAAATATTAACAAGCAAGAACAACAACAACAACAACACTACCTCATTATTCCTTTCGTCTTTTAAACTACAGAAAAAGAAACTTGCTTCCGTCTGATTCAACAAATTGGACTGTTGTAAGAAAACTTTTCAAGCTTCTGAATCTTCGTTGCGTAGAAAAATGCATCATTACACCTGAAAGTGAAGCAACAGAGCAAACTTGAAATACACGTACGAAGCAGCTAGCGTCCAAAAACAGTTAAGTGGCAGAAAAGTTCATAATTGGGAGCGGATATTGACCACAGATAAAAAGAAGAACGAAATGTGGAGAGCCATAGACAAAATTTTGGGCGCCCCACAAGTGTGTAAAGAAATGAGCACCTTTGTAGAAATCAGGCCCACAGCAAAAAAGATGGATCAGGAATTCCAGGAAAAAAATGGAACGCCACCCTAAAGCAACAACAGAGTGGTCTCGGGTTGGACGCCGGTTCAAAAATTGTGGGAAGTTGTTTAATAAAGAAACCCACGATTGGTATGACGGCCTCAGTTACGAAAGTAAACGGGCGCCATCTGTTGAGAAATACGACTTTTGTCTTTTTTCAACTCGACTACAAAAGAGTACAACTAATGCTTCAAATAGTAAAATTCGTTACTCTCTTAAAAGGCACGCTAATTAAATTTTATTACCAAATAAAAACACAACCAACTCATATTCCATTCTCACCTACGCCACCACACCCCGCTTACGCCTAAAGCTGATTAAACATCTTTGCAGTAATTTTATTCAACGCTGAAGCTCAACCAAAATACGACTTGTCTGCTTATTCAAATTACGCGTATAAGTAAAATCAACAACAAACAGCTTTTTAAGCAAGTTGGCATGTTCAGAGCTAATGTGTACTTAAATTAATCGCAAGTGAATGTTTACTAACGCCCGTTAAGCAGCGACGCGTCTGTTTCCACTGCAGCCACCACTCTTAACTAAAAAATGCGATTAAATACCTAGCTTTAGCAATATTTAAAATGAACGCACTCAATAAACAGAATCATTTTATAGCGAAAAAAAATGAATTCATATTAAAATAAGTGGCTGAAAATATTTGAAAAAAAAAACGCGCCAACAACAACCTTTTTTTTTTGCTTGCAACCAACCAGTTGCAGGGTTTTTTCCGGTGCGCGAGAATGTGTGGTGCGCCCGTCTACGGTGAATTAGTAGAGCGGTTAACGGTACTAAGCAAAAAAAAAAAAAATATGCAAGGTGAATGCGTTCTAAAGCAAGAATTTTCAAAACAAAAACTTCAAATCGCAAAAGTGTAGAAAAACAAAATCGATGCTGCATTTTTGCGCAAAAACATTAAAAGCGAATTAAATTTGAGTAAACCGAAATGTGTTTGCGTATAACTAGCAAAAGGTAGAGGAAATTGAAAAACTAAAAAAAAATGTTGAAAATATTTACTAAGTGGTTGCAGTTTTTTTTTTTTTCTTTTTATGGCGGTGAGTTGCGGAAAATTGTGGAGAATTTAATTACAGTTGCCATATAAATGCAATCAACATACAATCAAACATGTATGATGAGATTTGTTTATGAAGTGCATGCAAATATAGCGCATACCAACACACACACGTATGAAGCAGACACTCACACATATCTAATGCTGGAACAGGATGTCTAATAGAAGTGTAACTAAATTTGAAGTGGCTTATAAAGTTGTGCAACTGCAGTAATTTTGGTTAAGCACAGTGTAGCGAAAGCAGCTGAGCAAAGACAACGAGCAGTGGAGCGAAGTGAAGAGCGGAGCAGAGCAGCGTCAATAAATGGTTAAGCTTAGTACACATATTTACGATTCCATACTACAGTCGAACTAAGTAGTTGAATCCTAAACCAAACTAGTCGGCTTACTATCTCTTCTCCATGTAAACAACTTAAAATAATTTTTTTTTTTTTTTTGTTTAATTTTTTAAAGCAATGATTTTTATTCATTTAATGGATTTAATGATTCGTTTTTTAATTTTTAATGATTTTTTTTTTTGAAAGTAATTTACAAAAATCATTATTTTTTGATTTTATAAAAATGCAAAAAACTTTTTTTTTTAAGAATTTTGACTTTTTAAACAATCAATAATTTACAAAGATCATAGTATTTTTCATTTAAAAAAAAAATTTTTTCGACCTAGTAAGAAATAATTTTTATTCATTTAATGGAGAAAAAATTTAATGATTTGTTTTGTTGTTTTTTAATTTTCATTGATTTTTCTGAAAGTAATTTACAAAAATGCTAAAAATTTTTTTTTTTCTAATTTTGACTTTTAAACAATCAATTAATTTACAAAATTAATGATTATGATTTTAAAAAAAAAAAACGAAAATTTTTTTTTTTTTTATTTTTTTTTTTGTTTAAAAATTTAATGATTTGTTTTGGTGTTTTTTAATTTTTACTGATTTAATTAATTTACAAAAATCATAATTTTTTTTGATTTTAAAAAAATGCAAAAAAAAATTTTTTTTTTCTTAAATTTTGACTTTTTAAACAATCACCGGCTGCAGATTTGACCAAAAAAATTTAAAAAAATGCTTATACATTTTTTTTACGAAATCCGAAAGCGAAAAAAAAATAATTTTCACAAAAAACTTTTCTGGCTGTTAAAAACATAACTAGTTGTTTTAATGGCAATCAATTGTGAATTCGCTGGTTTCGGGAAAAAATTAAAATAATCCCTAAACCATCCAATAAATAAATTATTAACCAGAATTCTAACCTAAAAGCTCAAAGGGCTCACATTGTGAATTAGTCTTCTCTCTTTTACGTATTTGTTACTCCACTACAGGATACATGCACGTACGTATGCAAAGGAAGAAGCGCTTTAGTTGGAGTGTCGTTTTAGCTTGTCGTAGATAAAGCAGCCCAAGCGTTGCGATTGCTACAATGCAAAAAACTCAACAAATACGAAAACCAAACCCTGAAGGGAAATCATAGACGAAAATTAAATATAGAATAAAAATAAAAATAAAACTTAAGAATGAAAAATACTGCAGACAAGAAAAACTAATTTTGCAGATTTTTATCAAAGTGTGACTAACAACGTGATATCTATGGCAAGAAGCAAGCTTAAGGATAAAGCAAAAATTTAATTTCTAAAGAAAGTATATTTTAAAGTGTGAGTAGAGAAGTGCTTGAAGACAGCGCATACAAGGGTATTTGCTGTGGAATAAGGAGAGTGAAGCGATGAGCAGGGGATAAAAGTTGTATATGCGCCTAAAAGTATGCAATACTTTCACTTTCAACGCGGATATATTTAATTTAATTTTTCACTAAACTAATAAGAGTGAAAAGAAAAACAATAATGTCTTTGAAACAGCACCAAGTGCACTTGATATTGTGAAATTGTTTTTGTTGTAAATTATTGCTGATACTATAACAACAACAAAACACATAGAGGTAACAACACTTGTATGAAAGCTGAGCTGTGAGGCATTTGTTGCTGGCGCATTTGACACTATTGCACGTCTAATTGTTGTAACATATTTAATAAAAAAAAAATAAGTAAACGTTGTTGTTGTTGTGCAAAAACGCTTACAACAAGTGTGCGCCCAAGATCGAGCAGCTTTTAATTTACGTTTAAGCCTTCTAACCATAATAACATTTGCCTAGAAGGGGAAAATACAAAATTCAAAAAACAGCAACAATAGATTACAACAACAAAAGTATGATAGTAAATTTTCATAAAAGCACACCACTTCGACATGAACATACAAAACGTTGGCGACAAGTAAAAGCGCGTTTACCTCGCCACCAACTCGCTTTTATTTCTATTTACACGCTCTTACGTATGTTGACACGTGCATGTGGTTGTGTGTGGTTGCGTGTGTGTGTATGTTTAACTGTAATTACAGTCACCATTAAATGCGAACACCAAAAGCGCTTTGACATTGCCGCCGCCACCGCCACCACCGTCGCCGCTACTGCACTTGAACTTATTTACCTGCACAGCACGCTTGCTCGACGACCACAACGCGCCTGTTAATGGCGAAATAAGTGGGCGCTAAGGGGCGTGGTATATGGCATATGTTCGTGATGTTTTTAGGAAATTACTCTTTCGCGTTAGCTAGAATTTAATTAACATTCGCTGCGTTGATTTTGAGGTCGGCAGTGCGCCAAGAGAGATGTGGAAAAGGAGATGAGTGCATGTGACTTACATTTTACCTGTTTGAGATATAATTACATACATATATAGTTACATATGCCACTGCTGAATTTGAGTTCTTAGCAGTGGTAAAAGGAAGCCTAATTTGTTTAAAAATGTGGAATTTTACTTTATAGTTTACTAAACATGCTTTGTAGGTTTGGGATTGCAAAAAGTTTAGCGCACAAACTTTTCATTCATTTGACTTAGCTGTTTTTGAAAGGTTTTCATCCTATATGCGTCATCAGACTCATTAGCCAAAAGCATATCTACAACATGCTGGTTAAAGCTGCTGATATGAGTAGCACAACTACGAGTTTCGGTAGCAACCCCAACAACCTAAGTTCAAAATCAAAATTTTAGGCAAAGATATTTAGCCAAGTATAACTTATTTTGAGCTTTTCATAAAATGATGGTGCAGCTATCGCCAGAGCTTTCGTAAACTTTTGTGCTTGTTTCAAAAATAAACTTTGTAAAATACATTAAAAGCTTTCTTTATTTTTTTTAATGCTAAGGAAAAAATATTTACTAATCTGATATGCTGTCTGAACACTTGAAAGCTTCATTTATATTTTGTACAATCGAAAGTAATATAATATGAGAGCTTTTTTCTTTGAGCTTAGATATTTTAAAAAAAAGAATTTAATACAGTTGAACATGGAATTCTCTAAAAAATTGAAAAGCTTTGTTAGCAAAATTTTTCCAGAGGTTCCATGTAGCTGTTGTACTTTTAAGCTTATGTTCAGCTTTTCAAGGGCCATTCGTACACTTTCTAAGAACAGTATCTCTTTTCTTTTAGACAAAACTAATATGTTTGTGCAACCCTACAAAAACTAAAGGCGTTTCATTAAAAAGCTTTTTAAGGTGCTTTTCTAATAATTTTTGTTTTTCTGTCATTAACTATTTATACATTTTATAAACACTTGAAAAAAGTGCAATGCTTTCTAAACAATTTAATTTTAAGCAAAGCTTTTGGTGCTTTTATTGGATTGAGAAAGCTGTCTTATTAAAGAAACATTTATGTGAAAGCTTTTCTTGTGAAAATGTTGTTATGAGTGAGAGGATTCATCTTTTTGTAGCACACTGAAATGCCAAATGCTTAAAAGCTTACACTCAAAGCTTCTATTTTGCAAAAATTTCGTTTTTTAACTGAACAACTCCCTCCAGTACAAAATGAGTAATAAATTTAATTGCTTTCAAAAAATATGTAAATTTTATGATTTTTTTTTTCTTTCATCGTAATCAAATCTTAAAGCTGCTATGCAACTTGAAAGACAACTTAAGCTTTCACCTAAATCCCACTGGTTTTATTCTAATTTGGTTGCTCGTTTTATTTTTAGCTTGCTTTAAATAAAGAAATATGCTCATTTCGCACATTTAACTCCTTAGACTGTCTACAAAGCTTTGCAACCTGAGAGGTTATCTACAAATTCTTCATTTTTCCTAAATTTGTTTTACTCTTGGCACATATTCGCGTGTCAGCTTAGTTGTATTTGTATTTGTTTAGCCGTCTACTTGTCGGAAGCTAATGGTGTTGTAACGGAAGCAATGACGTACACTCAACAATATCATATGCTGTGTAGCGCGCTCTGCTGTTGTGTAGGCAAAAATACGAGTACCAATGGAACACAATTTCAACACGCTTCAATACGCTGTTTCCTAGCTTACACCATTTGACTGTCGTCTGCTAACTCACAGCCCTTACATCACGCTGTTGCTTGAATTTTATGAACATGTTTTGCCGCTTACAAAAGCCTCGCGAGATTAATGATGTTGTTCGTGTTAACTGAACTGGTCGACGCGACACAATGACAGGTGAACTAGACAACGCGTCGTCTGCGTGGTGAGTAGCTGAAAATGCGCAAGGGGAAAGATGGCTCAAATGCGACACGCGGACATACTTATGAAGCATATTCATAGGAGCCCAAGCGAAATCTCATTTACACGTACTAACACGCATACACATGCATTTTACAGCAATAATCCTGTGCAGCAACAATTCACAGCAATATTTTGGCGCGAGTTGTGCATAAGCTTTATGAACTTTTGGTGAAAGCGTAAACAAAAAAAAAATTGTCTGCTTGTTTTCTTATTTGCCACCGTTTTCTATCATTTGTCTCTGCTACTTTGCTGCTCTTACACGGTGAAATTATGTAATTTAATTACATTATACAAGCACTGACTGACGCTTCCATGCTTGCACAATCACACGCGCACACACACAGCCTGCTTCCCAACATTAAAGTAATAAGGAAACATAAAAGTAGACAATTGTGTGACTATGTGAAATCGAACTAGTTCGAAAAACATGAAAGTTGTCCAAGTCACAAACACAGAGTTCAGTTAAAAGCTCTTCTATTGAGCTTTCATATTTCATACATCATAAGTACTTAATTGATTAAATTAAAAATATAGCAAAAATATCGAGCCCTGTGCGCAAAAAAGACGTAAGAGCCAAAAAGTAAATTGTTCAGGAGACGGTTTTTTTTGAATATCTTTGCATCCAGTACATATATTGTCATGAAATTTGGTGAGTAACTTTATTTGGCTCTCATTTATATAATGCAAAAATATAATTTTAATATTCGTAGCATAAGGGTAGTTTTTGGCTCATACGTCTTTTTTGCCTGCACAAAATAAAGCTACTTTCTGATGATTTGGCTGTTACGTCAAACATTTTTTTCAACAAATGTTAATTTTTTTTATTTAACACTTCAGATTACTTATATATTTAAATATACATATACATATTTAAAAAAAAATCGCAATAAAATTCAAAGCAATTAGTATTTAACCAATTATTCACATTAATTTTAAAAAAAAAAAAAGACGTATCAGCCACTGCTTGCTCACTAAAAACTTGAAACAAACAAAAATGGCACTTACGGCTAAATTGCTTTTGCTCTAAATTCGTAACGGTGCTTTTTATGGCGCTGAAACTTTGAGGGATGGTGCGTGTGATGATAAATTATCAATTTTTATAAAAAAACCGAAATCGAAAATCATGGCTCTTACGTCTTTTTTGCGCATAGGGCTCGATATGTCAAACATGTCGAGCTTTTGATGAAATTATATTGCAGGTATTCCTAGTGCTTTGCACGACTGATATATGTAATCTTTTTGTGTTGTGATTTAAAAATATTTCAAAATTCGAGTGGAAATTTTATTATAAAAAGCTTTTTATTTTTACTTAAATTTGTATGGATTTGGGGAACAGAATAGTAACTTTGATTAAATTGAACGAATCAAATTTGTCATTTTGAGCTTTTGTTCGATTTTTTTTGTACTAAAATTGTTTCTTCTAATTTGAAAAAAGCTTTTCCTTTTGGGCAAAAAAAAACTAACTCTGACCAAATTGAACGAAATAAGTTTCTTATTTTGAGCTTTTGTTCGACTTTTTTTGTATTAAAATTGTTTCTTCTAATTTGAAAAAAGCTTTTGCTATCATAATTGCAGTAATATTGGTTTGATGAGAGCTTTTAAGCTTAAAATATATGCTTTGAACAAATTGAGTTTCCAAAAATAGTAATTTGAAAGCTTTTTTTTTGGCAAAATTTTCGTTATGCTAAAACTTTTCAAAGAAACCATTCATTTATTATAATTTCAGTAATATTGGTTTGGTTGAAATGGTGTTCGTACTTGTTTCGGTATATTTGAAAACTAGTCGATTTGATTGCAGTGTTTCTATGAATATGGAAGGATGAGCCGCAAACACATTTATATAGTTAGCTAAGCGCTTGGCTCAAGTCTGCCGGCAGCAGTTGCAACACATTTATTTTCACCTCTTTCTCTGTATAACATACATAACTACCCATACATACATACATACATACATACAAACATATGTACATAGATATATTTATATATAGACCCCCGCTATTATTTAATTGTTGATGACGAAAGATGTGTCCTCCGTAGCTAAAACTTTCGTTCGCGATTTTGCATGCTCATAGACATTTATGTATGGATGTGTGTGTGTGGTAGTATAACATGTATGTCCTTATGTACATCATAAGTGCTGGTGTCATCTCATGCTGGAGTGTTGTAATTTATGCTGTAAATACAGGTATTTATGCACATTTATGGCTCATACAGGGGACTATGCGGACTTTGATAGAGCAAAAGCTTGTAATGTCACTGAGTCATGGGATATTTTAAATATCACGTATGATATGCGCACGTTTAACGTATTAATTAATGCGAGACAGTGTAAGTCGTTAGAATACTCATTCACATTGAATATATGTACATACGAGTATTTGCCAGCAGAAGCTTTGCCCTCTTCGTGAAAGGGTGTGGTATGAAAGCGGGGCAGTAACAGACATCTAGGAAGCATCTCCATTGAAATCCCGGTCGGGGCATCACTGCCCGCAAAAAAGTATGTCACATATTCCCAATACTGAAAACTACAGGGAGGTG
The DNA here is from genome assembly GCA_951509765.1 of Sphenella marginata. Lineage (NCBI taxonomy): Eukaryota > Metazoa > Arthropoda > Insecta > Diptera > Tephritidae > Sphenella > Sphenella marginata. The sequence continues at coordinate 79,918,577 of OX608081.1, forward strand.
GTTCATTATTGGTAAAAATTGTGTAAATCACGTTTCACGGCAATTTGAAGGGATATATCGGGTGCTGAAACGACAGACTCACCAACCCAGCAGAACATGAATATTCATTGTATTATTGAGTAGACGATATCAACGTCCTTTCGCTTTCATCCAACTTCTCTTCCCTGCTTCCTTAAGCCCCTTTGTCGTGAACTGAGCAACCTTTCCACTATTCTGCGTTTATTTGCAAATAACTTAAGTCAACTTTAGTCGGTATTATTATTCATTTCTGCTCATCAGCTTAAGTCTAATGCACTGCTCTCTTTTTGTAATTTCAGCCCAAGCATTTTGCTTCCCAAATCTGCTTCATTATTGCTTATTATGCAACACAATTTATTGATTCATTACGATGTGCGGTTATTTAACGCTAAATACTAACCCACAAGATAATTTTCTGCTGCTATGCAAATACAGTGAAGGGAAAATTATGAAGACGCGCTTGAACTTGCCACAAACATTTTCATACATGGCAAACGCTGGTTTGGCAATTCTTTCCGCTGGCACAAAAAAATCTGTTTAAGCAACTTTTAATTGCGAATTTTCTTTAGCTGCTTCAACTTTTTTAAATTTTCATTTTCCTTGTTTCACATTTTTTTCATTTTTTTCATTCCTCTTCATACTTTCATGCACCACCCGCACATGGCGCCGTCAGTCAATTTCGTTTCCTTTCCACGCACCCAACATCATCATGTCTTGTAGCTGTCTGCAGTTGACCATTGCTCTCCATTAATTTGATTCAAAAAAAAAAAACCCGCCACAAGCAGCACACCAAGCAGCAGCGCATTTGCAGCCAACCAAGCCGGCCACTCTTGCCCAACCTCCACTTGCTCGGGCTATAGCAATTACGCGCCCATCGCACGCCCACCGCATATTCTGCCTTTTGGGCGCTCATCCGCCGGATTTATCATTTCCTTCATTAACTTCCCGGCATCTCTGTGTACGCGTCATTGTTGCTTCATCAACCGCTCACCTCGCTGCTTTCACGCTCTTCAGCGTTGTTGCGCTGCTGCGTCTGGCATCTTTCATTTTCAGTAATCCTAATCTGCTGTCAGTAGCAGCACCTCCGCGCCCCATTTCGTGTCGGGTAAGCTACAAATAACGGAACTTGTGCAAAAACGAATGATAAATGTTGCAATTCTTGTTGTTGTCATTGTTGTTGTTTTATTGTAATTGTGTAAGTAGTAACTAACGGCATCTTTCTGTTTTCTTTGTGTTTTTTTTTTGTTTATTCTTTTGCTTTCCTTATTTTTAATGCATATCCTTAACATCCAACATCCCCCTGCTCTTGTTGTTACCCTGCTCTTTGTTGTTCTTGCCTTTTTCGTTTGTCTACAATATTAGCTCATTTTATCGCATTATTATGTTGCTTATTACTTATTGGTTTTTGCGTTTTTATTTTCCTCGCATATTTTTTTTTTTTTTTTTGTTTTTGTTCATTTTTCCTTAAGTTCTTCCAGCACGTCTGCTTCGTCTTTAATTTTATTTAATCCCACTTACAATCGGCCAACTAAAATTCCAATATTGTTGCAGCATTCTTGTTGTTGTTTATATTTGTTGCTCATGTTTCCTCGATGATGTGGAAAAAATCGCTAATTATTGTTCAGCAATTAGCCAACAACTTTTTGCTTTCCGGTTTTTTTTCTTTCTTTGTGCCCTTTTTTTGCTTCAACTATGTTTTGGTTTCGTACGTGATTGGCAAGATTAAAAATTTTCAAAGAAAAATTAACAGAAATCAACGATTATAATATTTAAGTAGCCGAGCAATCAATTTGCTTAGGATATTTTTTAGTACGATGAACTAAGGAAGCATGAAGGCAGAGCAAGATTGCATAAGAAAGGTATGGATATTTTATATGAAGAAGGGACAAAGCTAAGGATAGAAAAGCGAGCAAATTAGAAAAGACGTGATGAAATATTAAAAGGAAAAGGAAGGGCATGGAACTGAAGACGTCGTGGTATCTCCAGATTCATTGGTGCCTTCAATTTCTTCAACAGGGCTGGAGCACAATGCATTTGCTGGTAGAAGTTCCTGTTCTGCAGAATAATCGAAAAGATGCTTGCTGATACGTGGAGACGTCAGGTAATTCTGTACGTTGGAAGTACCTTAGACTTCACCAAAATAATGATCTAGCTAGAGTGGAGGGTTGTGCAGGGTAAGGTGGAAAGCTTGTGTGCTTGTGAGGTAATGCAAATTTTTGGAGTTCCTTTACTTAGTTCAGACGTCGCCAAAGGACATTGCTTGTTCCAAATGCACGTTTTCGTATTTACCACCTCATTGCCTTCACTTCCTTGAATTACTTACGGCAGTGCAGCTAATCGTTACTCCACCAGCTTGTTTGAAAGACAAAGTACTGTGATATGCTGAGTGCAATACCGAGGCTTCATAAACTTGTAGTTATGCTTAAAGTTTTATTCTCATTAGGAACTGTTGCTTCTCCTGTCTATATTCGTGATTTGCACTTTTCGTTTATGACATTCGGTCGACTTTTCAATAAGCCAAGAATGATTAAACATTTATTGCCTGCTCATTCCATAAAAGCAAAATAAAGTTATTTAGAATGAGTAGACTTTTTATACAAAACGCTTATCACAAAAAAAAAACAAAAACAAAATACAGCTGGACAAAGTCAAAATAAGCTATAAATCACGGACGCAAAAATTTAATGAGTTCAACACACGAGAATATTAATAATCACCAAAATCAAAATGATGATAAATGACTGTAATGAGAGAGCTTTATCGAAAATCGATAACAAAAATGGCTGTGCGTGCGATGATATGAAGATGCTTTAAGACTGAAAAAAACATAATATTTTCATTAAATTGAAGAACGCTTATCTCACGTATTTATGTATGTATGTTAATTTTTTCAACTCTCATCAACATGCATTTGGCCAAGTTTTGGTTGCTTGCCAATGACATCATTTCAACACTCAAGGCAATAAAACAAAAATATGAAAGATGGCATGCACTGAAACAAAGGAAAATAGCATGACAACATGCCATGGCATGGAATAAATGAGCAAATAAGTGTATAGAAACAAAAACGGGAAACACTATTACGAACGAATGCTTTTGTGAAGAGACGAACGGATGGTACTACTAGGTTATAGAACAAATGAGCAAATAAATGAATTGAAGCGAAAAAAATAGAAAACAAAAAAAAAACAGGAACAGAAAGCGATATAAACAATAGGTATGCTTGTGCTCTGGAAAGAGATAAAACAAGTGTGAAGTCATATGCAAATAGACAAAAAGGTGGCTATACCCAGCCCACAAAACCGGCATAACCACAAAGTTCAAGGCACCCGGACATGCTGCGGTTGCTCACTCAAAAATTGAGTACAAGAATTGCTCTTGATCCGATAGAAAATTAATTTTTTTTTGCTTTCTGAACTCCTGTAATAAAATCTTTAGAAACGCACCTTTGCAAAACTACAGCTGAATAAAACTATTAAAACTTTTTTAAGCAGCTTTCGAACAACTTTTAAACGCCCACAGTATATTGGTGTTTTTTTATTTTTTTCCCGATAAGACTAAAGCTTGCAACTTCTGACTGAGAGACAACCTAACCTCTCTTGTAGTTCTTCCAATATTTAGAAAACCGAATACAGTAAGGATTTCAAGTAACTTCTGGCTCTTTCTGGCTCGCACGGGATGGTCACTGTTGTTCGAGGGAATTTCGGGTCGCTGCCTAAAAATGTTGAAAATCGTTTTGATGAGCGCCAAATGTTTTGAAATCCGACTTTTACCTCTTCCTTCTTACTCAATTTACCTTGAATAACATGCATTTTACTTCTAAAAGAGCTTTACCTCGCCAGCAGCTCTTTATATCACAGAACCTTTTGGTTTGTTGGGTTAACTTACGGAGTTAAACATTACGAACACGTGTTAATATTTAGTTTGTACAAAAAACAGACCAAAAATCAGCTCATCAACAAGCCAACTCACGAGTAATTAAAAAAAAAGAGATGCAAAAGGAAGACGAAGTGGCACGCATGACACAAAGGGAATTGCGGCTGACTAAGAAAGCAGAAAGCACATGTGTGAAACCAGCGAGGACCAAAAAAATCAAGCAAAAGTAGTTGCACCGAAACTCTGTCTTCGCTCCCCCTTCGCCGCATATGCCACGCTTATCCTACAAAGTGACGATTTTCACGCTCTTCCTTTCAAGTATTTGTTTTTTCTTCACTTTCCTTGGACAACAACACGCACATTTAGCAATTTCCATTTACCTTCTGGCACAACCGAAAAACAGACATTCCCTTTGTATTCACATACATTGTTACAGCAACGACAGTGGTTAACTGCTTCCTACTTACAACATGACCGCAACAAGAGCAAATTAAATAACAACAATAAAAATAAAAAACTATGCATAAATGATGAAATGAAAAAGGTTGCAACAAAAAAAATTGTAGAAAGCGGAAAGAGGAAAACAAAGACTCGGCAACAAGCGCCGCATCCGCAACAACAATAACTGCAACAACAGCAACAACAAAAATATTACATGCGACGACAGCCTTAATTGCCATTACATGGTTGTATGCCTTAAGCCTTCACCTCCGGCTACAAGCCATTGACTCTCTTGGCTATTGCAGGCTTTTTTCATGCCCCATACTTCCCGGCTTCTATGCGACAGCTGTGCTTGGGTATGCTGTGCCACTTGAAGGGCCGCTGCAAATTTGCTATGTTCAGTGTGTGGAATGCATGCACGAAAGTGGGGAGGTCAAATTCTGCTGTGGGGCAAAATACATTATTATTACGAACATAAAATAGAGGGATTTTTTATTAATTTAATAGGAAAGTCTTCGAGACACTTTCAAACTCACACTAGTCTATAAGGACTGAAGCTTTGTGAATTCCCTTAGCTTAGATCAAAACAGATGCAGCTTATAGCCCTAAATGACCGCCTAGGCATTGTAAACTCTAAAAATTGTTATTTTCTTACAGTCTTACAGTCACCATGAAAATATTTTGAAGTCACCACCATTTATACCACTTTAGTCTCACTGTGCCATCATTTTTGACGCGTTTAAAGTTGTTGGAACGCATAGACGCGCTTGTACCCATAAGTTGTGCTTTTATGAACTCTTGAGGGTAAAAATTAAAAATGAAATAGTTGGTTGGATTGGCGTACCAACCAGTTGGTTGTAAGGCAGGCAGTCAGAGGGTGACGATAAACCCGGCAAACCAATTGGTGTGGCTAGATTTTGTAGTCGGTTTGTAAGCTGGTCAACTTCACAACAGGCGAAGAAGTTTTTAAACAATGTTACTAAAAGGGACTGACATACACACACATGCACTCGAACATAATATGAAAAATTAGTTAGTCCAACTAAAAACAAACAGAAGCAATTAAAAGTATGAGGACTTGTGTGCTCGCTTTTGTGCTGACATTTTTAGATTGAGTTCGTGTATAATTGTATTATAGTTACTTTACTTTGTATATTTAATATTATTTTATTTTAATTTATTTTATTTTATTTTATTTTATTTTATTTTATTTTATTTTATTTTGTTTTATTTTATTTTATTTTATTTTATTTTATTTTATTTTATTTTATTTTATTTTATTTTATTTTATTTTATTTTATTTTATTTTATTTTATATTGTTGGTTTTTGCGGTCTTTCTTGTTTTTACATATTTGTAAGTTTTGCCAGCTCGAGACCAGAGAAACAATAATTCGTAATGAATTTTAATTGTCAGTTTGGATAATTTAACAATGTAATTTTTCTCTAATTATCAATTTTTCCCAAAAACTGACAATTAAAATTCATTACGAATTATTGTTTCTCTGGTCTCGAGCTTGCAAAACTTACAAATTTTATTTTATTTGATTTTATTTTATTTTATTTTATTTTATTTTATTTTATTTTATTTTATTTTATTTTATTTTATTTTATTTTATTTTATTTTGTTTTAATTTATTTTATTTTATTTTATTTTATTTTATTTTATTTTATTTTATTTTATTTTATTTTATTTTATTTTATTTTATTTTATTTTATTTTATTTTATTTTATTTTATATTGTTTTAATACATTTCTGATTTGATTACCACTCACCAATTTCCATAAGAATTGCATTTGTGGTTGCGACATTGTCATTTTGTTCATTTCCGCCTTACATTTGCACCTGCGAAGTGCAGGCAGTCAAAAATGCTGGCATACATTTAGGCGAACAACAACCAAAAATACTCAGCACAAACAACTACAGGCAGCTTATTTGAATTTTGTTGTGGTTGTATTTCCCTACTATTGCAAACAGTGACGCTCTCAGCTGCCACGGCGCCGCCATCGTCTGTGGCATCCGGCGCAACATTCAACATTCATTCACCTCCACCCCCACCCCCATTGCGCCTAACACCCACACAAACGTCTTAGTTCAGTGACAGCATAGCAAATTTGTTTAAAATTTGATTAGCAGCCACTGGGCGATAGCGTAGTAGCAACAGAGACAATAATTATAACAGCAACAACTACAACACATTCATAAAACGAAAAATTCAACGCAGCAGACGCGTCTCTCTTTTGGTTGCGCAGGTCAGCCGTTATATTTATTTCTCAAGAGAGCGATTTGTCACGACTTGTAGACTGGAAAACGCGCATGAATTTGGAAACTAGCGCATCCAGTTAGCTTTTTTGTGGAACAGGTGGCGCCTTGGTCTGGCAGTTGGTATTGCTTGTCAAATGTCACTTAACTGTTTTTGACATTCTGTGCTGTCAGTGAATGCAGCCATGCAGTTTTAAAATTCGAGAAAAACTTTAGCTATAAGCTGATTGGATAGTTCCACCTTATACGAAATTCGGGTGGTATCACAGAAACTTGACTTCTTCTGTCAAAAGAAAAGTTTTCTATGTAAAGCCGATAAGGTAAGAACAATACAGCTGTGCTCAATAATTGTACGAAAATAAATATCAGAAAAATCAAAAATATTCTATTATTCTAGGGACCATCATGAAATTTTATAATAGAAAAAAATAAATTTTGAAGCCGCCTTACTTAATTTTATAAATCTCTTAAAATTTTCAAACTTATGCTATTATGTTTTCACCTATCGGAATCAATAAGCTCGTATACGAGATACTGCTTCATTCATAAAAAAACAGACAAAAATAAATTATTATCAACGCATAAATATTTCCATTTCTTTTTACTTGGTTTAAGCTTCATGCGGTTGTCGACCTTATTTGCACTTGGCCATAAAAATGCTATCAGTTATTATAACAATTATAATGAAATAAATCAAGACAAATCTGCAATGCAAGTCTAGAGGGGCTTTCAATAATCTACCGTTGAAGACGTCAAAACAAAATCCCATATAAATAATGCTGCATTGTACAGTAAAGCTGAAAAAACTGTAGACAAAACTTATCTTTGTGAATTTTAAATTTTAAAAAAATACTCAAAAACATAGCCTCTTCCCAAAATACCATTGAAAAAATTTAAAAACTTATGAAATTTTTTTTATAAAAGAGCCTTTACTTTTAATAAAATATTTTTCTAAACACAGATTTCAGCATTTAATACAACAGGCAGGGAAATCGCCTTCAAACAATTTACGGTTTTCGCATGTTATTCGCAGATCACTGCATCTGTAAACGAAATTTAGAAAATTTGATTTGTTTGTCATTTTTTTTTTTTTTCATATTTATTGAAATATACTCACTTTCTCACTTCCGTCTCAAAACGCTTATTACATTTGGCACGCTGTATGCAAATTCCATCTGAGTTCATGCCATAATCCACATATTCCACGCTCTTACCAGTGACAGCGTCGATGGGTAGCTCATGACTGCCGCCGGTGAGTGAGGTGTAAGTGCAGGGTGACTCGGATGCTGTCAAAAATTTCCAAGAAGTGAAAAGGTTTTTCCATATTTTTATTTTTATTCTTTTTTTTTAATTTTTTTTTAATTTTTTTTTAATTTTAATTTGTTAGTTTTAATGTTTAATCGAACTTTTTCACTTACAAACTTCGGCACTCATGATTAATGCCGTCAGCGCGACAAAACTCCAAACAAAATTAGATTTTGAATTGGAATGCATTTTAGAACTCTCTCTTAAAAATTTATAAGTTTACTTTTATTGCTCTCCTTATTTGACACTTTCTGTTAACTTATGTATGTTTAAAGAGATTTAGGAATTTTTATTTTTTGTTAATTTTCAAACACATAACTTCTCAAAATCCGAGATTTTTCTCAAACCATACAACACAAACTGAAATCTGTAAATGATTTTCCGCTCGCTTTTATAGCACTCAAAAACAAAAACAACTCAATTAAGTGTGAACGGAAATTAACATAATTATTACGAAATTCTTACTCAGCACACTGTGCGGCATACAAATGGTGACAGAAAATAATTTGTTTCTTTTAATTAGTTCTTTAATTAAAATTATGTGAAATGTATGCGCTGCTTTGAAAAATCTTACAAATAAAAATATTTTATGCTAAGTATGTTGATGCGCTGAGAACTAATCCTTATAATTCATTTAGTATTACAACCCGTGACAAAAGAAAATTGTAAACCATTCGTTACCGTTTCTTGACATTCTCAGCGTATGCTTGCTTTCAGTGCATGCTGTGCTACTTTTTTACTGTCGCACAGTGTCTGTCTGGAGCGTCGCAAGTGTCAAGTGTCTCTTGAATGATTCTCAATACTTAACCCGAGCATGACTTACAAAAAATTTATTTGTTTACTCACTTTTTCACTAAATTGAATTCAATTGGTTTGGAGGGTTTTATTTTACGAAAAACTTTTTTCTTTTGCGCTTTTTTTATTGAGCGTCAACAACAATTAAAGCTGATAAGAAATGGGAAAACTCTGTGTAATAGTATTGTCATATCACTGTAAAATATTAATTTGTATTTATATAGGACAATGTCGGACGTAAGAGCTTATATATGTATGTATGTATGTACGTACATATGTATGTATAATATATTCTGCGTGCTTTCACTTTCAACATTGAACGAAGTGGTCGTAGATGTACCGTGAAGATAACCTAAAAGGTGAAGAGAATGTTGCTCGTGCATGACATATTTTTACTATTCAAGTTAAATTCTGTACTTTTTCTAATTGCAGCTCCTTATTAAATATTTAGCCCGTGTAGACACTTCAGATATCAACCAAAAAATTCAAGATAAACAATCGATTAGTAAATGGCAATCGATCGAATTATTCCTTGTCCGATACGAAGTGAATATTATCTCACTTTATCGCATATTAATATGCTATAAAAAAACATATCTCACGATAATACTTTACTGCCACCTGCATGCTCTTGAAGAATTTTTAAATTTGGTTTTATGGGACTAAAGTTTCATATCCAGGGGGAAATCCCGTAGATGTAAGCTTTGAAGTGAAAATATTTTTTTTTTAACAATTTGCAATTATATTTGAAGAAACGACAAAAAAAATCTGATCCGTCGCTTTCGAGCACCTAGACAAAATTCGTCATGAAACCATGTATGTATGATATGTGATTGTTTTTGATGATGGAGCACATGTGACCCTTGTTGCCCTGATTCGAGATTATAAATTCTAAAAAAATATTGCGCAATTTTCTTTAAAATTTTTGATTCCTACATCACTAACTGCCGCTCCGTAAAATATTCTTAATTGCAAAAACAAACTTGCTAATGCTGTTTCTAAACTCAAACAGAAATGACGCCACCCAGTCTCTGCTTTACTGGCTCAGTCTCAGTCTCTGTCTCAGCTATGCAGATTAGTATTAAAAAACATAAACAATAATATAAGAAACACAGATTTGCTGAGCAGTAAAACAGTCGATCAACAGACAGCTTGCAGCGAAGATCAGATAACTAGTGGGTGTAATACAAATACAAAATAAAAAGTATTAACAAAATGAATTCTCTCAGTGTAATAAGCTTGATTGTGTGTTTGACTGCTGCGGCGCATGCTGAGTCCTATATACCCAATTCACCAGATCCAAGTAAGTTTACGCGCCAGTACTAATACTGAAAAAAAAATAATACCAATGATCCTTCAACTATCTTAGATAATTTGGGGCATTGCTTTCATAAGGAGCTACAGCTTGCTATCAAATTGAATGAGAGCGTCAAGCCGACGAATGCAGATTTGTGCGCCGAGTTGACTTGCCAGGAAGCGGGTTTAATACGCCTCAGCCAGTGTCCACGCGTGCAGCCCAGCTGTAGAGATCACACATATATAGCAACTGATTTTAGTAAACCCTTTCCGGAATGTTGTGAACGTTATAAATGCAATCAGTAAATAAATAAATAGTTAGTTAATTAAAAATTTAATTTATTTCAACTTTTTTGCTTAGCCAACATGAGACAAATTCTTGTGGTAAGCCTTCGTCAAAGTGTTCACACTTTTTTTTTTTTTGTTGTTGAGTCTTTGCTTGACAGCTTTGCTATTTAATATTGACTCTTAAACAAGTTTTAGCTTCTCACTTTCAGCTGCGTATTTGTTTACCAGCTTTGTCTAAGTAATCGCATATTAATGATATTAATGGTAATTAGACGGTTGATATATATAAATATATGTATGAATCTATGAATACAAATAGCAGTCTGTTATTCACGCCAATATCTTGCCTTTGTACCTTCACTGCTTGTTGTTATCTTTGTGTTTACAACCGGAGCATAAAGTATCAAGTGGCAGTAAGCGAAGAACTTGGCCATGAACTTTTGCAATTATTTTCATTTTTATGATTTTATGAATTGATTGGCACCTCGGCAGCTTATTAATTACTTAATTACTAGATATTGAAGAGTAACTAGCCACGGATTGCGCCATCTGTACACCGCCTAAGTAACAAGGGAGGGATGAGCAGCTACATACTTTCAATATATCGATGTTTTCACTTTTTTTGAGGCAACACAAAAATATCGATATGCATAGTTAAAATTGAGTTCTTAAATTTATTTTGAATTTGGGCAATTTTATTTTTTCAAACAACTTTCGAATAAGAAAAAAGCAATATCGAATATTTTTTAGTTGCTCTCGTCATCGTTTTCTTCCTGTTTGTCCAGCACCACGAAGGACTATCATAACTGTAGCTTAATTGGTTTGCTTTAGAACAGAATAAGGTGTATGTAAATTAAATTTTGGTAATTTATTAAGCCCACAGATTATTGGTTTCCTTTCATAAAATAAGAAACATTTACATTTAGTCGCCTTCCAAATAAGCCGTGCGCAATAAAGCAATAAATTACTTAACACAATAACAAATTTAACATATGTACAAATAATTGAAACAATTAAGTTCCAACAATTAAGTCGCCATTAAAAAATTAAATATAATTGTTGTCGGTTTGACACACTAAGCGCGGACAGCAAGCTGGATATGCGATGCGCATATCCGAATCGAGGCGGCACGTCTCGTTTGGTTGTAGATTATGGCGGCCGCAGCTGTTGTTGGAAAGAGAAATTTACATTTTAAAAGGAAACAAGCTTTTAAAACTAAAATATTTTAAAATGCCCATACTCACAATTCAATTGCGATGACAAAATCTTTACGACAGTATATCGATTCACAGAATTCTTCTTGATTAATCGGTTTGTATGATTGATTTATTGGTATCGGTTGTCGGAGCTCCTCATAATAGCACTGACCAGGATAATCTTAGAATATCAATGAAATGAATATATGTACATATTTAAGGCTTGAATATTTTGGTTTAAAGGAGCAACTGTTGGTTTGTTAAGTCAGCCCATACAGGACTTGAACGGTCAAAAAGTCAAAGACTTCAAAAAGTTATAGTTTTTTGTAACAGCAAAGTAAGGAAATTACTTTGATCAAAGTCGTTGGTGTTATAGAAACTCAAATAAAGAGTGAATTTATTTTATATGCAATTAAATATTCTGAAGCGGAGGAACTTCGAGGAACTTAAAATTGAGAAACTTTTGAAAAAATTGGGCTTTCTTAAACGAATGTTGGAAGGAGTTGCAGGATTAGATTAAAATAGAACACCAAGTGACTGAGGCAATTTGGCATTTTAATCTCTGCCGGTAAAACAAATATTTTAGCACACTAGACACAGGGTCGATTGAACGAATTGATTCCCTGCACTGCACTGTGATCTACGCACCTGGATGCACTGCATTGCCACGGTAACGCAAATCGGCGTAAACGTTGTGAGTAGCCAAGACTCCCAGTAGAAGCAAAATTAACGAAGTGGGTTGCATTATTTTTTTTTTTTACTAAAGATCGCTTGTATTAAATTTTTATTTATTTTAAACCTTTTTACAAAATCTTTGTTGCTGTTTTTTTTTTCTTTTCTTTTTTCAAAAATATTAACAAAACACGATTCTTCACTTTTACTCTTTGTACTGCGACTTTAGTTTTGCGACTGAATGATGCAGTAATAATTGTTGTTGCTTTTATATAAATTAATTATGGACCACTTGTAGGTGGAACGGATAGCTGACAATCGCAAAAATGTAGATATGTATGCACTCATATTTGTAGACACATTCTACGCTAAACTACTCATTCACGTTTCTTTGCTTTTGTCTTTTTCTTGATCTAGTTGGGATTTCAGCGCGCTGGTTTTGTTATTTATGATTTATTGTTGTGCTTTTTTGTACTTAGCTGTGTTTGTTGTTTTTGTTTTTGTATAGCAAAATGTAATCAAGTTCACAAGAGAAGTTGTACTAAAAAAACGCATTTACATCAAGGCACCTGGAGAGGCGGCTGCAGGCCCACACTACACAACCGAATTTATTGCCTGGCTCTTAGCGTCTTTGAGTTTTAGCGGATTTATATGGTTATGACACTAGAATCGGATGGGAACCGCCTAAAACCAGTTTTAAACAATCATATTTCGTATTTTGCACAAACAAACTTCAGCCGAGGTGTAGGTCAGCCCTCATAAGAATCAACTCAAATCAGTATAATATTTACATATAAAAATTTCAGGGTGAAATTACTTTTCAAAAAAACAATGAGCTTTGGGAAAACCTTGTTTTGTTTACTAAATGAGATTAACTAAAAATTTGCGACAGCATCTTCGGAGAAATAATAACAAAAAACTCAAGTAGTAAACAAACAAAACTTAAATTAATAAAAAAAAACCAAGTAAGGATAGCGGCGTCTTCTTCTGTGCCGAAGGCTTTATGCCTTCTTAAAAACGCTTCACTATTTTCACTGTCCGTTGCTCAGTACAAACTCTGCGAAATTTATTATTTATTTTATCACGCAAAAATTTACAATCTTCCTGAGTATTTCAATATGGTGGACCATCTATACTTCTACTCATACAATCAAATAGCGCAACAAAGTTATTATGCCACTTCATGTTCAAGCAAGGTATAAAAACACAGAAAAAACACAAAGCTTGAGCAGCTTGACACTCACGATTTCGTTGCTAATTAAACAAATTAAAAATAAAAAGCCGACAGCAGCTTCGAATTGATTAGCTTGTGAACATCCGTTTCTACAAATACCGGTATTCATAGTTTATAACTGTATAAATATGTGCACAGTCATATAAATACTAACAACATAGTGTACAACGTAATCGGATATACTTATAAAATTATACAAACATACATATGTATAATATACACCCTTAACATCTGTTGATCTGACTTTGACGTTAAAACCAATTTGTTTGACTTTTTTATTTTAAATCCGCAAATAACGAATTGTAGGGTCAATGTACCGTAAGCATGCAACTGCTTCCCATGAAAAAAACTTAAGTTTTCGAAAATCAGCGCTTAGCAGTTCATTTCAGTTTGATTTCAAGTACGGCTGGGTAGGGGATGCAGTGTCCAGCGCATTTTATAGATTTAATTGACATTTCATATTAAAAAAAAATATTTGACACCTACACGATTGACAGATGCCGTGCAAAAAGGCTACAGGCTACCTATTAACGTAAATTATTTTAGGTATATATATTACAAATTACCAAAATATTTATACATCAAAAACAGGAACCGGTTATTGGTTGGTGTTTAATAGCGACGAGTGCATTGCAATAAAACGGTTTCTAATAGCTCATGAACGATGTTTAAGTAGATGTTTAGGCTTTAGGGCCCTGGTAGTGGTTACATAACAATATCCATAAAACAGCTGATCCGACCAACCTCATGGAAATCAATGTAATCGATAACACTAGGGCCATAACGATATCATAGACAAGCCAACAACAATAGGTTTTCTGCCATAGTCATAGCTTTAAATAGAAATATTAAGTTACACTGTGCAACGAAAAATTTTATACTCTGGACATTTGTGCTAAGAATTATACATTTTTTTTTTAAGAATTTGAACTTGAAATTTGTATGCTATTGACGAAATCCTTTGTGCTATTTGTTACATAAACTATTTGTCGAAACAATTAATGAGTTCAAGGCCTCCCAGAATATACAAGTTTACATTCAGTCCAATTCTAAATAATTTTTTTATATTTCTTGTGCAAATAAATAGGGATTTTTTGTTGTCTACTTTATATATATTTCAATGCTTTCATGCCGTTCCTCTTTCCCCTCACTTTCTAGCGGTTTTCTATTATGATTTCATTTTTAATAAAATTTGAATAAGAAATAGCTACATATGTATAAATATTTTTTTGCATAAATAAATAGTCTCACACTATTCGAACTTGATTCGCGTTTGCGTCTCGAGCCTCTCTTCTGTCTTTAATTTCTCTAAATGCGTTCATCCAACGCCAGTTTTGAGGCGTCTCTTAGTCATAATACGAAAATATTATTATTGTACGTATCTATGCATTATAAAGCTTGTAAATATTTAAACTCAAATCAATTTTTACACAATTTGCACAAATGAATTTAGTAATATTCAGATCTTCTCAAACGTGACAACACTTCGGTTCAACGGAATTTCACAAATAAATATCAAGCCGATATTTGAGTGCATAAATAAATATAATATTTGAAAAAGGTGCATTTAAGAGTAAACGCAGCAAAAAGAAAATATATATTAACAATAGAACTAAAAAAAGCCGAGTCATACTGGTACGATAGAACCGGCTGTTGTGGAAATGTAATAGTGTCATCTCATAACGCAAAGTGGTCCAACCAAACAAAGCTTCCGTTAGAAATTGATAAGAGCGAAAGTTAGAGACAAAAGCAAATAATCTGAAGTAAAAGATTACTAAAAAGGGCTAGGTTGAGGTTGATAAAATTAAAGCGAGGCATAGAAACATCTGAAAGTTTTTTTTTAAATCTTCCCACTAAACCCGACCAAATACGATTACAGCACTTTTTCGTGTTTGATTGAATAAACTTTTGCTAAAAAATTCACTTCTTTTTTTCCTTTCAAGACTTTCTTTATTGATAAAGCAACAAAATGTTTGCTCTGCTGATTTTCACAACATTTACATTATTACCTTGTTCCTGGTCGTTCTCAACGCAATATTACGGTAACGCCAAGCATACAGGTAAGTGAAAAGCATTCAAGGCAATCATGCACATTTCGTTTTTTACTAAATTTAACCCCTTTTGACTTATCAGTGCTGGCAAATCATTGCTATTATGAGGAATTGGGACTGTCAGTGCCGGTTAATGAAACGGTTTATCCAACAGATTTTGAAGATAAATGCATAATGGTTACTTGTCGCGATGATTACGTGCTTATGATTAAACAGTAAGTAGAGATTATTAATTAGTTTTACTATGATAATAAAAATAATAAAGTGATAAAAGGCCGAAATCGGTTTGTCTGCACCACTTAACATTTTCACCTTGTCAAGAAATTCAACACCGAATTGTTTGATACCAAATTATTTTACTTTGAATGCTTTTAAATAATTCAAAAAGTTAAAAAAAATTATTTATCTCTATTTTCCTTTCAGCTGTGACCGCTATCTCTTACGACACGATTGTGTAGAGCAGCCGCCTGACTATAGTAAAGCCTATCCAGAATGCTGCACGCAAATATTATGTAAAAAGCATAGCTTAAATGTCACAGATGTATATAAAATAATAAAAAATGATATATTTTAAAATTTAAATAATCGCTGGAAACATCACCAATTCTAATCTAAATTATCGTGCCTCGAAATTATGTTTAGGCATTCGTATCAGTACAATTATAAACATATTATTAATTTATTAGGAATTGATAAGGCACAAAAGCTAAACTCTTTGCTGCCGAAATATTTGTCATAATTAAGCAAAAACTTTTTTCGATCTCTAATTCATAGAACTGCGTAATTTCCCCTGCGTTGGACTAATCTCTATGCAAGGAGGGTTGTAAAATTTTAATAGAAATATAAAGAAGTAAATAGAAAATAAATAATCATCCCAAAACGTACATAAGTATTTATAAGCCCAGCGTAGAATAATTCAACAACAGTCGTTAGAGGCATTTTGTTGTGTAAAGTCAAATCAAATTAGAAGCATCTACTTCGATTTATTCGCCATGAAGTGTTTTGGTATTCTTGCATGCTTTTTGTTGGTAGTTTGGATGGCATTGCTGGGCAACACACAAGCCGGTATGTATTTAAAAAATAGAAAAACTTTTGTACTTACCAAAATTGACAAATCTTGTACCTTTTTCTCAATTAGATTGTAATTATAAAGGAAGAGACTTGAAGGATAATGAAGAGTTCCAATTAGACAATCAATGTGCATTATACAGGTGCATTGGTAACGACACTGTTGCAGCTAAGGGGTATGTGGAAATTCTGTTTGTTGATTAGAAATCTGTGCTTACACTCATGTAAAACCATTTATGTAAACTTATTTATTCAATTTGCAAGTGCTCTGATTTTAAATTACTTTTTGTTTAGTGTTTTAAAATATTAAAATGATTCAAAAACACAAATTAACACAACTAATTGGCGCGAATTCCGTTTAGTACTGCCCAAGGCGAATTCATATTATTTCGCCATGGTGCTGTCTGTATGTACATACATATGTACATACTAAGGGCCACTTTCATGAAATTAAACTCGGTTAGCGGTTACCGGCTTTTGTGAAAGCGGCCCTAAGGGCCACTTTCATAAAAGCCGGTAGCCGCTAACCGGAGTTTAATTGACGTATTTTGCACGGTTAGCTGTCAAATTAATCACCGATTAGGCTTAACCGGCTTTTATGAAAGTGGCCCTAAAAGTTTCAAAACTATGTACAAATATTTAACCGTTATCATTTTTATTAATATTCTTATATTTGGTTTTCCATTTTAGCTGTCCGGCGGAAGTAGCACCTCCAAGTTGCGAACCCATTCCACAGGATAACACAAAGTCTTATCCAGCATGTTGCCCTTCATTCGACTGTTCATAATTCAAGGAAAATGAAATTAATAATAATACGTTGAGTATTGGTGAATAAACTTCATTCTGGCATCTCTTTATAAAAAACTGTTTGGTTTTACTATCTTAGGATATTAGTATTGTGATACACATGGTTAAGGGTTAATTTCCATTCCGAATCCTTTACAAAAAAATTTTAAAGTGTCAATACTTGCCGTGTTCCAAAGCCGCATGCAAATTTTAGATGCAAATGAAAGAATTGGTTGTTGCACGTTAAATTTTCATCTGGCTCTAGATCATTGCCCATTGGAACACGGCAAATGTCACTCTTTCAAACGCGTATATCTTTTTTCAAAACGACATCCTATTGTGATTGAAAAATATCACGAGAGGAACATTTTCGAGGGTACACTGGGCCTAGGATGGGTAGATGGGGTCGCATAGAACACAACACCAAAGCCAGAACTTGGAGGAGAGCTATATTTTGAGAGAAAGTCGTGTTTAAATTTGACAAATTTTTTGTAAGGAAGCTTCAAAATTTTACCCAATTTGCTTATCATTATTCACTTTAAAGAATTAAATACACTTTGCACTGAACGATTTGTCTCACCGCACTGAATATGTTTAATATTTTAGCCTTCTAAAATATATAACACGGAAACAAAATCTTCAAATAAACTGCCTTCTATTTTGGCCGAATTACTTATAAACGAAAATGGCGGTTTGGTACTAGCAAAGAGGATGTAAATAAAAATTTACCCGATTTGCTTATAATTTTTCACTTTAAAGAATTAAATACACTTTGCACTGAACGATTTGTCTCACCGCACTGCATATGTTTAATATTTTAGCCTTCTAAAATATATAACACGGAAACAAAATCTTCAAATAAATTGCCTTCTATTTTGGCCGAATCACCTGTGAACAAAAATGGCGGTTTTTTACTAGTTGAATCGTCAGCGAGTAATAGGAGGTGCCAGACATGTGTAAATGAATATGCAGATTTTTCAATCACTGAAGTTGAGGACTAAGAAAGGTTTTAAAAAGACAAACATGACATGACAGGTATTTTCAGTGTAATAGAGCCTCAAGTGAACATTTGGGATTAATAATTTTGGGTAAAATACGCGAAAATCAATAATGCGAAGGGTGGAAATAAATATTTTGTTTAATGGAAAAGTTATTAGCGAAGTACCAAAAATTGGCCAGACTCTGTATCCAATAATATCATTGGTGAGTTTCTGTGGACACTCTTCATAGAGGGTTTTGCTTTGCAAATCGCTCTGTACAAATCTATTAAAGTCTATAGAGGAAAAGTTATTTAGTGACGGTGGATGGCATCACTCCCTAGTTGTATTCGCCCGCCGAACATCTGTTTTTGCTTTTCTTTCATATGCCATTTTAATTCGCCGGTCCGGTTGTTAATGTGTGTGTTTGTTCTTTATTTACTGCTTTTTCGAAACAGTGCTGCTTGTTAAATTTATTCTCCCCCCATTTTAGCTGTTTACAAATGTCAAATCAAAGCAAAATACAACAAATCAAAGGAGAATAAGGCCATAATTGTGCGCCCGGAAAATGCAACACCGGCCCAATTCACTTTCAGTCTTGCCGTCATTCTCGTAGCAAACTTGATTTTTTTTCGGCATTTGACAGGCAAACAGCAAGGCGGATTTGTTTTTCAATAATTTTTCATATTTTCACATTAGTAAAATTCCTATTTGTTAATTCATAAAACGAATCTTTTAATCATACGGAAAATATAATAAAAAAAAGTTGAATAAAGGTTTCGTTTGACACCATTGGACAGTGAACAAAAATTTTATTTGTGCAAAATTCGTTGTATGTCGTGGAAACGAAAGCTAAATTTGTATGAGTTCGAATCTAAATGAATTACAAATTTCCGATTATAAAGTTTTGGCAGAAATCGTTGAGAATACGTTTTTCCCAACAACTGCAGGATTATTGCATTAGCCTTGGTGTTTCCTAGCCGTCCGGGCGGAGTACAAAAATACAGTGATTGCTGTAAAAATTGTTTGCGGTGGAGTACCAGAAATTAAATTGGAATAAAGGGGCTTCAGTAAAGTTGAAGTTTCCCAAACGCGTTGTGAAAATTATACGGCGCAAGAGTGGCAAGCACAAAGACACAAAAACGTTACGCCGTGTCCCCCTCCCCTATAAGAAACCTCTTCAAATTATTAGAGTGACCATAACGCCAAAGCAAGAGAAAGATAATACACAAATTACACCAAAAACATTGACCGAAACCACGCCAGCCCAACGTCGTGCCAACCAATTCCGGCAACGGAGTAAGCTGGAGGGTAGGCAGCAAGTACGGAAAAAAATGGAAAAGAAGTCTCATAAAACGACAGCACGCAATGGTAATATCCTAGTAAGCAACAGCGGGCTCGCCGGCAGTGCCCTTACATCCGCGCTAACGCTTGGCCTACCATCACACACAGCTGGAACGCCGCAGCAACAACATACAGCAGGTGCTAGCCTCACCGTAGGTGCTGCTGCGGTCGGGGGAAGTGTAGGAAAACATCGAAGCAGCACTTCGAGTCATCATCATCACAGTCATCACGGGCATTCAACTAGTCACCATCAACAGACGCAGCAAACACAATTGCAACATGCACTGCATGCTGCTAGACCAGCGCTGATGCTAGCTGTCGGCAAAGGTACGAATGAAACAAGCAGAAGTACGAAGCTTACCAGCGCACAAGCATCCAATCCCATGGAACAAGTAGCCGCAGCGCTAACAACAGTCAGTCCCAAATTGACAACGACAGCGGCGATGCGCAACAAAAACGAAGGTAAGTGGACTTGACACTGAGTAGATATGAATTTTTGTTGATTATTACTTAGTTCTTTGAATGCCAATTAGATAGACACAGGGAAGAGTTGTCCGTTGGCATTAAAAAAAAGAAAAACTGATGAAAGTAAAAGTGTTAAAAATGCGAAAATCAAAAACTCAAAAATGTTACTCAGGTATTTCATTTAGAAAAATGATATTGTGGTACAGCGGATTTTGTAAATGCTGTTAATAGTGATTGAAAAAACATACTAGGGCAAGTTTGCCATTAGAATGTGGCATTTTAGGAGAATCAATCCCCAAAATCGTGATGCAAAAACCATGCCGCTAGTCATCAGTCTCTGAACGCTCTTGTAAATATGTAGCCAAACATTGTGATTCATAATTTACATTAGGACGTATCATAATTTTTAATAGCTTTTCCTTGGAGAGAATTGCATTCCACTTTAGATGAAAAAAAAACACAAAAGATCGAACCACAATTGCTCGTTTATTAGAAATTATTTGCTGACTAAGTATGTATTTCTATTGCCGAAAAGTTTCTTTTGAAACAAATTGAACCACTCTTGCACACATACTTGAATAACTTGATCATTGGCATTCAATATCTACATAAATTTTAATCAGTAATTGAGCTACATACAATGTGCCGCAATTGAATAGAACTTTCAATTAGTCTTTCTATAAGCACTTGTATGTCCACCTGTGCTACGCCTATATTTGTCTCTTCAAAATTTGTGTCTATAAATCTATTTTCCGGTATAGGTATCTGATTAATTATCAAATGAATTAATAATATTTTTCTTATTTCAAAACAAATCCATAGATAGCACTATATATAGAACGCTTTATCTACGTCACTTAGATAACAAATAAAATGATTTAAATAAACTTTTTTGTTTGTCTATTTTCATGTATTTATAGAGGCTATAAACGACTTACGTCAACGCATTCCTGAAATCGAAAATATTTTCGATGTTCACAGTCGTATTGGCAATGGCACATTCAGCACAGTGCTCCTAGGCACTTTGAAAAAGGAGCGTAATCTACCTGAAAATATGCGACGCAAATTCGCCATTAAACATCACATACCCACCAGTCATCCGGATAGGATAATGAAAGAGCTACAGTGTATGGCAAAAATTGGGTAAGTTATTGGTGGCAGTTATTTCGTTGATAAATCGTTGATTTTTAGTATTGGGAAAATCATTTTTGTTTATTTAAGTCTGTACTTTATATACATAAATAAGTTCTATAGTGTCCTAAAATTATTTTTTTCCTGCTTGTTTTTTTAATTTAAATTCTTTTTTTTTTAATTTATGGCCGACTAGTGCAGGTTTCAGTCGAAAGTAACTTTCAATCGACGAACTGTTGAAATATACTGGTATTAACGGATGGGTAAACGATTATTTCAACATATTTTCACAAACGTCTTGTCTCTATATACCTGCCGACCACTGTATCTATGCTGAGACATGTCAATGGTATGCCACCCCCATTGTTTTAAGTGGCCCACAACCACAAAGTCAATATCTTTGAAAAAATCTATAAATAAATTCGTAGTCAATTTTCCCAAAAATTTTAGTATTCATGTTCATTTTGAAAATCCAACCAGAAACAAATTTCATCATGTTTTTAACGCATAATATTAAGTATTTCATTGCTGTTAGTAATTGGAACAACAGACGGCGTGTGCGCCATTTCCGTGCCAATAGAACTGAGCATGACAAAAATTTTTTCTATTTTCGTTTTTCGCTAAAAAAAAATAGTATTTAAATTATATGTAGCTTCTCATGTGCTCACACGTTGACGTCGCCAACATCATTAATGAAATCATATGACGTAGAACCATTCATATGTAAACCTAAACGTTTCTAAATGCCATTGAAAAATTGATTCACTTACATATTTGTTAAGTTCACCCGCCGTGCTGTGTTTTCTGCCTCACATACAAGGGGTTTTGGGGTCAGATTACCTTGAAATACTTCAGAAAAATTAATATAAACTGACGGTATCTGTGTCGGTAGTAATCGCCAAAGCGTCAGAGTATTTGCCGGAGAAATTTTAGCCAAAAATTAAAAAAGAAGGGCGGAAGTAGTATCCTCGGAGCTACATAAATCGCACCACGTTGTTATTGTTATGAATGTGTATAATAAGTCATTTCTGGAATAGTAGCAGTGGCGGTCGTTGTATTGAATAAATATAAATCCATAAATATTTTTGTAACCAATAATACCGGCATTCATCAACATACATTGAATTCCGAGTGTTGCGGCTAGGAGGTGGTTCTGAATAAAACAGTCCAATATAGTTTGTGATCATTAGGGATCAGTTTTATATCCTACATATGTTTGAAAAATAAAATTAAAGGACTTACAAGTATATCTTTAAAATTTGTTCTTACATTTTTGTCTGCCTCCTACTCGCTTGCCGCCAAAATTATATCTACCATGAATTGCAAAATTAATGTCAATTTACCGAGCGAGGGAGTTTTCAATATTGCCAGATGGGCCAGATCATAAATTCTCTTTTACATTTCATTTTCGTTAAGAACAAAGTTATACAAGGAACATTGAAAACGATAACAGTGTTGTACACGAAAAATAACTACGTAAACATAAATAAGACCTCATGGACTCTCGCCAACATCCCGACCACCGTGAATCTGGTCAGGTTCACCAACATCTAGTCTGGCGAGCACGCACGCCGGTCGCCTGAACACTCCCATCTTCGTTCGCACCTCCGCCACTCTGACTTGGTTGTCCTTGCCTGGGTACACTCCAATGATTCGCCCCAATGGCCACTTGGAGCGATGAATGTTGCTGTCACACAGCAGGACTAAATCTCCAACGCGTAGTGGTTCAACTGGTTGGTACCACTTAGTTCGCCGGCACAGATCGGGAAGGTATTCCACCAACCACCTTTTCCAGAATCGATGTTGTGCTTGCTGCACTCTCCTCCACTGTTTTCTGGAGACTGTGTGCTCCTCCTCTCGCGGATGAGGGGTCTGTTCTGAGTTGGCAGTACCTATAAGGAAATGGTTAGGTGTTAAGGGTTCGTCGGTGGGTGCTTCTAAAGGGATATGCGTTAGCGGCCTACTATTCACTAAATTCTCGGCCTCACACAAGAAACTGTATAAACTGTGTTCTGGTAAGTTCTCCTCGTACAGCGCATGTCCGATGGCCCGTTTAACGCTACGAACCAGGCGTTCCCAGCAGCCACCTACGTGTGGATTCAATGGGCAGTTGAATACCCACTCGATACCGTCATTCGCCAGTGCGTCGGCAATCTTACCATTGATGAAATCCGTACTTTGCCGTTGTAGTTCTTTATTAGCGCCGATGAAATTTGTGGCGTTGTCCGACCGTATGCGGATTGGTGCGCCGCGTCTGCACATAAAGTTACGGATACACAGCAGGCATGTGTCAGTGCTGAGGTCCTTGGCAATTTCCAGGTGTATAGCGCGCGTTGTCAAACAAGTGAATAGCGCTATCCAACGCTTTTCCTTTCGCCTGCCGATTGTCACGAAGAACGGTCCCATATAATCCAGCCCGGTATAAGAGAATGGCCTAACAAATGGAGTAAGCCTATCTTCTGGCAGCTGGCCCATTAGCGGCGGTCGTGGTCGCGCGCTATTTCTTTTACAGATATGGCACTCCTTACTTGCACGCCGTACGGCTACTCTGATGCTGGCAATCCAAAACTTTCGACGGATCTCCGCAACGACAGTTTCCTCATTTTGGTGCTTTGCCTTTCGGTGGTAATTTCTAACGATTAAATCAGTAACGTGGTGTTGTTTCGGAAGGATGATTGGTCTGCGGCTTTGGAGGGACAAGGCATCCGCGGCATCAATTCTTCCCGCGATACGCATCACTCCGGTCTCATCTACGTACGGCGTCAGCTTTGCCAAATCGCTATTCCGCGGTAATTGCTTTCCTGCGCACAATGCCTCGTATTCTTCCGGATATGCGCGCTTCTGCACTGCTCGACAAATTACTCGTTCCGACATTCCAAGCTCTCCTACCGTAAGATAGCCACGCTCCCTCATTATCTCATGCTTCTGTCGGCAATTATTGACAAACCGTAACACCCAGGCTATGACTCTCTTCATGCGAGTGAAGCACGAAAATCTTTCCATTATGTCATCAATACGCCCAATGTGAAATATGTACTTAGTGCGAAGTTCTTCGGTGGTTTGCATCTCGGACGCCACTTTTGGCCACTGTGACTCGTCCTGCATCAGAAAATCAGGTCCACTCGACCAAAAGGACTCACGCCTCCCGCTCCGTAAACGCGTCGCAAAGTCGGCTGGATTCGCCTTACTCGGCACCCATCTCCAATCTGTTACTTGACTGACAGCTAAAATTTCATTTACTCTGTGTGCCACATATGGTTTATATTGTCTGTGGTCGGACGAAATCCACGCCAGTGTGGTTTTGGAGTCACTCCACATTACTGTCCTTACTGGTTCAATATCGTGATTTTCAAGAATGGTTGTACGGAGTCGCGTGGCCAGGACAGCGGCTTGTAGCTCTAGACGCGGTATCGTGGTCAGCTTCAGCGGCGCGCACTTTGCCTTACCCATCACGAATGCTAAGCGTATCCGACCATGACCACTGTTGACCCTCCAGTATGCCACGGCCCCATAGGCCGACTCGCTGGCATCGGCAAACACGTGCAGCTCCACAGGTGATTTAAACAAGTTGTCGTCGTAACATCGCGGCATTTTCAGCGTTTGAATGTCCTTCAGCATATTCAGCCACTTTCGCCACATCTCGTAAGGCTCGTCCGGTATTCCGTCATCCCAGCCGACCTTCTCTCGCCACACCTTCTGCAGTATCAACTTCGCCACTATGGAATACTCCGCCGCTAAACCGAATGGGTCAAATACCGACATTGTTATGCTCAACGCTTCCCGTTTGGTTGGCCTTCTGGCGCCTGTCATCAATCCTTTGTTGATCTTGCCGAATGATAATGCGAATTTCAGCTCGTCGTTCACCGTGTCCCAAACCATGCCGAGCACTCTCTGAAAATTACCCTCGGCAGATCTATCGAGATTTACTGAAGTCTGCGCCATCTCTCCGCCATTAAAAAGTCCGGATAACCGTTGGTTGTTCGACACGAACCGCTTAAGTTCGAAACCGCCTTGTTTGTGCACCCAAACTACCTCCTTGGTCACTCGCTCGGCCTCTTCTGGGGTGGAGAAACAGTGAACATAATCGTCCACATAGTGGTTGTGAATGATAGCATCTATTGCCTCGGGAAACATTGTATAGAATTCTCGAGCGTTTTTGTTTTTGACAAACTGCGCTGAGCAGGGTGAACAAGTCGCGCCAAATGTCATCACTGCCATGACGTAATCTTCTATAGGTGCCTCCGGATCGCCCCTCCAAAGGAACCGCTGCGCTTCTTGATCTTCGCGCCGTACCCGCACCTGATGGAACATCTCTACCACATCTCCGCAAACGCCAACCGCCCTTTGCCTGAATTTCATCAGCACCGTCGTCAATGACTGACCCAAGTCTGGTCCACTTAGCAACACCGAGTTCAGGGATATGCCATCAGTTTCTGCTGCGGCATCGAAAACCACTCGTAACTTCTCCGGTTTGTTAATGTTGCGCACGCCAAAGTGAGGTAAATACCAGGTTCGATCGCCTCGCTGCCGCGCTTCCGCTTCACTTAACCGCCTTACGTACCCCTTTTTTATGTATTCGTCGATGATGTGAGTATACTGTTCTCGCAATCCTGCTTCGTTATCAAATTTCCGTTCCAGGGTCATCAACCGCTTTTCTGCCATACCTCTATTATCCGGGAGTACCACAGCATCGTCCTTCCAAAGTAGTCCGGTTTCAAATCGCTGGCCTATTCTAGCGGTTGTTGTATGTAGCAAGGTCTTAGCTCTCTCTTCCGCCGCGCTCTCTACATGAGCATGCGCTCCGCACGCTGACATATTGTCATTAACGATAAAATCTTCAACCAGTTGCTCAAGCTTCGATTCGTGGCCTTTACATACAAACAAGGAACGCAATTTTTCGTTTGAGGACTGCTCTTCAGTTGCTCCATACAGCACCCAACCAAGCTTCGTCAGCACCACTGTCGGTCCACGCTTCCCATCCGCAATGACTCGCTTTGCTACGCCTAAGTGTGCGTTGTCTAAACCTATTAATATCTCCGGTACCGCTGAATCATAATTAGCTATAGGGAGCTTAGTGGAGAATCGATGCTTCCCATTAATTTTTGCCACGTTCACTGTTTGCTTCGGTAGTTGTAAATCTTCTACCACCTTAACGTTTTTCATGCGGAATCGTCTGCTATTCGCATCTAAACCCGATATTTGCAAATTGCTAGATAAAACTGTTTGAGTTACTGAGTTATTTCCAAACCATTGTAAAGTGAGTTTCTCCTTTTTGCCGTCCAATGCAAGCTGATTCGCTAGCCTCTTATTCATCAACGTGACCGCTGAGCCCTCATCTACAAATGCATAGCTTACTATCTCCCGCCCATTCGCATACAACCTGACGGGTAAGATTTTAAAAAGTACGTTTACATTTTCCTGCTGCGGAACCGCGTTAGTAAACACTGGTTGCCTTGACGTTTCTTGCCTCTGAGTCGCGCTCGTTCTCCGTTGATCAGCTGCGTGTAACAACCCGTGGACATTCTTCGTGCAGTTCACTGCGGCACATGTATGCTCCTTACTACACCTGTTGCTTCTGTGTCCACCTAGCAAACAATTAAAGCAAAGCCTTTTTTGCCGAACTACGCTCCATCTCGCCTCGACATCCATTTCCTTGAAACGCCTGCAGTCCTGTAGCTGATGTGCCTCTGCGCACAGCCCGCAGCTCTTAGCTTGGTTACTGCTTGCCCCAATGTGGAAAAACTTCCTTCGCCCTTCATGCTTCTCTTGCGTTGGTTGAGTGTCGTGAGACGAGTTTAAACACGTAGCGTTCAC
Organism: Sphenella marginata; assembly: GCA_951509765.1. Taxonomy (NCBI): domain Eukaryota; kingdom Metazoa; phylum Arthropoda; class Insecta; order Diptera; family Tephritidae; genus Sphenella; species Sphenella marginata. Next base: position 79,945,595 of record OX608081.1, read on the forward strand.
AACGCGCGCCAGCTCCTGCAACCAGTCACTTAATTGGCGAATTGTCGCCCTCGGCGTAATGTTAATGGAATGTCGAGCCCATTCCAATCTTCTTGTTGTTGGCAGCTTAAACAATAATTCCTCCATAAGAGTCGGGTTACTTAAATGGTGTTCACAACCGGCCGCTTCTAGAAAAGAGGACAAATTCTGCACCTTCGTGGCAAACGGCACCAGCATGTCTAAACGATTTTCAGGTATGGACGCACAACTTCTAATTCGCATGATCTGGCTTTTAACTAACTGCTCTGGCCTACCAAATCGTTCACCTAAAACGTCTATAATTCGGGGTACATTGTTACTGTGAATGAGTAGACACTCAACTACCTCGCGCGCCTTTCCCTTGATGGCTTTCTGAAGTCGTAGCATGTTCTGCCGCTCATTGTACCCGTACTCTTGCGTTGTCATGATGAACGATTCACGGAACATTGGCCAATCCTCTGGTCTGCCATCAAATTCTGGCAAATCGTATAATTTTTTAGTTGCTCCTTGGCTAGAGGAATTGCTTAAGACTCGGTTTAAATTGGCCAAGGTTCCGGCAATGGATTCATTTTCCAGTGTAGTTTCAACTCCCCCTGATATTGAATTATTATCGCCTAAACGTGTACCCGGCGAAGCATTGTTTGGCGTGGCGGTCATTCGTGCCACCACATTTTGTAATTCGGTCATTTGCCTCATCATAGCGCTAATTTGAGCCTCGATTGTTGCAGGCTGTTGCTGCGCACCTACATTTTGTTCTTGTACTGTAACGTTTAAATCGTCGCCGTCGCCATCTTCTTCAAGCCGATGAGTACTCGACCCCGAGCGCGTTAACGGCATTTTATACCAATCACCCTTTACAATAATTTCTTGCTAAAATAGTCAGAAGCTTTTCCGACCACCGTTTTTATGCCCTACACCGACTCACCCTAGACTACCAAACCAAATTCCAGTACTCACCCCTTCTTCTCCTGTGTCTCTATCTCGCCCTGGAGTGTGTTAGCAGCTTACTTGGCGTTCGAGCCGATGCGCAATACGATCAAATGTGGTTGATGAAAAACACCCCGGTCTTAAAATTTATAAAAGGTTCTGCACCAGCAAATGCAACTATCTTGACGCTACAGTTATATGTATGTGTGCCACTAGCGGAGTTCCCACAATACGAGGAATAAAATTGTGTATTTTTACGTTGCGTTGTTAGCAAATTTACTCAAATCCAGGCATATGTTCACGAAGCTCGTAGAATCGTCTATATTTTGTTATATTGCGACACGTGGTAGCATCCACTAATCGGTGAAAATAAAATTTGACTTCTGAGTGCACTTTGTGCACTAGCGCTAGCGCTCCAATAAAAAAATGATATAAAAGATGTTGCGGCTAGGAGGTGGTTCTGAATAAAACAGTCCAATATAGTTTGTGATCATTAGGGATCAGTTTTATATCCTACATATGTTTGAAAAATAAAATTAAAGGACTTACAAGTATATCTTTAAAATTTGTTCTTACATTTTTGTCTGCCTCCTACTCGCTTGCCGCCAAAATTATATCTACCATGAATTGCAAAATTAATGTCAATTTACCGAGCGAGGGAGTTTTCAATATTGCCAGATGGGCCAGATCATAAATTCTCTTTTACATTTCATTTTCGTTAAGAACAAAGTTATACAAGGAACATTGAAAACGATAACAGTGTTGTACACGAAAAATAACTACGTAAACATAAATAAGACCTCATGGACTCTCGCCAACACCGAGTCCAAGTTAAAGCTATATACATTCCTTACAAAATGCGCATATTGAAAGAGCAACAATCAATTAACCACCCCCACTAGCAACCACAACTGGCACGAGCACACAATATGCTGCGCGTCACTTAAATGAAGCAACGGGACTGGTGGTGAGGTGGTTACACGGTCAATCGATCGCCACTGACGTAGCACTTGAACATTTGTATACAACCAAGTAAGCTCACGCACACGGGTGCGGCCCCATACAGTGGTCTTTAGCTCTTCAAACATATGTAATGCAGAGACTTAACATCCAAAAGTTCTAAACCGTCTTTTGAGGCATGCCCACTATACAAATCTAACCTCATTAATACAATGAGACTGGAAGAAAACACAAGGTTAAATCACACGTGTGCGAAATAACAGCCCTTGGACGTGGAAAAAACCCCGGGTCATTTCGGTACGATTAAGGTCGATTTAGTCCACTCCCATGCCTTAAATTACTACCCTTTCAATTTGAACATACTTTAACGGTCAAGAAGGCGTATGGTGTAAATCTCATTATCACAAGTATCATATTTTTTCAGCTCACTCCCCACTGTGCGCTCGTTCCCTCGCATCGACAGCCTCGTAAGCACTTTGCGTAAATATCAACAGTCAATTGTCTGGCTGCTTGTGATTGCCTTTGTAACCTTCACCTTCGCTATGGGGCTTTAGGCATACGTGTGCTAGCAAGGTTGAATTTCTTACTTTAAATAGTTTTCTATCGTAATAAAATGTCTCTCTCCAACTTGTAGCATTCTTCTTCGTGTTGCTAGCCACTGTCGTAAGTGGGGCGAGTTTTTAATTCGACTTTCATTTCAATTTGACTTCGTGTTTGTGATTACACTTAGTTAGGTTTATTTATTTTTGATAATGTTGCTTCTTGTGATAATGAGGTTCTGATATACATATGTACAAATATTTAAATATGTACAAGTACGTCACAAAGTGGGCACGCACGTCACATACTATTTTATTTGGCTTTGTAGCTAGCTGAACTTAGCATTGTAAGGAGCGACTCTACGTCTAACAACTGGGCTATAATCACCATCTAATCTCCAAAGCTCTAGCTCAATATGTACGATAAGACGTCGTGTTGTAGGGGTTTTGTGTGTTTGTTAACTTCTAACGTCAAAAATTCTCATCAAAACCCATTTACGAAACACTTGTTCAAATGCAACAATGGCGCTGACCCTAACAGCCTCGTACCTCACCACTTTCAGCTCTTTAGCGCCTACGTGAATTGAGTTCATTTGCGCTTTATTTATGAATCCATACAAACATATGGATATATACAATTTATGAGCAACCACGTTTATTTGTACATCCCTTCAACGTCAGTCAGTCAGCTCGTGTTATATTAGTTTGCGGGTGGGAGCGGAGAGCAGTGCTGCTTGGTAACGGTAACGCTATGACGTGCACACTTACGCTTCCTCTGTGAAAAAGCCATTCACTCACTCAGCTTTTATTTATTCGACAATTGTTGAGGCTTTTTTAGTTCAGTGCCGCATTGTGCCTATGCGTGGCCCGTAGTAAATTCTATATACGACTCCTTTTAGACTCTTCTTAATAATAGAATAATTGCTAAAGTAATGCAATGTGCCCTGTTGTCTACCCTCTTTATAATACACCATCCCTTCCGAGCTCGTTTAGAAAGTCAAAGATCGTACTCGACCTAATGGAGTATATGACTGCTGCGGCTTGTGTGTGAGAGTCCGGCCATAGCATTTCCTACGCTCTAAATCCGCTACTGATATTGGCGCTGTTTCCTTTTGTAGCTTAAGTTTATTTTTATTCGCCAAATTTTGAATTTACGTAAATAATAGCGTGCTGAACACTTTCTCGGTTTGCCTTAAGTGATAAATGCTATAGCTAATTCTTTGAATTTGCGATTTGATCGAAAATTATTAAACATTTTTCTTATGTTGACGCCTTAAGTGCATCGTTTTTTTATTTTAACTCTGTTTAACGTACTTGAAATTATTTAGTTAACCCAGATGTTCGCACTTTGGAACTACGTAAACACACCCTGTTTTACATACAAACATGCACACCATGAGTAGTTTCTATTACTAAATATTTCATATTATTTATTGATCAAACAAATTGATAAGAAACACGCGCTGCATGTGGAATGCTCGTAATGGCACCGATATTCTAACAAACAACGAAATAAAGAGTTGAAGAAATCGAGGAAAATGTATTCCTTAACTCTAGCGTATGTAAAGGACATCTAAACAGCAGTAGGTTCTATCCCCGTCTAACTTTCTAGCTAAAAAAACATTGCCCAAGTCATGCTTTAAGGAAATTCCCAAGGAAACGATATTTACAATAGACCATTTACTAAATTATTTCTGTTGAAAATCATCAGAAAAATGTTGATAGGGTGTTGGAATGTGTCCTAGGTGGTCGTAAAAGGCGACTAAAACACCCAAAGGTTAGGACGTGCACCAAACCAAAGCAGGAAGTGATATAATGATCCGACCCTGTCTAAGTCAAATCCCTCTGAAATTCATACGAATTCCTCCTACTGTAACCCATCTTTCTTTGTTTTACGAATTCCTTGTTAATTTTTCACCATCTTATCTTTACAGCGGCACAGACAATGTGGTCGGCATCAACTGTTGCATACGCTACAACGAATCTGTGGCCTTTATCATGCCGTACATGCAACACGATCGGTTTCATGACTTCTTCAACAAAATGGAGCTTACGGAATTGCAGCACTACATGCGAAATCTACTGGTTGCACTGCGACACGTACACAAATTTAATGTCATACATCGTGACGTGAAGCCCAGTAATTTTCTATACAATCGGCGCAAACGTCAGTTCCTGCTGGTGGATTTTGGTTTGGCGCAACAAGTGCCCACATCACACATGACTGCAGCGCTCGAAACTGAGCAACCGAATGGACCACTTTCGTTAACAACGGGCTCAGATGGAAAGCGACCACGTGATGGTGATGAATCAGCATCTAATAAAACAATCGATTCCAATGGCAGTGTGGCGGCCAGTGATGCATACAGTGGCTCCAAGCGCCCGCGTTGCACTGGTCCACATGGTGATCAAGAATCGGCTGCAAACTCGACACCTCACGCGCGAATTGCTAACAGCTGTATCGTGAACGGATCACCATTCAAGATGCCACTCAAGCAATTGAATGAAATCACTGCGAATGTTGGTAGTAAAGGTGCTACTATGGGTCAAACTACAGGCGCAACGGTATCGGGTGTTAACAACAACAATGGCACACACAGCAACAATGCCGGCGATAATGGCATTTGTGAGACACCGCTCGGGCGTCAAGTAAAGTCTGCCATACTTGGTAACTCAACTACAAATCGCATCCAACAAAAGTTGCGTCAAAGCGCTGGTGGCGTACGCAGCCCAAGCACCGTTGCACATGAAACTGCTACCGGCTCAAACGCAGGAACACAATGCCTTGATAGTAGCTTGAGTAGTAAATACAATACCAATCGTAATTTAAGCGCCACAAATGCACCAAAATGTGTCTGCTATGGTAATCCACAAGTGTGCAATATATGCCTCGTCAAAAAGGAAATACATGCATCGCGTGCTGGCACGCCCGGCTATCGGCCGCCGGAAGTGTTGCTCAAATACGCTGATCAGACAACTGCAGTGGACATTTGGGCTGCAGGCGTAATATTTCTTTCCATACTTTCATCGGTGTATCCATTCTTTAAGGCGCCCAGTGATTTCGTAGCGCTCGCCGAAATGGTGACCATATTCGGCGATAAGACAATACGCAAGACTGCTTTCATACTCGATCGCTTATTGACTTTGAGTCAAAAGACGAAACCTTTGGATTTGCGAAAATTATGCGTACGCTTCCGTAATCGCGTCAAATTCAGCTCACCGGAATTGCTCAAGAAATATCAGCGTGCAGATGGCACTTGTGAGGTGTGTCGTAACTGTGATCAATTTTATTTCAACTGCTTGTGCTCTGAAACTAATTACAATACCGAACCGCTGGACGATGACGATCCTTTTCCAGCGAGTGCTTATGACTTGCTCTATAAATTACTTGAAGTGAATCCGCATCAACGCATTACTGCGGATGAAGCACTCAAACATCCCTTTTTTAGTGAGATTGATCCGAAGTGTGTGGCTGCAAATAATAACAATTTGAGCACTGCTGTTGTTGGTAATGCGATGGAGTCTGTTGCTCAGAAAAAGGGTACACGTGATAAGGTTGAACCTTGAAAGTGACGTAAACGGCGTGGTGCTAAACGCAAAGGGAGAAAAGGGAGAGAGAAACCAAAAGAAACTGTTAGCATGTGAAATTTATAATTGTGGAAGAAATTGTTTGTTGTTTGTTTTAGAAGAAATTTTTGTTAAAAATTATTGAAATATTGTGAAAATACCTCAGTCATGCAGTAAGAAATAACATAGAATGTAATCAAAGATGTGTTAGGCGCGCACTCAAACGGTCGCCTGGTAGCGAGGTGTCAAGGGCAGCTTCGCCGCACAACAACCCAATCGCCTTGTTAAATTTGTACGACATTCATTGCGTATTTTGTACATACACATATTTATAATTAGTAGTAATTAATAGCTAATTGTTATGGCACTAATCGAAATCGACAGAAAATCTGTTTGTAAAAAATTTCCTTTTTTTTATATAAAACGAGTTTGATAATTGTGGATTATAGTATAGTAGTAGGGTTTTATACATATATATATATACATACATATATGATACTAGCATAGAAATATATATTTTTCAAAATCATGCAAAATGGCTCGGTGATTAATTATTGTGAAACCCCGTAAATGAAGCCCAGTGATCGGTTACTTCTAAGTTGTGGTAACATATTTTTAATTGTGCCACAACAAAATTCATACATACAGAAAAATGCTGCAACTAAAGCCTATAACCAATTTAAAAACGAACTCAGAATTTGTATCAAAAACGCTCTATTTCGGAAATTGTTTGATAAAGCCTTATCTCACCTGAAAGTTTATTAAATTTACATTGAGATAGAGCGTTTTTGAGCCTCTGAGATATAGCATGCCAAGGTAGGGTGATCCCCCACTCAGTCGTTCATAAGTAAACTTTCATTCTTTTTATTAGCAATATGAATTTCTAGCTAGAATTGTTACGCTTTTACGCTAGGTTGTTACGCTTTTACTTTTTTCTTTATTGTTAAACTAATTTGCGTTTATAATCTTTAGTTTGTTTACAAAATTTATTGAGTATTATTAAAAGAAGCAAAAAACTGTAGCACTTAAAACGATTCTAGATTTTCCTTAATATTTTTGTTATAGTTTTTCTGTGCAATACTATTTATTATTAGAATTTATTGTAGAGATTAGAAATGTTCGCCTTTAAAACTGGTGTGTTTGTGTATATGGTAATGTTAATGCGTGATTTAGATTTTACAAAATATGGCAAAGTACTAATTGAAATAAAACAAAATTATTTCGCATGTATGCAAAATACTAAGGCAATTCACATCAACTCGTAAATGCATCGTAGACCTCACTAACCATGTTGACCTCTACGTATTTACGAGTTATTTAGTTTCATTATTACTTAAGTTTAGTTTGTTGAATTTTATTAGAAAATCTGTGTTGCAAAATTGTCAGTATGTAATGTAGTAATTGTAATAAACTTTTGAAATATGACTTAATCTACTGTTATCTTAGTTACTTCATTATATTTATACTATTTATTGCATTGCATTCTCGGGACTAAGGGTCTTAACAGACATGTTGCCGTATATAAGTGGCGAAATACCGGCTAAATTTGCCATATCCATGAATGATTTAACCCATTCGTATCACGAAAGTGTAATTTTATTATCTTTTAAGGATTCAACAACGATATCAACATTGTTAAATTGTTTCATTACACTTCCCACTCAAACAGAAAGAAATATTTTTTTTTTTTCAGTTTCCAATATCTTAGATTAAATAATCGCAGGAGGATTTCAGTAGACTTGATTAGTTCCTTAGACCTTGTGGTCACGCCTTCATTTTTAATTCACCAAAAGACGCTTGAAGTTAACACGTGGAGAAAATCAGGATATTGGTAGTGGGAGGCGAAAAGCAGCATATCATAGATCATATATAAAGTTGCAAGCAACACTATCCTTTGCGGGTTGCATCACCTTGGTTTTGATAAGTAATGTAACTTTTGAATCTCTACTGTGCTCCCTCAGCTATAACAGCAAACATATGGAAAGTGGATCGACTTCGGCAATGGAGTACAAATATTTAAGGCAATTGGCCTTATGAAATCGTTTTAACAAGTTTCATAATTAAAAAAGAAGACTACGGTAAAATTTTAAACTTAAGCTAGTAATTTATTTGCAACGTAAAAATGCATACGCTATTTTTCACAAAGTTATATTGGTGCAACCCATAGTACATATATGAAGAAAGTCTTATCTCACAATTTGTTTTAAAGTTTTCAGCTTCAGCTGACAAAGTATTGAATTCAAGCTGGGACTATTGAAACACATTCTTAGGCAGAGCATTTAAGAACCTGTCACTCAGCCGTTGACATAATTCTATGGTTATACTGGATGCAATATGTATACATAAACACTAATAAGCTTAATATACAAATAGAGTTGAATTCGTAAAGGCATCGACATTCTTATCCTCCCCCATTGGTTTTAGGTCTGCATTTTCACTGCTTTCAGTTTAGATTTAGGCGCTTCATCATCCTCGATTTTTTCATCCACGCGTATGCGTTTGCCTTTTTTCACTTCCTCCTTCGACGGTTGCGTTTCCATTACACGTTTCTTTGCCGCTTTATAACTTCCCTGGCCAGCGGCACGCTCAGCTTCCTCTACTGTGTATGGCTCCAGTTCGAGTGCCTTCATACGACGCTTATGCACTTTGGTGCGGAAATGTCCTTGCATTGCATGATCATCGATGAAGTACTTGGCACAGTGCACACAGTAAAACTGACCTAAACCTGGTTGCTCCATATCAACCGGTTGATTAATCAGCTCCGCTGATTGTGTTTGTATGTCCTGGTCAATCTGGTCGAGATCACGTGTACGATTGCGTACACGCCAACGGCGACGTAAATGCGTGTCTCCATAGTGCATCTTCTTACGCTTCTGTACCATACCCATTTTGAAAAAGTTCTTTAACTAATTACGGTAGCAACGATGAAGGTGGTGTGATATTGTAAGCTAATTAAAAGCGAAAACTCGTTAATTTATAGAAAGTAAACGAAAAATATTGTACAATTACCAAATTGCTGCAAACTACGCAAAAACACGTTTATTGTTTTTATATTATTGCTTATCATTGACATTCTCTGGCCAACATACGATTTTTGACAGCACATTTTGTATGACATCCGCTGTCACAAGCCATTCACAATGGATTACAGGATAATTTTTTTGTGAGCATAGAAGGTACAACACGACGTACAGTGGGTAACACCAAACCACCATTTCGTGGGAAGGTAATTCACCACTGTGGTAATGTGCATATAAATCGCGAGTTTTAGAGCTATTGGCATTTTTATTTTTGTTAAATATTCACAATTACACGTTTTGGTAACTCAAACTATTACTCTTTGTGCAAGGTACAGGTACAGTGAATTACCTACCATCGACTTGACAGCGTCAGTTACATTCGCTGTTGGCCCTTCTTATTGTTTTATGTTCGTTGCTTATACTCAAATTTGTAATTTGATTCTGAAGTTATTGAAATTATGCATTAGATCTTTCGGAATCGGGAGCCATCTACGGACTCTATAAATAACAACCGTTTGAGTATGTTGCGTCAACTGCAGTGGAATTTCTTAAAAAAAAAAACTCGTTGATCAGTGTATTTGAACCGTTCACAATAGCCAACACAGCTGTTCGCCAATGTGTTTATCTGTTTCTGGTGATGATTGAGCTCACAAGCCAAGCAAGTTGTCAATCGGTCAAAGAGTATCCAAGTGAATGGTTATGTCAGTTTTCAATTGTGGCCAAAGGAAAAGTTATTTAACTGGAAATAGAAGAATAAGTCCATTGATTAGCAGACACATGAAATAAACAATTTGCCAACGATGCAGAAATACATGTAGTGCCAAAACTTGAACGCCTAAAAAACTACAAAGTGAGTGGAAGTGTTTGATAGAAAAGTACAGAATTGTGCAAAGTGCAAATGTTTAAAATATCTTAGTTAATTAAACGAGTTCACTTTTAACAAATGAACTAGATAAGTTGGCGCATACATTCCAATAAAGTGCATTCAACTTCGGCGAAAGCCAGCTACACCACACATTTGTACCAGCAACTGGACAAGGCAGAAGTTGACACATTTTCACACAAATTGTCTATTAGGTCGGGTCGGTCTTCCACTGCACATAACAAACTGCAAAGTGCAACAAAAGCGGTAAGTAATCAATCAATTCACTTGTAAACACATAGAGACATTCATATATGTATGTATATTACATTGAAACCCACTCCTTATCAGCAACAGCACTTATCATTTTCACTATGAATATTAATCGCTTATTTATTTTTCTAAACCTCCACTCTAGAGAATCCTATCTTTGTATCGTTTCGTGATTTTGTAGCTCATAAACAGTTTTGTACTGTACGTATGTATGTATTTTGTTATTTTCTATTACTATGCCAATACAACTTTATGGATAAGGTTGGTTTTTTATGTGATGTAACGAAATCAGTCAGTCAAACAATCACTTCTGGCGTACAAAAGCAAATTCGCAAAACCCATTATTTATCTACAACGATATTTATACATAAATATTCCTACAAATATATACAAACATTGTTATTGAATTGTGGGCAAACTCAAATATAAGAACGTCGTGACATGGAGAAACGAGTTTGGGTAAAATCACATTGTTGCCTAATTAACCAGTTTCTCCTGAGCGGGGAATTTACTTAAAAACCGCTGTGATTATTGCATACATACTAAATACATTTTCTGTAAGCTCACAAATGCAGTCAGGCGTTAAGCTTTGCTTCGTGGCGTACTATGGGGCATTTGGGAATCACATACTTACCCAGATACTATTTTACTTGATGGCGATGCATTTAAAAAAGCTCTGCAATACCCATGATTTCAATAGAAGGTAAATTAAATTCATATATTACTATACTATTCACATCAACGAACATTCATACAGATACATATGCGAGCCCAAGAAAATGCTGTGAAAGTTTCATTTAGATCGGTTGAGTAATTTGAAAGCCTGTAAAGGACATACAGACTAGCGTTTATTTTTAATTATAAGATTCAGTCGTGATAGGTTACGACAACTCTAAAATTCTAATGAAAAGAGAGTTTATTTGAAATAAAATCGTTACATTTTTTCTCTAATATCAATTAACAAAGCCAATATAACTTTATAAAACTCTTGTAAAATTCAACGCCAAATACAAATGTTGATGTTAAATATTTTTTATGTTCAAAAGGCTTTCACCTTTATTACAATTGATCGACTTCTGCATTTGCTTGTTCCCAATGAAATTGAAAGTAGTTTCCCGTCAATATCTAGAAATAAGTGCGATAAGTATTCAGCCTATCCAATGCCGTTGCCGTTGTTGTAATCACAGAGACACTTTCCGAAGGTCTAAGCCCCTTTACCACGGGGTGCGAGCTTGTTTTTACCCCTGCGGGTAGGGGTTTAGAATATGCCCGCGGTAGGCAACCATCGAGTTGCACATCATTACCTTTGTGCGACTAACATGCACAAAGGTAATGATGTGCAACTCGATGGTTGATCTACGGATATGCTGCCTCTCATAACCCATCTCTTCTTTCCTTTCGGAAGGAGGGATGACATGACCTAGAAGGTTCCAAAGGTCATACCAAATCGCTACCACGACAGTCGGGCAGTAACGCAAGGGAGTACCGGAGCGTACCGGAATAATATCCGGCCAAGGACTGTTATTTCGACAACACTCCCCAAAACCTTCGGGGATTGATTTTGTTGCTAAAACAACAACAACAACAACAACAGCTTGTTATTTTCGCTTGATGCCGGCTTTTTTCATTTAATCGCTGATGGCCTTGTATGTATGTATTTTGCTTGCGGTACTTTGATCGCAAAGAAATATTATTTTCTTGTATGGCTTCCTTTTAAAATTCTCTCACTATCTAATGCATGCATGTATAGAATAATGGAAATGTAATTAACCCGAACCACTTCGGAAATTTCTGAATTCGAGAGATATTGTTTTTAAATATAGGGTGTTTTTTTTACAGGGCCCTCACTCTGTAGTTCTATTCGAAAGGCTGTTCTACTGCTGTTTTTCGAATAGAGATAAAACTGGCATTTTGTGGTCGAATCTGGCAACTCTAATGTCATTTATGTTCAGTTTGGTTTGCCATTTCATCATGAACAGGTTGACAAAAGAACAACGCTTGCAAATCGTGCAAATTTATTTCGAAAATAATGGTTCAAATTTTTTTTCAAATGGCAAAATTTTGTTCAGTGATGAGGCTCATTTTTGGTTGAATGGCTACGTCAACAAGCAAAATTGCCGCATTTGGAGTGAAGAGAATCCACATGAGACCCTTGAAACGCCATTACATCCACAAAAACTGACTGTTTGGTGTGCTCTATGGGCTGGTGGAGTCATTGGGCCATACTTCTTCCGCAATAATGCTGGAGAGGCAGCTACCGTTAATGGAGACCGGTATAGAGCCATGATAACCGACTATTTTGTTCCCGAATTGGATGGCATGAATGTGGATGAGTTGTGGTTCCAACAAGACGGCGCTACATGCCACACAGCGCACGTCACAATCGATTTATTGAAGGAAACATTCGATGAGCGCATAATTTCGCGGAATGGACCTGTCAATTGGCCACCAAGGTCGTGTGATTTGACACCATTGGATTATTTTCTTTGGGGATATGTGAAGTCGCTCGTCTACACCAACAAACCAGAAACGTTAGGGGAATTGGAAGCCAACATTCGTGGCGTTATTGCCGACATACGGCCCCATATGCTCGAAAAAGTGGTTGAAAATTGGACCTGTAGAATTCGCTTTATTCGAGCCAGCCGCGGCGGCCACATGCCCGAAATCATATTTAAACATTAATGTCATAAAATTATCCTTCCAATAAAGCCAAATTGATGGACCTTAAAACGATTTTCTTGTGTTTTATTTCAATTCGAAGTTCTATACCCCTAAAAAAAAACACCCTATATTATACCTATTTATGTGCAAACTAAACATCTAACATTAGATTTTATGGCGTCTTAGCTCAACAGGTTGGTGTGACGGCAACATATTCATACATACATACAAACATGCATACGAATATCAACATATTTTTATATCAAAATTTAAAGACGCCAGCAGATAGAAAAGCATTCATACGTACTACATACATATAAGTAACTAAATGAACTTGCTTCGAAGCAATTGTTGAGTCTACACCTACCTTTTTTGTTTATATACATATATTTTTGTGTAAAAAATGCTTCTTGTATATAATTTTAATTTTGTACGTAAGGATGGAATATTTTGTCTATACTTGGGAGAGTATAATTTCAAGTCTACGCAAAAAAGTAAAAAAAAAACCGGTTTCGATTTAAGTTCCGAAAACTCACTTCCCCAATTTGCTGCAGCAAAGTTATTTGTGCTACACCACGACAACAGGAAGAACACAAAAAGCCGCCAATAACACAGTCTCCTGCATTTTTCAATTAAATTCAGCTTGGTGCGCCAATGTCAATGACAAATCTATTATGGCCGGCTTTACAGGACATTAATGGAGTCATAATTCAACGCTTAATTAACCGCTAATTACCTTACAAACAATAATCCGTCAGTTAATATTAATTAGTAAATACATATTTTGATAAATTCAAATATGAAACTACGATATTTTGTAGGATATATATTTACATACATATGTATGAATGATTCATGTCCATAACCACAACCGCTATAGACATAATTACTAGTTGCTGAAACAGCTGCAGCTTTAGTTACCAACATGCTTTCAAGTGAAAGAAGACTTCTGATGAGAAACGGAATCCTCGGTGGAAAGAGTGACACCAAGTCGTACGCATATTGTAAACATCATTCATATATGTATGTATACACATTAATGTAATACAATAACTGTAAACATGTGTGTAGCTGTATTGCAGCCACGAAGCCTACCTGAGTAAACATGATAAATAAACAAAAATAATGCACTTACACCTAAAAGCCGACGCGTGACACGTTAATACGATAGTAAAAAGTTTGCAACGCAACAAAGTCACGTTGCCGTTTGGAATTTAATGTGTGAATATTGCAATGGACATATAAAAAATATAGTTGAATGGCAAAGAGACGCAAGTCACCACCAGATCAAAATTCGAAAGCAAATCCCAATAGCTACCTCCTGTGCATGAGGTCAATTTTTTTGACCAATATCAACAAAACAAAAAAATATCAAAAGCAAACTGCCACGTTAGCATATTATGCTCTGGGCAATGGAATATTTTTTAGACAAATTTTGCTGAATCGCCGGTAATAATGATCCGACATCCGTGTAGCTCGTGCTGCTTGCACTACACTTCGTATACGCAACATTTGCTGCAACGAAACACCAAATTCCAATCGTGCACACCTGTGTACCGGTGTTTGTATACATACATATTTGGCCGGGTCGATTTGTGGGGAAAATCGCCCATTGCTCTGTGAAAATCATATTCTAGGGATCAAAATAAGAAACTTTGCCGAAGAAGCCATACCTCTAAAACAAATTCTGATGTCCCCCAATTTGGGTCAAACTTTTGGGTAGGGGGCCATTGCGTATGAGTGACATTACATTTACTACAAATGATACCTACCAAAAAGTTCGACCCAAATTGGGGGACATCAGAATTTGTTTTAGAGGTGTGGTTTCTTCGGCAAAGTTTCTTATTTTGATCCCTAGAATACAATTTTCACAGAGCAATGAGCGATTTTTGAATCGACCCGCCCTAATACATATGTATGTATGTACATACAAATAAATTGCTTCAATCTCAATTACTTATTGCACAATATCTGTTGGATTCTTACACACAAAAATACACAGTATACAGCGCATTTGAGGAACAACTTTGCCTATATTTTACAGCCATTTAACCCTCCGCAGCTCAAATGTGCCTGTTTTAAACATAAGTATTTCTTTCAATAACTATTATTTTTATTAATTTGGCAGCAAAAAATCTGTAAAAGGTTCAGATTTTTATACTAAGTTATACTATAGTTTTTGTATTAAACTGTTACCTATAGCAAAAAAAAATAAACGAAAAGATGTCCCTGACTTTTTTTTTTGGGGGACTTCAGGCCGAACTTCGCCTTTGACTCCCTAAAGTATCTGTATTTATGTCCTTTATTGATTGGGATTTTTGCTTTGACCTAATTTTCCAAGTCAAAACCTTAACTCAGTAAAACACCCCAACGATTAAAGGTTGATGACTTCAGTTGTAAAGGGTTAAGTGTCGGCGCTGTTATGCTATCTGACAATTTGGCTTTCAGCTATGTATGTATTACCTTTTCAGTTTCCTCTACACGAAGTTATGTGTATTAGATATTTGTTTCTTCGTCACATTGTTGTTGCCGCTAGACAGACTGGTTCAACTCAAGGCAATCCAGCTTGGCGCACAACTTTGAGAAATATTTCAATGCTCTACTTCGATGTATAAATGAAATTATATGAATTGTGAAAAATCATGTATAATGGTGTGTAAGAAGAGGAAGAAGGCGAAATGAATTAAAGCTCGATTGTTGTTTCTGTTTGTGCTGTCGAATAATAACATTTTAATTGCAAAAGTGAAGGTGAAGTGACCTAAATTTTGATTGACAAGCATTAAATAGATTAATATCGAGTTATCTTTAAGTCCTATTATTACTTGTGTGTATAATGGCCCTTCACTTTGAGCAGCCAACTTGAGGAATTTTAACGAAGAAGGTTGTATAGCGTTCAAAGCATGACAGCCCACACTACACTAATCGATTAAGACCCCAAACTGTTTAGAAATGAGAAAGCAGATATAAACTAGCTTTCCCTTGTATGTTTCTCTATTGTTTTTTGATTCGCATGCAAAATTAGTTACATTGCTCTTTTAAAAAAATTTGAAAAATAAATTTTTTCATTTTCACAAACGTCGAACATTTTCTTAACACTGTCATTTCATGCGGATCAGCGCTTATTAAATAATACAACTCAAATCATATTTCTGTTAGCCAGACTTAGCAAAAGCTTGAGTCGGCTTTAAAATAGTACAGTTCGTTGAACCAGAAGTGAAGGCAGAGCGCTTCGAAATCATATAAACCGAAATGGGGTTTACCGACAAACGCTAGCGATATTTAAAAAAAAAAAAACGTTTCAAGCCATTGTTGTTACAGAAAAATTTAAAAAAAAAAACAATGAAAAAAATAAATTGTCGATAAGGCACTATTAAAATGTCATCAATCTCTTCTAACAGAGATCGTAGAAAACTGACAGCTTTAAACTTATAATGATTGATATTTCTTCAGTGCTACTCCCGACAATTGTTTGACCTAAGTTGTTGTCAGAGGGACAACTTTGATAAAGAAAGGGTAGCACACGGCAACACTGGTTCAAGCGAAAATCACACTCAGCAATTTGCAGCGCATTTACGACATTCGCCAATTCGCATAAAATCTCATGAGGCAGCGCTGAAATGGCGTTGAATGCTGAATACTCGCTTAAAAAATATGCACCTGACAAAGTTTTATGCAATTTTCTGCTAATTTTCTCATAAACAATAAACAATGATCATGTGTAAAACATAATTTCAACTCATTTATTAGTTGCAAATTACATTTTTGTTGTTGTAAATTTCTCTGTTTATTAATTTAATAGTTGATCACAAATGTGTCATTTTAATAATTAATTTTTAATTTTTGCGCTCATAAAATGCATTTTGTTTACAACTCTGATTATAATAATAAAATTCTTATCGTTGAGTGTGTCGTGCGCTTCACGAGTAGGGTTTTGCTTATCGCATGGATTCATGGAACAATGAACAACAAATGCTTAGCCCGTTCTCAATGTCAATGCAGGGGAAAGAGTTTTGTATTTAATGAAGAATTAATTTCTACGGCAAGTGCTGACTAGAATTGGCATTTTTTAAATTACTAAAATTAACAAAACAGTAAGAAAAGATTTAATCGTCTGCTGAGTGGAAGGACACTAGTTTTAAAGTGGTATTAAAAACATCCTTTCTTAGAATTCATTTGAGGAACTTCCTTTTTAAAACTTTTTAAAGAAGGCATTTTTCGAAATTTCAATGAAGAATGCCCTATTTTAGAATATGGTTCAAAAAGACCCTTTTTGAATAAAAATGCAGTACACATTTAGCTGAGAGCGTTGCTGATATACGACGTTCTTGAAAACTAACTCAGTACTAGAGTAGCAATGATAGACCTATCGAAATGAATACCCGACATTTGAAATAAAACAACGAAGTGAAGTTCTTTTCAAAAATGTGTAACTTAACTGGTCGCTTGCCAGATACATAGATGGCGCTTAACCACCCAGCCGATTTTGCCCGTTGGGTAATATATTTAGAAAGCCACGCATCCCTTTTTTTAGGTGTCAGTTACCAATTAGAAACCTCAAGTTGGTACAAGTTATCCTTTCTCCTGTTTATTGGGGCCCTCCTATATTGTCTACCGAAATTGGGTAACTAGCGTTACTTTTGCGTTTTCATTCGCTGCAAAATCGTACAGACGTTGGCATCACATAAACCTCTCGGAAAAGATAATCATGGATTTATTTTTTTGCCACCCGTCTAATCCCGACCGTATATGTCGTTATCTTGCATACCTTGCAAAACTATCTCCTCAACCAATTTGTGTACAGGCGATAATTGATAAAATTCTGCCCTTGATTGACTTCGATACACATAAGATACTGTGCAAGGAGAACAAATTAAAAAAAAAAAATCTAAAAGTTAAAAAGAAAAATGGATAAAATAATAAGCACCATTATGTTTATTTGCTGGCCCACCTTAAACCATATTCTCATAGCTTTTTATTTACCGTACGAAAATATTTTTTGTGGACTTGCAAATTTTCTACCTCACTCGGTTTTCACTCACTGCTTTATGCCTACCACTAATATGGCAGTATGGTGCATGTGCTGTGGCAGCCACAGTCAATGACAGGAGGTGGTTTGTTGCTGCATTTACCGGCAAATATCCGGTTCGTTGGCCACAGCAGACATAATTCAGAAGATAAATGTAGAGAAAATAGTAAAATATGGAATTCAAATGAAAGGAAAATTTATTTATGTTCTTAAATTTTTCAAAACGAGTTGAGATCTAAATTTTCCCACATATTTGTATCAGCCGTGAATTTCAGCGGAGAATTACTCTTGCCAACAAGTTTTACTACGGACTTTGAGACTTTTGACACCCAAATTCTGTAGCAGAGGAGAGGGAGGCCTTGAATGATATCGAAAAAAACTAGGCGTAGGATGAACTGACCGACCGCACTTGTTGCTTCCAATTAGCCTCAGCTATCGCTGGAAAATAATGATTCCTCTTGTTATGAAGCGACTATAAAAGAGCATGACAATGATGGATACGACTCGCAGAAAATCGAAGTTAGCTTGAATTTTCTTAGGATGATAGCTCTTACATGCAGTCGCCTCTGACAGTTTATCAAAAATATTGAGCGGAAAATCAGATTATGTAGCTATTATTTTGACCACCACTGTACACTGCATGTCCTACACTTATGGATTTTATGTTTGCAAACAATCTTATAAAATCTGCAGCCGGTTATTATTGTTGTGCGCCGACTGCAACTGTCAACATCGCCATAGTCGTCGGTCACTAAGGTTGGTTCAAGGTATTCCATTGTTGTTACTTAAAGAAAAAAAAAAAATACTAACAAAAGCGACTGCGACTGCAGAATTTCATTGTATATAAAAATAACGAAATTTTCAAGTGCATTCCTATTTGTTTTCCCATTTCCCCTATCTGCTATCTCCTTCATTCCTCCTTATTCCACGTCTCTTTCGATTTAAGTTTCTACTTTGGACTTTTGTGTTTTTGTTTTCCAGTTCACTCGTCAAAGTGCAACAATATTTTTTCATATGCGTATCCGCCTACCTTTTTTGTTGCTGTTGTTTTTGGCTCAATTTCGGCTGCAGTTTCTTGTTAATTTACATTTGAGTTTGAAATTTCCGCTAGTAAGTGTTCCAAAGGGGCTGCCTGCAAGATCTCAATTATGTAGTAGATACGAGTAAAAGGGTTCATTGATGGCGGTTTTATGTGCTGTGATTGACAGTTGATTTACGCTCAATTATAATAGATTTTCATAACAGACAAGCTTACACATTATCGCGGGCAGTTAATCTTTACAAACACTAGTTTTATAACAGTATAGTAGCATAGAAAAACAAATTTTTTTTGAATAAGAATAAATAAAAGTTCAATGAAATAAAAAATCATGCGGTTCAATCATAAATGAAACTAAAAAGTAGAAAATAATTCTTAATAATTTTTTTTCGTAAGTACTTTGCGACTTATGAATAAAATAACAAACTGAAATTTGCTTTAAAATGTTTGAATTTGCTTTAAAATTTTAAAGTGCACTTGCAAGATAGCAACCAAAATTTGTGAGCGCTCATAATTGTTGATGCTTGTTTATCTTCTTTTTATACCTTTCATGAACATGAAATGGTATTATAACTTTGGTCCGATGTTTGTAAGTGTGAGAAGAAGAAGAGATAGACCCACCATTAAGTATACCGAAATGATCAGGGTGACGAGCTGAGTTGATTTAGCCATGTCCGTCTGTCCGTCCGTCTGTTTGAACGCAAACTAGTCCCTCAGTTTTGGAGATATCTCGATGAAATTTTGCAAGCAGGCGCCATTTTGGATAGGATTAATCATTTGTCGGAACCAGCAAGATCGGACCGATACAACGCATAGCTCCCATACAATCGATTGTTCCGATAAATGGGTTTTGGCCTATAACTCTTGCAATTAAAAAGCTATTAGAGCGAAATTTCGCAGGTTTAGTACATATTATATGCGTAATATGTGTAGTGAAAATCACCTAGATCGGATCAACATAACATATAGCTCCCATATAATCGATAGTTTCGATAAATGGGTTTTGGGCTATAAATGTTGCAAATAGAAAGCTAGAAACGTAAAATTTTGCACGTTTGGTACTTATTATATATGTGATGTGTGTAGTGAAAATCATACAGATCGGACTTACATAACATATAGCTCCCATATTACCGATTGCTCCGATAAATGTGGTTTGGCCATGTAGGACACTTAAAAAAGATATGCGTATTCATGAAAGGTATAAAGCCTTCGGCACAGCCGAAGACAGCCCTTTCCTTACTTGTATTTTTGTTGCTTTGAATTAAAAAAATTTTTTTAGGCAAGCAGAAGAAATTGTATCTTGCTTTGAGAGTGACTTGTAAAAAAAGCGATACAAGATAAAAATCATATCACAAATTTTATTTGTCTATCCCAATTTACCTCCGCCTGCCTCAAACCATATCAAGTAGTCTGCTCCAATTAAAACTGATTCCTAGTTTTCTTACGTTTCATACTGAGACGGTTGAATGCGTGTAAAAGAGTTGAAACTGAGAAAATTTTGCAAGTCGTTTGTATGGCACGACAATTGGCCTCTAATATTCACATGTATGTATGTATATACATACAATATGACCTACAAAAAATGTGTGCAAGTAATCTCTGAAGAGAGTGTGTCCCAATTAAACTCGTTTGCTTACAGTGGGCTATTACTGTAACTAGTCTCTTAGGGGCATAGTTGGAATACATAAGTCAATTGTAATTTGTGTTGCATACTTATAGGCGTAGAAACGCACAAGCAACCGTGGATTAACGCTTGGTGCTACGTTTAACTCAATATCCCGACAAGCAAACCCTACTATTTTACAATCTAAGTTACCTCAATCAACCAAAATAAACTGAATTTTTAAAATCAAGAATCCTTTAAACATGATTTTCCAACATTTTAAATATAGCACATTATAAAAACACAAAGACATGCACATACATACACACAACCATCAGCTTTGCGTTTCTATTTGATTATACAATAACGAGTTTAATTACTTGGCGTACGACGCGTATACGTAACGCATTACGTGAGCTTTCTGTTGAATGCATATTAGACTGCATTAGTCACCGTACAAAATAAAATTACAAAAATCCACCACAAAATTAGAAACTTATGCTGAGAGGGTTTCGAGACAAATTTTTATTGTTATTCTTATAAAAACACAATTTTATTTTACAACCGATTTATAAACTTGACATGTCAAAATTCCTTTAAATGTCCTTTCTAGCTCTGAAGTAGCTTTCAAATAGATGCGCCAGCTTCCCAAGGACTTGCGTCAGTTAACTTCAAGAGTTACAACTCGAAATGTTCACAACCTAATTTAAAAAATCCAATTTCAAATAACAAAAACTAAAAAAAAAAAAACGATTTCGCCTGTTGTAAAGTTGAAATAAATAAATTAAAATTGTCTACAAACCCACTCAACATAAGCTTCGAATTTTGGGGGCAGACTTTTGCAAATTTTTCTTACCCAGTCTAATGCACATCCAAACGTTTTGCTTCAAATGTATTCCAATTTATAAATACACACAAACATGCTTATAGCGAAACATTGTTTTATTTATGATTACGCATTTCTAATTAAGTATTACACACATTAGAGGTTAGAAATATGCACACAAACATGCTGATGTAAATATCCTTAAGATAAGACACATGCCTTCCGTAGTAGGATTATGCACAATCCACAATCCGATTTATTGTACTTTATGCGCGCACAGGTATTACGTACTACTACGTTCGGTGTCAACCACATGATGTAGCCATCTTTAAACTCTAGGAGCGTATGTTCCTTAGATGAGATCGGATTAACATTTGTACCTTGAATTTTACATTGAATTATATGAAGCTAATCGGTTACGCCATTTCCAATAAACTAAATAATTCCAACAGTTTCGGTTGAAAAAAATGAAAAAATATTCAATATTTTAGTTGGATATAAATCTCGGGATTTCGGTGTGGGATCCTAAAATTAATATCCCTATTACTTACCAAACCTCTCAAATTAAATATAAACAGGTTATCTTTACAAGCCTTCAAGAAAACAATCTCACTTTCAACCGCAACCGCTCAACACAAACAACGTACTCTAGTTCTTTACCGTAATATCTCGCTTAATAAAGTTGGCTGTGGTGGTAGTGATCTGAGCATCAGATTACAAATTTATAGCACCACAAGCAAATGCGGTGGTATTTCATGCAAAACGCCACACAACAGTTTTGAAAGGCGTTAAACCGTCATTCATGGGTATTCGTAACAATCAACAAAAGAGATAAAAAAAAGAACCATGTGAAGGCAACAAAGAGAAAGCGCATATTTCGGGCGGCTGCCAAACAATCACTTTTTGTTGAACTTGCCCTACCGCTGTTGGTGATTAAATGTGCGGTTTTCAGTAATCAAATTTTAACTTTTGCTCTTACTTCACTCATGCTCGCATTTACATATTGTTGGCTATATTGTTTTTAATTTTTTTGCATTTTTTTTAAGTGGTCAAAGCGTTTGAATGTGTGTGACTTTACATAGTGCTTAAAATTCCATAGAAACACATTACATTTAATGGTTGCTAGTTGAAGTTACGCAGCTGCATTTACTATCTGTTCACATTCATGAGTTTCCTCGTTTGTTCGTGCAATTTAAAACAAGTGTCGCCACGCAACCTACATAATTTTTCTGTAAAACGTCAATGGAATGTACATTTGTGGTCGTGAACTATTGTAAAACAGCAACAAAGAGTGGAAGGAAGAACCTAACGTCGCTCAAATCAGATATGCTTCAAAATCTAATTGCAAACCAAAGCAATGCAAAACATTTGACCATTTGACCTCAAACTTTTTTATGTGGAGAAAGTGAGTTGCCACAGATGATGTAGTGAGTTAAGCAACCCACAGATACACTGTCGCTCAACTGATACGGCCAACATTTTAAAATTCCAAAAAATCGTATTGCTCAAAAGTTTATTCTCCGCACTAAATAAAAAAAGTACGGGGGCTTCAATCGCTATCCTCATAACTTCATAACATTAATTTTGAACACGCTTCTACTGATTTAAATGCTTCCAAATCTCAGATTCATTCAAAACGGGTTTGAATAGAACTGATTTCTTCCGAGAAGTCAGCCTTAAAGTCAGCGCTAAAACTCATTCCTCATTTAAAGTACCCCTAAATGAAAATCTGAATAAATGTTTACGCTTTCAGAAAACATTAGTGAAAACTCAACAACTCAGCTTGCTTTGGCATCACTTTTTGTTGTTGTTTTTTTTGCCAAAGAACAGCAGCACACCCTACTTAACTTACATGCTTCATACAGTTTTTCCAAATGATCTCACATTGCAGCATGGCTTCTTTCCATCACCCATTTACCTCCTCTACGCCCGTTCTATCAATCACGTTCTCGTATTTGAAATGCGTAGAATAAGAATTTGAATGTCGGTAATTATCAACCATTCATTGCGTAATTGGTTATTGTCAATTGCAAAGCCAAAGTGAAATCAATTACATAATTTTATTTCTTTTGTGTTTGAATGTTCTGCTAATAATATCATGCATTGTAATATTTTAAAGTGACGAAAAGTAATTAAAGAAACGAAATAGTGTAGGGGAAGGTGATGTGCGCCCAAGTACCGTTTTTCAATTTGATTTTAAATTTGCGCGCAAAAGTCACAATTTTCATTCGTTTAATATACACTTCAACTAGAATTCTTAAAATTTTTTTTTATTTTCATGTAAAAGATTTTTTTTCTCTTTACTAATAATACTTTTAAAATTTTTTATTTTTTTTCTTAAAATAATATTTGTTTTCTCTTTTCTACATATGTAATTTTTTTTTTTTTTTTTTAATTATTTATCTTTAATTTATTCAAAGACAATTTTCGTAGAATAATTTTAAATGGTCACAACTTCCACAATTTTCCCGCCTTGCCATAGTTTTCATTTTTGAACAGCTGGAGTAATTGCCTTTCCAAAAATTTTAAATCATCTTCAAGTATTGGAATTCTGAAAGAGTTTACCGCATTTCTGCTATGCTTACTAGAGTTCTGAGGATTTTTGTTTCAACATAACGATACTAGCGTTAATTTACAAGTTATAACCTGCAATAATACGAGTCGCATCATCTTGCTTAAATATCGGCCCACGCTTGCTTTTCGTTATTTCCAACACAAGTCCTAGATGTGTCCTCCTTTTTATATTTTAATAAAAAAAATGTATATAATTTTTCAAGCTTTGCAAAATATTCACATTCTTTACCTACGCCCACATTTAATTGTCGAAAGTATGAGCGCGCCTAAAAGCACACTTCATTTCGCTTTCATTTTAGTTTTGAAATTTTAATTGCGTTTTTGGCATTTACATAGTACATGACCAACCATCAGATTAGGTAAATTCAGCATTGGCTAGCAAATTTTTAGCCACTCCGGCACGTACGCAATAGCTTCTACCGATATTTATTTGCCAAAAATTGTTTAAGTAGTTGTCTCCAACGCTCATAAAATGTTGAAGGTTCATATTAAAATGAATTGTGCCCAAAACAGGCTGCTGCTGTCTGTTTTGTAAATGGAATTGTTACATGTTTGGGATTATTTTAACTTTGAATGTATCTATTTCCTTTTTTCGATTTCTTTGTTTTTTTTTTTGCCTGAAATTCAGTATTGAAAGCAGTGTTGCCAGACTTTTTGCTTTCTTGCAAAATCGAAGTTTGTTTTTTTATATTTATCTACTAACCTCAAAAATGTCCAATACGAGATACTTTGCCTGCTATAAAACGGGCCTTTCCACTGATCGACTTCCTTCATAACTTTGATTTCAAGTAGCTATCTAGGTTCTAATTTCTGGTTGCCATAGTACTGAGAGGGTTACCAAGCTTAAACGTTTTTGTTTTTATTGTGACAAATATGGCAACGCTGATTGTAGGTTATTAATCAATTTTTGTTTATTCTTTTCCATTGTTTTTATTCACATACACATAAGTTTATAATTTCCACAAAGTTTTCACAGCCAGTTCTATTTCGGCTTCTATGAAATGCTTTTTATTTTCCAGCTTTAATTCTTTGGAATTCATTTGCATCAAGTTTTGAATAAATTGTCGCCACAAATATACATATTTTTCATTGCAACTGTATTTGTGCGTGTGGTTAACATAAACTATTTCTTAGTCCATAAATATAAAACAATTTCAAGCCTCGCTCCATAAATATTCAGTTGAGCTCTTGATATTGCGTTTACACATTTCTATACCAACCGCACTAAGTCTGCCAGCATTGTCTACATTTTATTGTGCTTGTGTTTTCTCATATTGTTTTCCAACAATTGAACATAGATTTAATTGGTTATAGATGTCATAAAAAACAGTTTGCTCCTGGCCTCATGTGTGCTGGGAAAAAGTTTTTGTTAGGCTTTTCAAATTAGTAGCAATAGTTTACTAAATATGTGAGATTTAAGATAAGATTTAAGGTATTTAATTTTGAGGAAGGGTGTCTCCAGTTTCTTCTGTTTTCCCAAAAGGCCAAAAATTTAAGCGAATGTTGATTTCGGCCTGACGAAGGAGGACTTACTGATTGATTCACTAAAAAAAAAAACAGCAGCCAATTTTCTGGCGGTTCAATTTGTAACAAGAAGAATTAAATTTTATTAAGAATTAATTTTGAAATTCGATGACAGCAAACTTGATTGTAATGTTACGCCTTTTCTTTAAATCGCATTTAAACTGAACCGAGTTTTCCCCAACTAGACCATTCAAAGTTCGCACAAATATTTATATCCAAGTAAATTCAATAACGCGTTGACATTGACAATAAGAAATAAATGTACATAAATACTACCCAACAAGCATTGATCAGCATACGACCTGTAGGAGAAGAAGAGCATGAGAGGCAAAAATAAATGCACGAAAACTTTATATCCATGGAAATTCCTGCATGCCAAGAATTCTCATTTTATTTTCTCCATTTTTACTCTTACACCACAACAGCTCATCTCCGGCACTTTGCCGCATACTGGGCCAAACAATTTTCACCAACACGCGCACACACATACATACACATACAGCAATCGAGTACATCGACTGTGTGAATACAACAACAAAATCGTAAAGGCCAAGGATAACAACAACAAAACATTTCACAACCTTTTGCTCATTGAAGGCGTTAAAGAAATCCAAGGAAGAACAAGAAGAAATATAAAAAAATGTTAAAAGCTGTTCCAACAAGTTGTCATTGTCGTTGTCGTTGCGGTTGGCGGTGTTTTATACTTCCTGCATTCCCAGTGCCATATGCGACAAACCAAATCCATAGCTAACCAATTCCAGCCACCCACAAATTCACTTGATATTTTTATCGTGAAGCATTTATTGTTCCTTACGGTTATGTTTATAGATATTACTATTCCTTTCATTATTGTATTTGCTATGATTGTTCGTGTTATTGTTGTTGTTGTTGTTGTTGCTGATATTCTGCATGACCTGCATGTTCATTAGTCAGTTGACATTGTCAACCGCATTGCATCTCGTCGAGCTCGGTATTTTACACATTCATTGGGATGACCCTGTAGGAAACTGAATTATGAAACTATTAAAAATCCAACTTAAAGGCTCTGAGATAGCTAAGTGTTATGATGAGGTATCTTCTTCTTAGGTAATAAATATTTCTATGGAAAAAAGTCTATTCTAATCACTTTTTTTGTTGGTATATCCATACTAAAAACAAGATTATCTCTTCCGATCTCTTAAGTGTAAGTCTTGTTCATATTAAGATCTAGATAAAAGTGAAATTAAAATGGTTTAATCCTACTATAATTTTCAACTAAATATTTTGAAAAACTTTTGGCGATCTCCTAGATTTTGCTAGCGTTTCATATCCATATAATGTGCTAATTACAGTACTCATAGTATAACAATACTTTTGAAAGGTCGCTGTTGGCAGTCCCCTATAAATTTCCGGCAGGAGTACATACTTACAACTCTGTATGCACAGTAGAGCGTATCACCAAACAAGTTGAAAATGTTTCTCACTCGAATATTTACTTGATGGGGTTTCCAAAACTGGCATTCCTTTGCAGGATCCTGTACAGCGCAATGTGTTTTTCTTAAGAACATTTCCATTGGACCTATCATGCCAAGTAGGAATTATAAAGAAAAAACAAATTTTCCTGTTCCAAGCAGGGTGCCATGATACGCTCTAATGTACACTGCTGCACACCCGCTATCCGGTTAAATGTAATTGAGCTGCTCAGTTTTGTGTTGGCTTTTATTTGAGTCCACTTTCTATTATTCGTGTTTATAAGCTTTTCAATTCCGCTTTTCATTTCGTGTTCTTCATTTTCACTTCAGTTTTTTTCGTTGTTTTTTTTTTTTTTTTGATCAACAACGCTGAATTTGTGCCGCTATTGGTAGGCCAGCAGCCCTGCAATTTGTACGTTGATAGTGTAATTTGGAATTTCCTTGAAATATGCATAATTCATGCTTTCGCGTTATTCGCTTACTTTAACGCTTGTCATGCACTTTTTCGTAGTTTATTAAGATCAAATTTATTATCTACATAAAGTGCGCTTAATATAGCAGTTTATTTTATTTACGACTTTGAAATAGTATCTAGCTAAATAAGTGAGTATTGTTAGGCGATGAGAGATGTGAAAATGCTTTCCAAGTACACATTTCTGTGTGTGCGCTTGCAGAATTCACATTCGAAAGCATTTTTGGACGCTATGTCCTTTTCAATTCTACCCACAGCAAACTGATGATTCGCTTTTAAATGTCGAAAAAAAGAAATAATCACCATTTTTGTTATTTTTTTAATTTGGCAAGAGTTTTATGGCTTCCTGAATAATGCAGAGCTGGCCTTTGATCTATCCCCTTAACTGAAGTTGTTGTATGTATATCTTCGCACATTAATGCGGAGTGCAGTACAATTTCATAGAACTCGGTTTTAATTTTCCACCCGCTATGCAAAATCTCTTCGACATCTTGCCGACAATTTAAATATCCAACGAGATCGCGAAGAAGGTGGGGAATAGTATGGAACATGGAATTAGACGTCTACTTCGATGGCGTCAGACTACGGACTGTCAACCATCCTGCGATTGACGCCAAAATACATAGCCGCAGCAAAATCCTCATGGCACTCTCTGACAGCATCTTGGGGGAAATAAAAAGAAACGCAGCAAACGTATAAAGACCGCCCGGCAAATGCTGTCAAATGGGCCAACTTCGTTAAACTCTTACCTATTCTTTCTTAACTCCATAACGTCCACCATCTCCGAGTCGTCACAATTAAGCTCTGAATCGTTTTTCTTGCTTAATATTTATCTCTATTAAATAGAAATTCTAGCTCATGATATTTTTGGTTGATGTCATGGGTCACACACACACAAATATATGTATGTATATGTCAAATGCGCGTCTAAATCTCTCATTTAATCTGCCTAACATTCCACGTGGCTCAGAGCGCTGTCTGTGCCAGTCACTTGTTCATTCAACTTTGCACGATTTTCTCTTTGCTGAATTTAAAAAAATTCGCCCATTTGCTGCTTCCGCTGCTGAATCGAGCCTTCAGTGCATAGGTTATTTAAACAACCATCCTCTCGAGATTTCCTAGTCATGTATGTAATGCTGATTCAATATTTGCACTTCGAAAACTATGTATATGCCAAAAAGAGAATAAATAAACGGATTGGTTACATTTTTCAATGGCATTTTGTGGGCAACTAATTAATTTGAAAAGTTTTAATGTGTCTCACTAAACTCAGTGTACATACATACATAGAAATTTAATGAGGATACCAATACGGATCCGGGATACCGCCGACGAAATTAAAAATCGCTAAGTAGTTGCAACTTCGGTTCAACCTCGCAGGTGTAGTAACACATTCAGAGCCTTGGACTCGATCCATCAAGCGCAATCAGTAACAAAAAACAAAGCCAATTTGGGAAATAATAGACAGTCTAATGTTGCATGTACGACTTTGAACCGAAAATGTTTGCAATTTACTATTTTGGGCTTTTATTTCACATTTGTCTCTGCTCTAAGCTCAGCCCGTTTAGGTAAAATCTAAACACCCGTTAGTGAAAGTTAGTTGTGCTTGTGTGTGTGCGCTGCCAGCTGTTGCCGCCGCAGGAAACAAAACACAAAAAGGATTGCATTTCCCACATAATTAAAATTGCTTTGTTATTGTAGCACACCGCATGTGACCGAAAATAATTTTGTGCATTTAAATGCTTGTAATTTTTTTTTAATTGCAGACATTTGGAATGTGAGGCTGAGCAGCATCAGCAGTCGCCATCAGTCACGATACGCCATTGAAAGTTTTTATTGTTGGGCCGTGGCTTTTGACCAAAACTGTGTCCCGCTTCAATAAATTGCCAGCTTTTATTTCAATGTTTGTGTTTTTGTCAACCGTTTATTTACGCTTTTTGATTTCACCAGGGCATATTACATTTAGGCGTTGTGTTTCTGCTGTGCACATTAGGGTGGCTCAAATCGAATAAAAGTATTTCGTCTGCACGTCCAGATTAAACAAGGCTGCTCTATTTCAGTGCTTGAACGGGGTCAAAGCGTGTCATTCTGCTGTGTTTGCATCCGCACCGTTTTACTGTGGCGCATTTTGGTGTCATCGCATGCCGCGGCACGTAGACAATTAATTGTCATACAATACAATGCGAGTATAAATATTTTGGGCATGCACTTGGTTTGAAAATTGCATAAAAAGATACTCCTGCGAATATAATAGACACAAGCCCGCATTAATTGATGCTGGTGCTCTTCGTTTTTTCTGCATTTCGTTTGTAGTTTGTTTTTCTCTCTCTATTATTTCACGGTTCAAAGCCCGAGTCATTTCCATGCAAATGTTTTTATTTTTACACCATTCAAGTAAATGCCATTTTTTCTCTGCGAAAAAAATAATGGCCTAGAAAACTTTTTTCTCGTTAAATATTTACCATATACTACTTATACATATCTACTATGTATGTATACATACATATTTTGTAATCTTTAAATCGAATTAATTTTTACTGTGTATGTTCTTTGGTCATCCTACAGTCTTACTTCGTCGTTGAAAACATTTTTTCCCCCTTTTTCATACAAAAAGCAACTTCTTGTGACTACGCAAAGGATAGAAAAATTCCTAGAATAGGCAGTTTTTGACAGATATGAGTTGTATAAAATTGTCTGCTCTGTCAGTTGATGTATCTTAAAAAAAACTAACCAACCACAGTGGAAAGTTATGCAACCGTGCGTTTTACGGTTTGGCATCAGCCTATCAACAATACCTCGACATTTTATCCTGAAACAATCCAATTTGAACTAACGATTTCTGGAATTTTGCGTAAAGCGCCAGCTTCAAAAGTTTTCCCGTGTGTATTTTTGCAACTTTACTCAGTAAAAATTCTTGTTATTGCAAAAATTCCTCTGCCTTGTCAGCTATTTAGTTGGCATAAAACAAATAGGTCGTGCCAAATTATTTTATGTATGCTCACACATGATATACATATGTACTACACATGCGATGGTAGTTTTTTTAATGATTATTGATTCAACATAGTTGCTACGCAAACACTTAAATTGAATGTACATTGGGAAGTAAAATCATCGAATATGTTTGGTAGTAATAATTCTTGATAAAACTCAATTTGTACTCTTCTTTTCATATTCTAAACTTTCATATTTTAACTAGTCACTTTGAACTTAATTACGTCCAGATGTCTTATTTGATTTCTGATTAGTAATTAGTAATCAGTTGATTAGACGTATTTTTAAATTGGTAATTATTATTTTAATTGTTTTCAAGAAAAGGCAATCATAAATTGATTACGTTTAAAAAAAAATAAAAAATAAATCATAATTTTTTACGATTATTAATGAAATCAAACTTAATTTAAAAAAATTTTTATTTGATAATTTATTTTTTATTTATTTTTATTATTTTTGTATTAATTACAAATTAATTATTAAAAATTTAAAGTAATGGTAGTCTTTTCTATTCAAGATTGAAAAGGTGTCATCTGCGCCTTGAACAAATCGGGAGCAGTTTTGCAGTAGCAATATGAAAACTCTGATGCATCCATCCACGGCGTCTTGTATGGTTGTTTCTGTTATTCAACTAACAAAAGGCCATTTTTTACTCACGTTTGAAATAAAAAATGGGGGCTGAGCCAGTATAGTGATTGTCCTCTTTTCGAAATGACTTCTTAGTATTTAGCTCTGTTTTGTCTAGCATCCGTAAATTTGATAAGGCGGCATTGACAAAGTGTCCGTCATTAGTTGTGATTATTATGTCTGTTATTTCTGCGCAGTTTAACAGTTGTGCAAGAGATTTAAAGGCTGCATATCCTCTTTTTCGCTTTCGATTTCACTAACTCGTGTTATGGCTGTTTTTTTTTTGCGCTGCCACTTGTGTGTGTTTTGTGCCTTAAGAAGCTTTATCAGCTACTTAGCTGATTATGTATGCGCATAAATCTCAGCTTTCTTTTTCTAACTGTTATGCGGTGTTTAACTCTTTTAAATAATCCAACATGGTTGCTTTGCACATTTCGCCTTTTTTGTCTCGTTATTCGTGGTATGAAGTATTATTATTATATAATCTTTTGCATATTCCTCATTATTTATGTATAATGCACAAGCAGAACAATTAAATGGGAAAATGTAATTAACATTTGGATCCTTTATTTCCTTTTTCATTACAGTTACGCAGAATTCTTCCTAAGCATCCATAAAAACTGTTGGCAAATAAAAAGGGCAGCAGCTATTTCAAGTTTGGATTTGAACTGCATTGAAACTGAGTAACCAGTACATAGTGGTGGCAAAATGGATCATTCACAACACAGTATACACAATCATGGTGAGTTTCAAATCATAAATGAAATCCTACAGCGCCTGAAATGCCCAAGAGGTTACATAGCGCTGAGTTTATTAAGTGGAGAACCATTGTAATCCATCTTAGCTTCATTAGGGGCTAGACTGTATTTAATTAATTTATTATTTTTATAGAAATTACTTTCTATTATTATTTCATATTTTCTTTTATTTGCATTTTATCACATTTGGGTTGCTTTTGTTCCTCATGCTACACAACCCCATTTTGTATGCTCTTCCAAAAATTGTGTGTTGAATCATAAAATTTGAACTAAAGAACATCATCATATGATGGGCGTAGATACTGCAACACCACATGACCATGTAGCCATGATGATGTCAACCACAACCACTGTCAGTCCAATGGATACGATGGGACACGATGTCAGCGTGAGCATGAATGAACATCAAACGATGCAACACAGTCACGATCATGGTGCGATGAATATGGAAGGCACGATGCAGCATATGATGTCAATGGCGGTAAGTACCTAGGCCAACCATTATTAGTACCCCTAAAAGTAGACTACAAAGTTTATATCTCCTACCTCTTTCAGTTTCACTTTGGCTACAATGAGACAGTGCTTTTCTCATGGTGGAAATTTGATAGTATTATGGGTTTGATTGGCTCAATGATTGCTATATTTGTAATGGCTGTGCTTTATGAGGGCTTAAAATACTACCGAGAGTACCTGTTTTGGAAGACTTATAATTTACTGGAATATCGGCCGGTAACTGGTCCGCAACGTAATCCCGAAGATCCGCAACGTAATACACCATCAACGAGCGCCTCACCTGTGCAGTAAGTTTTCGTTAGATAATTTTAATTTTTTTGTTAAATCATTTGGTTTTCATTTTCCTCTCTTCGTTTTTGATTAACTTGTATGCGATTGTTATTTGTTATATCATTTTCTAATCTGCATTTGTTCTGTCTCGTTTTTGTTTAATTCAATATGCATTTTTCTCTCTTCTCTCACACACATTTGTGCTGTCTCCGAAAAAAATTCGAATCTATAGATATGTTGGCGAAGTTATACATAAACAACCGTAAGTATTAAACATTTATTTTATATTGTAAAATCATGTAGTCTGCATAGAGTGTAAACCTGCTATCTTCGGGTTTTTTTTTTTTTTTTCAAATAACCTTATATACAAATTTAGGATCCGAAGAAAGACCTTATCGAACGAAGGACTTACCGACAGTCTTTTTGACAAATTTTTGAAGCAGCCTAGTCCTACTGCCCATCACATTAGGTTCGAATATGATCTTTTACGCTACTGACAAGAAGCAGCTTTAAGGTCCTTTACGACCACAATGCCACAATGTACAGCAAGCGAGAAAGTCCCCTCTTTGAAGAGTACACCTTAGATTTCTCTAAACTATAGTCTTCCAACTCGAATAATTGGTGGTCAAAGCTATTTGAAGAAGAGAGGTCTTTGTTGACCTGCCAGTTTAGTCATAGAAATGTCCTCAAATCGCTTTCGACTAATTCAGCTAGTTAATCAAAATTAGCACCCCCTCTGTCTAGGCTACAGTAATTTGTTTCTGCATGTCTTGCTAAAACCCGCATCAATACGACTCGTTTCCTGTTGCCATTTTTACTAATACATATATGTATGTATGCATGCAATATTTATCACATAATCTCTTACAATGTGGTCCTTTTATTGTCGCTTATTTTAATATTTCGCGCTTTTTCGTTTCATTCACAGTCCAACGATGTTATCACTAAATCATTTATATCAAACTGGCCTTCACATAGTCCAAGTAACACTCTCCTTTATGTTGATGTTAATATTTATGACCTACAATGTTTGGCTGTGTATTGCTGTGGTATTGGGAGCTGCTGTTGGCTACTTCCTGTTTTGTTGGCGGAAATCGGTGATTGTCGATGTAACGGAACATTGTCACTAGCAATGTTTAAAATGTGAAAGGCGCTTCGCATGGATGCGCTGCCTATGGCCAAGACAAATTGGCAATTCAAATAACCAACAAACGTTAGCAATTAAAACTACAACAACAACAAAAACAACATTAGCAACAGCATTCAGATACGGCAATACATTAGGAGAACGAGAAGGCAACGGTCAAGCAAGTGGTGGTGGTAATGCGAATACGAAGGAGAATCACTCAGCTGATGATTTCAATGAAAATCGTAATGGGAATGGTGAATGCACTAAATCTGCATGTCGCACCACATCCAATAAGCTAATGAATGCTGCTGGTGGCAGTGTGCGTTGTGCACGTTATGTGAAACGTCCAATAGTGACCGACCATGAGGCACAGCAGCAGTGCACTGGCGGCATGCAAGTGACTATGGCCAATAGCAATCAAAAGGACTATGATATCTACTATTATGAACGTGATGAATATGAAGATGAGACAGTTATTATTGATACGATTGCCGTATCAGCGACCACCACTACACAGTTAATGGAGAGCGGTTGTGGCAGTTTTGGTGCTAATTGTCAGAAATGTCGAAATATTAAAATTTTGTTAAGATTAAGTTTAAGATATTTTTATGATATAAACTGTGAATTTGTAAAAAATACAATATGAAGAGAATACACACAGACTCATAATACATACATACATGCATACGACATAACAAATGATAGAGCAAAACAAAAACAAATTGAGCCAAAAGTGAAGTAAAATCAAAAATCCAAAATGGATTTAAAAAAAGAAACAAACAAACAAATGTAGATTAGGCAAAAAGTGATAGTAAGCAAATTGTAAAGCAAAAAGATGTGAAGAAGTGGAAACTTGGAAAAATAGGCGCAGATAAAACAGGGGAAAAGTGTATATGCAGAATTAAGAAGCTAAAGTAATCTATTTTTACATGATGTAGTTATTGTACAGTTGTTAGGTGAAACTAAAAAAAAAATTAAGAAAAAAGAAACTTTCCACTTTATTTATGTAAATGCGGGTGATTCAAAAACAAAAGTAAAACTAGAATGTTAATGCCATCACCCCCTAGTACAATTTCAGGAGGTGGTGTTAATAAAATTCCTATTATACTTTGTTTTTTTAGATACCCCCAAATGTACTGAAATGTCGTGGAAACTGCGATACGTGCTTTCAATACGATCATTGACCGATATTAAAAGCGAAAATTGTCTTCTGTTTGTTTTATTTATGCTTTAAAACATTTTGTGTACATTAGAGTGGAGCAAAAAAACCTGTATGCTGCTGTAATTAGTATACCGATACAATTTTAACAAACATAGGTAGCGTTGCACAACAATTTAAACAAAAAAAGAATTTCTTTATTTATACGAATATAAAAAAAAAACTTTTTCACAGAAAATTAATATTAGAAATCAAAAACAGTACCAAAAAAAAAAATCTTCCAAAAAACGTGAATCACTAAAGAGAAAAAATATTTAACCTTGACTCCTTAAAGTGTGCAACAATTTTTCATGCTTCTTCAATTCGCATTATTTATGCTGAGGAACTTTCTAAAACAATTAACTCATATTTAAATTTTTTTAGAGTCAATACACAAAATGCAAATACAAAAATCTGCTGCTAGCCACAAAGTTAAGTAGAAAATACATTTTTTATTTCGCTCCACCCTAATATAGTATGTAGACAGTATGCATGTATATGTATGCCTAAGTTTGTTTAAACTTATATTTTTGCTTACAATTTTTATTATTTTTTCTTAGTTTCAGTTTGGAAATGTATAATTTTTTAACTGAGCGAACTTGTTGCCAATTTATGGCATTTTTTTAGCTGTATTTTATTCTTACACTAGATCTTAGATTTTTTATACGTACACATTACATGCTTTTCTTCTATCAGAAACTCTTTATGCAAAAACAAATTTATTTTGGTCCATATCTTTGAATAGGATCTGTGATCGGAAACCATAATATGTAAATGTCATTATAAAAGTTTTAAACAATTATGGATCGTATGCATAGTTCACATTGTATATCACCATTCCGACTTACATTTCTGGGCTATTGTGATTTACAATTGTGGTTTTCGATCACTGAGCTTATGCCATAATAATACCCCTGGTTTTATTTTACTCAAAATTTTACTCACATTAGTGCAGAAAGAAATAAAAAAACTCATTTTAAAAAATATCCTCGGAAAATCAAGTCAAAAAAATTACTTGAGTTAAACGTACATAAGTACATACTAAATTTGAAAAAATTGTTATGAAATATATTGCATGTTATGTTTAAGTTTGGATCAAAAAAATAAAGAGTGAAGTGCTGCCATGTTCTTCAGATACTGAAATATATGTATGCAGATGTCGCTCCGTTACCGTCAAAATAACGAATGCTAGCTAGATAATGAACATATTAAGTAATGAAAATCCAAAATCGTATCGTTTACACCATTTTGGCGGTTAGAGATAGAACTTCACTCCAGACCGCTTGGACGTATCAGGTATTTTCAAATGCTAAGACGCCTTATACACCCTCGCTGTGCAGTTCTAGCTTAAGGTTCGACATATGCATATTAAGTAATAAAATACGTTGTTTCGTTGATATTTATTTTATCCACTTACAACATTACGGCTTACGTAATTAATTCGTGCATACTAATCCCAACATTTATTCGCTCATATATTCATACCTAAATGATAATAATTACTATATTATATAATACGAACTTTTTTCAAACTTACTGTGTATATTTCAAATAAAGACAAAAAATTATCCTTTAAATAATGTCGGTTATTTTACTAGGCATGTTTAAGGATCAAAGTGAAAATTACAAAAAAAAAAATAGATAAAGACATAAATAAAAATTATAGAAAACAATGCACATATTATTTGACCGTGCCGGAAGTTTGCCTGCCCCTGTATTGTGGTGTGTGGCTTTGATAAGCGAGTCGGTAAAATCAAGGCTTCTGGAATAATTTTTTTTTTGTCCCGGAAATTTGCCTGCCCCTGTATTGTGGAGTGTGGCTTTGATAAGCGATCCGCGCACATGTTATTTCTGCGTGCCTGGTAGAATGATTTTATGAGTCGGTAAAATAAAGGCTTCTGGAATTATTTTTTTTTGTTGACCGTGCCGGAAGTTTGCCTGCCCCTGTATTGTGGTGTGTATCTTTGATAAGCGATCCGCGTGCATATTATTTCTGCGTGCCTGGTAGAATGATTTTATGAGTCGGTAAAATAAAGGCTTCTGGGATTATTTTTTTTTGTTGACCGTGCCGGAAATTGGCCTGCCCCTGTATTGTGGTGTGTATCTTTGATAAGCGATCCGCGTGCATATTATTTCTGCGTGCCTGGTAGAATGATTTTATGAGTCGATATAAAATCAAAGATGGAATTTTTGTGATTTGAATTATGAATGAATAAATTAAGAATGAAATTGTTATTGTTGGTATTTCTACGCATTTTTTAAGTTTTATCGCAAATTTTCCGATAATCCATCAAGGCTTGATAAATCAGAAGCATTTTTAACCGGTGATTGCGATCACACACTAGGCGCCCATAAATATTAGCGTGGGGCATCAACATCACCTTAGAAAGACGAAAGAAAAGGTCCCCTGTCGGCTTGGTATTATAAACCTATTAACACAAAATCGCAAAACTTTGCACATTCCTGCTTATTCTAGGTATATCGCGATTATGAGACTATGAAGTGATAACGATCAATAATTTTTGTTGCAAGCACAATTTACAACACTTTCATAAATACATCTTTTATTAGGTACAACGTTTATAAACATATAACATATACAATTTACGCTCACATCTAACATTTCTAACTATATAAATATTTACCAACAATATAATTTACAACTATGGTAAATAAATATCTAGTTAGTTACAATACAATTCACATTTACAGACAATAACAGATTTACATACACCTCATTGATGGGTTGGTTTCATTAAGCATAATGCAATGTGAGATACCATGTCTAATATATCATGAATCATGAATCATGATATGTATGATAATGTACATGAGCAGTGAGATTACTATTTTATTTCGACGTAAAATTTAAATTTTACAAATGGTTTGATTTTACCAATATATAAATCTAAAGCTTTTTCACTCCGTAGCTGTTGACTCTGCTGCATCGGCTTCAGCCAATGTTATATCCCGTTCTGCAAGTTGTTTCAGCAATTCAAAGCCATTCTTCCATATAACAATATCTGCACGCAAATCCATCTTATGTCTGTGCGCTATGATCTTTTTGTCCAATGCAAAATCCTGACGCGGACATGCTATGTCACCCTGTCGCAATTTCAGCACTGGGCACAAGTCATTGTGACCATCACCCACATAAATGATGCATTCATAATGCGTATTGTCACGGAGATTTCGTTTGGCTACAAAGTGTTCCAATATTTTGCCCTTGCACAAGTTGGCAGCGCTTAATTGGCACTCAGTTTGATGGTGGTATGGTCGCACATGCAACAATCCATCATTGTCAAAATGAGCTGGATTTGTGAATATACTCTCAAAACAATTAGTCAGACCATGCGCCTCCAGCCATTCTGTTATAAAAACGCTATTCGAGTCACTTATTATAATAAGATCATACTTCTTCTCGGACGCCCGATGCAAGCGCTTAAGCAAACGCACAAATCCGGGAACTTCTGGTATTGCACGTATTTTTTCGCGTATCGATTGTGGAGAGTAGCATTGTTGGTGCAATCGTTTAAATATCTCACCCATATATTCCTGCCATCCTTGCTTGTGAATGATTGTATCGCTGGGCAATTTGTCGACGGGTAAAAGATCACGCACAACTGTGTCGGTATTATCGTCCACCACCGTACAATCAAAGTCAAAGGCAACCAAACGACGCGCAACTCTTGGCATCATTTTAATACTCGCCATAATCAAATAAATTCAAATTAACTATTGATAAGTGCAAACACGCGCACACCAAACGCTAATATAGCAATGCCAATTCCACTAGGTTGCAGAATGCTGCAAATGAACCAGCTGACCAACGAAGAACACGGAATATCTCACATCAGCAACATTTTTAATAATTGCATCTTAAAAGTTGACCATTTCCAGTAGATTACGTTGAATTATTACATTTATAAAATCGATTTTTGAAAAACTGAATGGCACAACAAATTTACAGAAAATTTCGCGTCTTGAAGAAATAAAAGCAAGAAAATTTACCCGTTATCAGGGTTGTATTTACAGCGAGAATGGACATAGTTTTTACCTAGAAACACATCTCGCACGACATCTGGTGTTTTTTAGTATATTGTTACCGAATTCAATCAATGTAATTTTTTTATCCTACATCAAGTGTGCATAATTTTCACAAAACTTTAAAAAAATTAAATCTCGAACACTACACTCGCCACTATGAAAATGGCCCTAACCGGAATTTAATTGGTGTATTTCGAACTGTGAAACTAACCGCCGATTAGGATTGACCGGCTTTTGTGAAAGTGGCCTTAGATTTTATTAACATTAGAGTAATGAGGCATGTCGTAAACAATTACCATCAATGAATGCAAGCGTCATTTCATCCAAGGAACCGTTAGACAAGTATTAAAACTTCAAGACGCAACGCTTGCTATCTGCTTCAGACTTTAAGCTGTAATGAATAATACTATATGCAACCCTGTAGTTTGTTTGGGAAATTTAAAGTGCCTTCATCTCTCCACTTCGAAGTGCAACAGCTGATCATCTTTTATGAAAAATGTTAATAACGCAAATCAAGCGAACGACAAACCACCCACCACCCCGATTTTTGGCACTCGTGCGCACAACCATGTGTTGTTGACATTCATTTTCTATGGGCACAGCTCACAAAGTACATGTTTAGATTATATCTTCATCATTTAAACCAGTAGTCGAAAAGAGGCTGCGTAACGCAGTGCATTTTAGAATTCGCCTAAGAATTGATTTCCTTCTAACACGCCAACTTGGCACAGAAAAGTAATTTCCTCAGTATGCAAGTGGAGAATAATACGGCGCTGTCGCAAACGAATACAGCTGCTGATGTTAACGATAGTGCGAACTCAATAATTGATTTAGGTGCAACATCGAAGTGTCCAACAGTTGCTAATGCTACAAGTAAACAGCAGCGACGTTTGCAAGATGTAGGCACACTACAGCGAGAAGACTTTGATGGTGGTCCGGTCAGTCTGGATGAGATCGAACCAGGTCTCTTCTTAGGTACGCTTGTGTGGTAGTAATCTACTTAATATTAGTTTAAATTTATTTATACTTTTTTAGGCAAT
Source organism: Sphenella marginata (assembly GCA_951509765.1). NCBI lineage: Eukaryota > Metazoa > Arthropoda > Insecta > Diptera > Tephritidae > Sphenella > Sphenella marginata. Next base: position 79,985,516 of record OX608081.1, read on the forward strand.
CTCACAGCAGCGACGCATATGGACACCTTAAAAAACTTCAACATCACCCATATATTAACATTGGACTCAGTGCCGCTGCCACAACATATAACAAGCGCAAGCTTCCTTACAACCAAATATGTTCACAGTAAGTTGGATTGAACATACCTTTAAAATACCAGTACCGAAATGACTTTGGTTTTACCCAACCAAAGACCAATGAGATTTAAAGACCTAGCAGAATAATTTTTTATTTAAAAATATCAAGATTGCTAACAGTGCTAAGTTATTTTAAGGTGCTTTTGTTTGATTATGATATTTATCCTTTATCATGGACAAACTAACGCGTAAATTTATTTACATATGCGTGGACCTGCGATATATTAACATACTTAAATAGATATGTCTGTTTGTGTTACAGCAAGTTACCAAAGCTCATTTACTCATTCTTAAACGCATTTTCATCAGCAGGCATGTCGGTTGTCATATAGATTCATATGCGTGCTGAGCAGCTTGGTCGTCATTCTATTAATGCCAATGTGGCAAGTTACACTGTGCAACACTGTCTGCAAGGGTGTCAAGGTGGCGTTTTCTAAACGCCTACAATTTGGGTGTACTAATAGTAAGCCAAAAAGTACTTCTAAGATGGGTCCAATATTTCAGAACATAATTTCCAAAATAAAAGCAGACATTTCACACCACTTCGACTGCTCATCACGCCTACCTAATGACCGAACCTTTAATCAAGTCGGTCTCTATCCAAAAAATAACACGTGCACCTAGAATAAATAAGGGCCCAGCATTTAAGCAAATTTGAAATTTGTACAAATTTTAAGCGTATGGCCTAACATATCGAATTGGAATCGCTCCTTGTCTAAAATGATGTTACACTGTGTTATTCTTAGTCTCGTCGTGCATCGCAGAATCACTATCCCCCTCCCCAACTCTTCAATGTGTGCATTCAATTACTGCTGCTGCTGTTGCTGCCATAAATTCGTTCTATTAGTTTTATTAAATTTCATTTTTTTGCAAACATATCCATTCAGTAGACAGTAGTCTTACTTAACACCACCCACATCACATATCGTAGTCATTCATTGTGGCAACACACAACACAACACACAAACCATTCAACAACTGCCACGCATTTCAAAATAGTCACTTTGGAGCTTTAGTATACTTTTTGCACATCCCATATGTTTATATGTATGTCTGTATGTACACATATCCACATCAGTGGCGTATTATCATTAAGAGGAGAGTTTGACAAATCGGGGCTTCAAATGAAGATCTTCTAAGGGAAGTTTCGCGGACCTTACGGTTGCCAAAGTAAGATTGGTGTTAGAAGAGTCGGCTCAGTTAAGCAGATGAATCGATAGTTAGTGTCTGTGCCGGGCAGATATTTGGATGTCAAAGTTCAGTTTGGATAGGTTTGAAAACTATGAGGTTTTGTGGCGATGGCTAAATTAAAGACGCCCCTGGCCATATAGCTCTAAACGTATACACACGAAAGTGTTATGCCGTTGTGCTCGACTGTCGCAATGATTTGGATGGTTGCATGCTTCACATGACAGCGTTACCTCTCAACTCATTGCTTTCGCTTAGTGGGGTGGTTTTGATGAAGATGTCGGATTGTTGTTTATTATTGGGCTACTATTGAGCGCTTCAAAACTAATACTTGCCAGCTCATTTATACTTTTCCAACGCACTGCTTATGCCAGCTAGTTCCCAATGTTTAAGGCAGTACTGGTGTTGGACAAGCAAAGCCTTCTTGAACAGCCTTATTTCACAAATGAATACTTAAAATAAACAAGTACTTGTTGCGACATCAATAAATATACTATGTAGATGCCAATGAGTGTATGATATTCGAGGTAACGGAAGCTATTATGATGATGAGGTTGTGCTGCCTTGAATAATAGCTTATTTTGTTTTGCTAATCCACGAAAGCCTTCCTGTTTGATGGTTGGTATATCTATAATTTATTTAATGAAGGCAACTGAGACAAGTTTTTCCACCGTCCATAACTAAGCTTACACGGATTAAAACCAAGTGAAGTACATCCAATTGTTGTTGATTACACGCTTTGTTGTACTGAATTGCGACCTTCAATAAGATTTATTTTGCTTGGCCATTCAGCTTAAACATTGCGTATGTGAGGGCTTTTTTACTTTCAAGTATTTTCCTATGTATTTTATTCCATTGATTCTCGTGTCACATAAGTGCAGTTGCCACAAAGGGTATTAATGTGCAACTAGATGGGTGTTATACGCACATGACGCTATCTCTGCTTTATCGTTGTTGTTGTTGTTGTTAGCAGTGCTTCGCTACTCGTAGTATTTACATAATCTGTAACACATTTCAAAATTTTAAATTTTTCAGTTGCAGATATGCCGAAAGAAGATATTATACATCATCTAGATATCTGCACGGATTTCATAAGCACAGCCTTGGCTCAAAAAGGCAATGTACTTGTGCATTGGTTAGTTTCCTTTTACACCATTACTGTATACTTAGTAACACTTCTTTTTCAATCAATCAGCTACTTTGGTGTTAGTCGCAGCTCCGCCGCTGTCATAGCATTCATTATGAAACAACACAAACTCGATTATGAGGATGCCTACGAATTGGTGCGTTCAAAGCGGCGTTTCGTGCAACCAAATGCAGGTTTCGTGTCACAATTAAAACTCTATCGACGCATGGGCTGTACAATTGATCCACAATATCAACGTTATAAGTTATATCGTTTACGTTTAGCTGGTGAACAAGTGCGCAAAGGTATGTACTCACATTAAAATACTTTGAGCAAATAATTGATTTGTTTTCACTTTGATAGCAAAAATATTGCCTCAATCATTTAATAGTCTAATTAAATCGGATCCGGCCGTTACACAAGAGAATCCGGAACCAATTGTATATCGCTGTCGTAAATGTCGTCGTATTCTAGCTTCCAAATCTCACATGCTGCTGCACAACAACAAAACGGTTGCCACACCAACCGCCACAAATAATGTGCTGCCGCAAACTAGCAACGAGGTTGAACAGCAAGTGCCACGTCTGTTGGAACAGATTTCAGCACAAATTCGTAAAGCTTCACTTGGTTCACCCACCGCCACAGTTGGCGCGGATTCCGCTGCCATAGAGCAACAGTCAGCTATTTGCAAAAGCATATTATTTGTGGAACCCATTTCATGGATGCGAAACATAACACACAACATACAAGGACGTTTAAATTGCCCGAAATGTGATCAAAAGGTGGGCAATTTTAGTTGGATAAATGGTTGCCAGTGTCCATGTGGGGAGGAGGTCTCGCCTGCTTTCTATTTAATACCATCGCGCGTGGAACTCTCCAAAGCTGTGCAAAATGTACAAACTACGCTTTAGACCGCATGAGAAAAGTTAGCCGGTGAAACATACAAAAGTATTAACGATTGTTTTATCATATTAGCTAGATAAATGTACGTAAATCCTATATAGTTATATTAAGACTAATACAAATCATACAATCAAAATTTACATACGTTAATGTTAAATGAAAACCCTTCCATTGGATGTGAATAAATGCTCAGATCAGAAAACGATATTTTAAAAAATTACTTCCTTGCTCAAATAAATAAAAAAAACTTGCATCGGGTTGCATTACATTGCAACTAACAAATCGTATACAAAAAATAAACAAAATAAAAATTAATGGAATATATGTGCTTCGGACTAAGGAACAACTTTTGTATATAAAAGTTTGGTTTAGTTTTTTAGTTGTTAGCTTAAAGAACAAAAAAAATTTTTAACCAAAACTAAATAGAAAAAGATTTGAATTTATAAGTTTCAAAATACAAGTTATTTTAGAAGTTTTAGTTTTAGTTAACAAAATACAACTACATAATAGGTGGTTCGAAGGCTACCAGTTACAAGATATTCTTAGTGTTTGCTGCATCTGTAATCTTGGTATATCAAGAAATTCTCTTACCTCTTAACCTTAGGAAGCTTTTTCTAATTTTTTTGTGCCTGGAAAGCATTTATAATTTATTTCCAGTTCTCGACAATACTCTATATTAAAACTGTTTTTCAATATTTATTCTAATTAGTGAGGTTATAAACAAAAAAAATGTTTAAACATTTTTTTTTGATGCATGGTAAAAAAAAAATTATTAATAACCAAATATGTACGTTTGGAAAATTTGTTAAAATATTTATTAATAAAAATTTGTCAGTGTGAAAAAAATAAATCTAGTATGCTTTTGGTCTAATTTTTTATCTGAATTATGATCAAAATGACATTGCGGTGTCTTTAGAATGGTTTTTCAGTTGCATATGCATATCTTTTATTAGCACATTTTAGTTTTGATTTGATCAATTTTTTTGTTTAAAAAATTATTTTTTAAAGGAAACTAAACTACTTTTGTGTTATAAATACTGTCTTATTTTCGTCAAACAAAATTAATTTATCATGCATATCAAACATGCCACTTACCAAATTAGAAACTACTTGTGCCCAAAATTATACAAAAACGCTCCAGTTTACTACCAAATAGCAGTTATTTTATTGCTAATATCCATAACCAAGGATTTAATAAAATGTTAAACTACTTTTATTAATACCTATGAAATGGGGTGTTACTGTTGTGTCAGCAAAGCGTCTTTATGTTTGTAAGTCGATTTGTTGTAACACTGATTATTACAACGCAGTCAACGCTAACATAAATTAAATGCTTTGTTACAAAAACTTTTAGCTTTTTAACCTTTTTTGCTATCGTTCAAGCTTTTCATTCATTTGCATATAATATTCTGCAGTTATGCTAATTTCTGAGTAATTCGTTTATGTATATTTTTTATGAAATGTTTTTGCTTTCAAATTACTTAATAAGAAAAAATAGTTTAATAATATGAACATATGAGAGGTTTGAAAGAGTAGTAAATGTTCGCTTTTGGCATACAAATAGCGAAGTAAGACAATGGTTATAAATTTATATGCCTTTTTATTTTAATATTTTTTGTAAATATTAATTTTTATGCAAAAAAAAGTTAAAAAGTTACAATATTGGAAAGGTCAAATTATAATCTGTTATTTATGTATGTTTTCAACTGCCAGCAAGTTAGCATTTGCCAATACTTTTTGCTTCATAATAATACATAAGAGATAACTATGTAAAACATAAGCACAATATATTGGATTTGAAAAAAATCACCTCGTTTCCGGCGTTATCGGGGAAGTAGTGGAGCGAATTGCAATACTGGCGGACTCGTTGGATCATTTTTAGGCACATTGAGCGATGTGTGCGTCTCTCTTTATTTACTGACATATTGAATAATCGGGAGAAGTTCTATTTCGTTTGATTATAACTTAACTATTCATTATAATATTTCAAAGTGGTCGTATGCGCCTGTTTCTCATCTGTTTGTATATTTGAAAAAAATGTTGATTTTTGAAGGTATCTGTTACCTGCATTGTATTGATGCAAATGTCTTGATTGAATGTCACGACAGAGAAGAAGTTGTTGTAGGTGCTGTTAAACTTGCTTTTGAGTTTCGGAATACTCCGTCATTGGCTCTCTCTCTTCTGCATGTATGGGTCTTTCTGTAAGAGTGCACAGTATTGTGAAAGTATTGCGAATAAGAAATTTAAATGCTTTTCTGTTGAACAACAAACAATCCCATTAATTTCAACGAAGTTTTTTCAATCGTTTAAGGAAATACATATGTTGAAATTAAGATATATTTTATAAGACAAACATGAAAGGAACGCGTTGTGCCAGCGTTAGCCACAAAAGCTTTTTAATTGCACGATTTCTGCTTACTAACCACAGGCCGGAAGGAATAGTTATAATATCGTGGGTGCTTTTAAATGATTTTCGTTGGTAATGTTATTTTGCATTGAAACTCGAATTAGGTTAATTATGTAGAACCGAAAAAGTTTTATACAAGATAAAAAAATTTTTAATACCAATCAAAAGAAGCTTAATGCGAATCGAAGTAACACAAAGCGAACAAGTTAATTTTATACTAGTTAACTAGCCAGAATTGCTGAGTAGAAGATGACTTGATCTGGTATGAAGCCGCCGTTGGGTTCTCACTGCGGCATAGTATTGAAACATTCTAAAAAGCTTCCGTGGCGCGCTTTTCAGATTTTTAGAAATGATTGTTAAGCAACTTAGGACTAAAACTATTGCATAATAAATTTATTTTCATATACATACTAATATGACCACTACGAATGGTTTTTTTTTTTTGCTTTTTTTTTTTTTTGTATTAAATAACTTAAGATTTAAATTATATGAGAAGAAAAAGACACAAGTTAGCCGTATCATAAATAATTGTTACCTTTTTAAAGCGGGTATGAAAAAATTGAGTTTTCCACTAAATCAGACATCAACTTCAATCCCTTTTCACTTCGAACCATTTTATATTACAACTTCCCAACACACAAACTCTCTTTTTCTCCTACTAAATAAGAATTTGCAAAAATGAATTTTGTGTAATTTTTTTTTTTACAATTACCTCGGTATGGGTGAAGGTGTGTGCGCAGTTTATTGAGCGTACGAACGAAGAGTAGCGAATACAGACGTACGAGCGAATGCGTACGCGGAACAGTTAAAGTCTATAAATGGTATTTGATAATCTCTTCACTTGTTGACTTCCAAAATATATAGTATGAAAAATACGAGTATTAATTTGCTTTTTTAAGTTTTGTTTTGAATTTTTGTTATTATACATTTTTTTCTTTTGCATTTCTTATTTTAAATTAGATATCAGAAAAATAATCCAAGAAATAGAAAAGTACCTTGTAATCGAGTCTGTTCGTAAGGGAAGAACTGACCGCTCTTGGATGGTCGGGTCTAGGGTGACATTCAGTCACTCGCTCTCAAACGTATGCGTATACGTGTGTGTATGTGCGACTAAACACTTTTCTTCACGATTTGTAAATGAATTCAAGCTATGAAAATTTAAATAAAAACTCAAAAATTAAAACCAACTAACTTGCAGTTAAGCTATTTTCTAAAACAATTTTTTCTTTTTAAATCTTTGATTTAAATGTACCTCGAGTTTTCGCTGTCTACTTATAATTGACTTGAAGCTCTGACAATCACACAACCTACAGCGATTCATGGCAGCATTTCGTAGCAACAAATGACAATAGAGTTGAATGATGCTAAAAATAGATCTTGGCTGCTATCTATCAAGAAGCCTAAGTTGTCATGTCCTAGCAATGTAAGAAATGAGGCTGCTTTAATTTTTTCTGTCCGACAATATATTTAAAAGAAAAAAGGGGCGCGAACCGGTTTTAACCCGAACTGATTTAAACATAAACTAAACCACTAACCGAAACGATATTTTTCATAAATGTTTGAATTGTGCCGAAGGCTAAACCAATTTTTGTAATATTATATATGCCTTACATCTTTGTCACGTTTCTTAGAAGTATAACCCTCGCTTGCATTCATACAGATGTGCAGCTTATAGGCTGAGAAATTGGGAAGAAGACGACTAATTTTTTAACCGGTGCACGTCCCTGTTAAAAGAAAGAATTTTTTCTGCTGTTCTTAAATGATTACGATCTTTCTTGAGGCAATAGGCAAAATCATGTTTTTAAAAATTTGGAAGAGCCTTGAACAATGAACTCAAACGTTCAACGTTTATTAGCTCGCCATTGAGTTTATGGATCCTATGACGTTCAACGTTTATTAGCTCGCCATGGAGTTTATGGACCCTATGTCCTAATATGAAAATCTGGTAACCATGGCGAACCGCTTTCCCAGTTAGCTCTGACAAACCATACCAAGATCAATTGTTTGCTTTTGGATAGATTGAAGGAAATCAAAAATAACTGCATATACTCCAATGCTCTACGGAACGAATCCCCGATATTTTCATATACTACTAGATTGTTTGGTGTAGATATGTATGCGTATAATGTATATACGTATGATTCTTAAGTGAAATACTGTTGTATTATAAATTTACTCACCTTATATCGACTTGAGAATATTCTTTTATTATTAGGCTAGATTTTTTAATGTTATATAGTTTGTATTTGGGGAGAGTACCTCAATCCGCCACGTATAATAACCGTGTAATTAATAGCGACTGTGACTACGGCTACGGCTGCGACTATGGCGATCCCGGCTGCTACGTCGGTGGCTGCTGCGTGAATGAGAACGTCTGCGATGCGATGACTTATGATGATCTGAAAACATTAATATGTTTATTAATCATTTCTCTAATGAAATGGTATGTAGCTTACGACGATGTCTGTCTGATGAGTGACGACTACTATGTTCACGCGAACGTTCACGATGATCGCGCCCATGCTCACGGTCGCGATCGCCATGATCTCTGAAAGTAAAAATAATAAAACAACAGTTCATTGCTTTGTACAAGTGGTAAATGTATACAAAAATTACCTTTTGCGGTCTTTATGCTGGCTATAGCTGCGTGTCGAGCTGCGTTGTTCACGTTCATCACGTGTTGAACTTCTATGTTCACGTTCATCTCGTGTTGAACTGCGATGTTCACGTTCATCCCTCCTTTTACGACCCTCCTCTTCTCTCTCTTTTTGTCTGCGTTCCTGTAACTCTTCTACAGCTTGGCGTAAGCGTGAATAACCGAGATGTTGTTTACCCATAAGATGATCTTCTATACGTTGTTGGGCATCGCCAACAATTAGAAAGGCGCCACACGTCTCACAGACTTCCATTTGCTTCTCTGGTAGTGTACCAAATTCTTGCATCCAAGCCGGGATTTTCTTATCACCACTAGCGCTGCTGGCTTCCTCAGTTTTGGGTGATTTTTCGGTATCTGGTTTTGTGGCACTAATCACTGGAGGCTCTGGTGGTTCGGGTACCAAGCCATTTGAGGGCGCATTTAGCTGTTGTTCATGATGTGCCGCCAATGCTTCTTTTTCATCTCTTAACTGCTCACATAATGCCATAAGGTCCTTTGCCTGATCAACATCGCCACGAATGCCAGCTTCTTCAGCTTCGGTTAGCAATTTTTTTATACGAGCATTCATGTTATTCATTTGTTCCTGATATTTAGAGATCGGTATAACAGGTGTGGGCTGATCACGATTCATAAGCTGTAGTCGTTGTTTTCCCTTTTGTATTTTACGGTCCACATCGTTTAACATGTTATTACAGCATCTCAAAAATTCATCTTCATAAGAACGTTTGCGTGTAGATGGCCGTGCTTCTTCGTACAAACGTTTCGCTTCGTCATCATGAATTTGTGTACACGGGCCCAAATCGGCGCGTGTATTAATGAAAAGGTCATGTGGACAAAATTTCACCACATAGTACTGACAGAACTGAAATGAAGCCAATATGTATGTATATTTTTAAGTAAAATTTTGTGATCTCAAACTTTTAGCTTTCTCAACCTAAATGTACATGTTTTATTTCGAATATTGATCTTTCCTGCTCTGAAGATCACATTCAAAATGGCAGGCAATTAACTACATATTTCAAATTTAATTGAGCACAAAGGAATAGTGATCAACATGAATTACTTAGCTTATAGCAAGGATATAATATTCCTCGTTTTTGCAAAAGCCCCTGCTCTATTGAACTGCGTCAAGAAATATATTTTGATCAAAAGTTGATTTAGCAGGTTTACCCTCTAAGCCTACGATATGCATTTTTATACCTTAGGGTTGGCGAGAACATGTTTTGGTTGTCAGCGGGCAGTCGCGGCATATTTCGCCAAAGTAAAAAAAAGAGATGTCCAATTTTTGTGTTGGGATTATCGTTGCGCACGATATCGATTTTACAACTAACCAAACCTCCTCTACATGTTCGTGTGTGTGACACGGTTTTCTACGTATACTTACATCAGGATCATCCCAGGTTATTTTGCGTGGTGCTTCTGAAGGGTGTAAATTTCGATTACGACCCATGAGCTCATCCAACATTTGTCGCGCGGCGTCCACCATGCTTATATTTTACAAGTATTGCTTATACAGAATTCTGAAATGTGTACCCCGGCCTTTGTATAATGCAATTGTCGACGCTTGGACGCATACAAATTTAAGCCAGACCCGTAGATGCCAATTGCTTATAAAAAATCGACGCCTTCTTAATTGCTTTTAATAGTTTGTAGCGTTTTTTTCCCAAATACATTCGCGCTTGCTGAAATATTTTTCACTTTAGCTATCCAAAAGCACGATGACAGCAAAAGAATGGTAAAGGCACTGCCATTCGAGAATATTAAAATAAGTAGACCCAGGGTTGCATTCGATAAACCGAAAAAAATAATACGAGGTACAAATTATTAGGTAATCCGTTGACTTGGCCTTTCTTCCTTCAAAATTAATATTAAACCTATTCAATTGATCAATTCTTTACGACCGTACGTAACTACTAATACACCTCCAAAAATATCGAGAGAGGTATCAAAAGACGCGTTTTGACCTCTGTAAAAAGAATCCGAACCCGGAAAACAAATATTTTTAGTAGTTTGCGAGATATTTGCAATCAAAGTTCAGAATTTTCTGTCATTTTCATGTGGTTGTTGTAATCACAAATTACACTGTGGCTATGTGCCAATCGGTAATTTTTTACTCAGAGGAAAAATGAGGTGAACAAATTTTCTATGGTGTACAAATATTTTCCATTTTGCTGTGGCAAATGAAATGGGAAATTTTGACAGTTGTAAATTTTGACACCTAAGAAAAGCACATGCGGAAGCATACATTCTGTGAATGGAATGTAAATTTACGTATTTTTTCTGCCATTATATTCGATATTTTTGGCTTTTAGCTATATTTTACCGTTTAATAACGTGTTGGCATATAAAATCATTTGAAATAATGTGAGTGGCAGTACCGAATGCATACATGTGTACACATTCATAGTTGTCAGAATTTTACCAAGCCCCATGGGCTAGGGAAAATTGTGACATTCGTATTCACCCCAACAAATGTCAGAATTTTCTGCCGGACTGTCAAAATTTTGCTATTTTCAACCGATTGGCACATAGCCTGCTCATGCAACCACCCAGAGTAGGCATGGCGTAGCCCAGCGTTATTTTTTTGAAGCGCGGCCAAAGGCCGCCAATGCGGAAAGCTGTTCTGCACATACAAAACATGGATAGGGCCCCTAAATCAGGATTTGACCTGGGCCATTTTTTGGTTTTTTGTTAATAACTTTTAACTGAAATAAAATATTGGCTTTCCGGGTTCGGATTCTTGTTACAGAGGTCAAAACGCGTCTTTTGATACCTCTCTCCATATTTTTGGAGCTGTATTAGCAGTTACGTACGGTCGTAAAGAATTACCTTAATTTGGATATGATCCCGGTACACCCTTGCGGTACTGCTCGACTGTCGTGGTAGCGATTTTTTATGACCTGTGCAACCTTCTAGGTTATGTCAACCCTCCTTCCGCAAGGACCTATCAATAAGCATACCGAAATAATCAGGAGTATTAGCTGAGTCGCTTTGATTTTACCATGCCAGTCTGCTTGTATGGCGACTAGACCCTCAGCTTTAGAGATGTCTGGCTGGCGCTTGCTATGAGTTTGCCATTTTACATACTAAGCTTTTGTAGAAACCAACAAACTACAAGCTGAGATTATTTTTTCCCTTGTTATTGTACCATGCCCAATGCAACCAATTTTTTCAATACACTATTACGAATGTACATATGACTTGTCATCAACTATTTCATTGTAGCAACGGAATAATTAAAACAAATTTGAGGAAACTTCTAAAAAAAACATATCTGGAACTTTGACTAGTCATTAAATTATAAAATTTAAGTTTAAAAACATATACTAGAATATAACAGTTATTTTTATTTGAAAGATACTCCGAAGTTTATCTTAGCACTCTTACAAGCATTACAAACAATAAGGATGGCTTTCGGTGTACCTACTAGACGCTTACTCGTTTTGGATTTCGATGAAACTCTAACCTCCATTGATACACTTTATCTTTTGCGCGATTTATTACCGGTACATGGACGTCCCAAAGAGGTCAACTCATTAAAAGATGGTTGGATAAATTACAGTAACGAGCTTTTTGAAATGTTGCGTATATCAGGATTCTCATCACATGAGCTGCGTCATATTATTGCGGCCATACCGCCAGTACCAAGTATTGTAGAGTTCATCAAACATCTATATGAATCATGTGATCCCAAATATGATATAATAATCATAAGCGATTCCAATACAATTTTTATCAAAGATTGGCTAGCCAAACATGAACTTACTAAATGCATCAAAGCCATATTCACGAATCCAGCATTTATTGTTAGTAGCGATGGTTTGTTAGTTCAGCCTTATCATACCAATAAGTGTCCGTTGAGTCCACCAAATCTTTGCAAACGTACCATTTTAAATGAATTTGTTATGAAACGGTATGGAATGGGTATAAGATATGAAAGAGTAATTTTCATAGCAGATGGTGCACATGATTATTGTCCGACTTTGAATATGTGCAGAGATGATATTCTGTGCGTACGTAAGGGAAAAGATTTGGAAAATAAAGTACAATGCTATCGTAAAAGATGTAAAGTGCGACCACTGCTGTTGTTATGGACAAGCGGTCATGAATTGCTGACGTTGTTGGAATCTGTGTTGGATTGTGTTACAATATCATGCATATAAAAAATCTTAAGGCTTAAAGAAACATTGAAATCAGCAAAAAGAAACATACAAAGGATCCATTTTAATTGAGCGGAAAATTTTGTGTTTTAATACCAATTCAAAAACAAGTGTACATACAAACATACATATTTTTGGCAAAATAAATTATTGTAGAAAAATAACTGCGTATTTGTTTATTTGTTATTAATTATAATTATCATCATATCATTATTATAGTATGTTTCATCATAGCATTTATTTGGGTAAATTATTACTTTGATACAGTATATATTTAAACTGCAACGGACAAAGCCGTTGTGCATGCGCCGTTAGAAACGCGACCATTGATGAGGTGGCACGCGCGACAAGGCAGGCACAAAACGCTTTGCAGTTGTTGTAGGCTTATGTAAATATTCGTTTGCTTCTTTCATCTTAGTTGCTAATTAAGAGCTAATTTTTAAATAATAAAAAAGTACGCCATATCCGTAAAAGAATTAATTATTTATGCACACACTTTTGTTAAATTTTATTAACTACAATTTACTTTTAGATGTTTTTAATTCGTTTACAGCTCTAGAATTGTTGCATGTCGAATAGATACGAATATTTGTATAGAAAAAAAGCAGCAACTAAGAGTGTAAGTGGCATTCACTAACAAAGTACGATTTAAGAAATTTAAGCGGCTGTTTTCGGTTCGATCGCGTATTCAGCTAAAAGTAAATAATTATTACATATTTTAAAAAAAAAAAAAATATAGTTAACGCAATTTTTATAATAAAAACGCAAATAAAAGTAGTATTATTGCCTCAAAAACAAAAAGCTGCATGGGCTTTTAGTTAATTCTTCGACAATTGTCAAACTCCTTTGTTTTATGTAAATATATTCTTGATATTTTTTAATTGAATAGAAACAAATATATAATAAAATACCCTTTTTGTAATTTAAAAGTGGTTTGTAGGGTTGTTGTTTACAAAGTGCATTTTCATTTATTAAGTTAAATATTCAATAATTTTAAGTTTCGTATTCCTTCTGCTGTTGAATTTTTTTATTAATTAATTATTTATAAGTCTTAAATCAACTCTTATGTGCATCATTTGACATTTTGTTTTATAATAGAGACATGATTGTGTTTACATGCAGCAAATCATTGTATGCATTTGTTAATTTAGACGTTTTAATTAGTTGTAAGTAAACATTTTTCTCTTTTCTATTTTATTTTATTTGTTTTTGCACTATAATACATTTGATGATAATTTAACACTTTAGGCTTAACATTTTATAGCATAGGTGAATCGAGCGTTTACCTTCAATGAATTTAGCTTACATTTAAGTAGTTATTTTTAAACACAACTAAACATTTAAACTTATTTTAAAAATATTACAAATTTAATTTAATTTGGCTTAAATTCTAAAATATTATTTATGTTTATCTTTATGAAAAGGCTTTTAGTTTGTCATTGATGTTTCAATAATAGTATGTAAACTTTGAAAAAATAGGGCTAAGACCTATCCTTATGTACAAATTCAAAAAAGGCACCGCACTTGCTTGGATGCTCAAAATTGGTAAAAAAAAATTGCCTCAATGCCAATGAATTATTTTAACTCGAATAGAATGGATAATTTTTGAATTTTCGTACATTCGGACAGCTAGCCCAGTCCCTGTGCAAAATCATAATATATATGAACTTCTCTTACTCTAAACAAATTATAAATCTCTGCTTCGAACTTTGTGTATGCTTTAGTGATTTCCAAGTACATTAATTTCATTGCTTACACCATTCCGACGAAATCATTTATAAATGTCTTCTAGAGCACCTTAAGCGCTTCTCTGCGTACCGGCACACTTTATTACTATATTATATATTTGTTAGGCTACTACGCTTAGGGCAGTAACGTATCACCCCCACTCAGGCAACAACTGGTGGTGGCGGTGGCGGCAGCGTGCCAGCTGCACTACCTTTCTTCGTTGCATTTGCAGCAGGCGCACTTTTGGCTGATTTGCCATTTGAACGTGCTGCAGCATCTGCTGTAGTTGTCGCAGTATCACCAACTGCCGAAGCACTGTTGGCCTCTGTTGTTGCTGGATTGTTTACTTGTGGCAGACTTTTAACTGGTTGTTTTGGTTGCGTTGTGGCGGGTGGTGACGGTAAATTTGATACAGTTGTAGTATTAGTAACGCATTGATTGGCTATTTGTATGCGTCTAACATTCTTTGCACGTCCACAAGGCACACACAACATGGAGCAGTGTTCGCGCAATTTTGTAATGTGGTCTATTCGATACTCGTGTATCCATTTGACTTTCTTGTGTTTGATCGGTTTGATTTTATCCCCATTTGATGAAATAAGATTCGAAGGTTGTGGTAAACCATCCGGCCTAGTGGCGCCACAACGCATGCAAATGCTGCACCGATCACAACTCCACCGCCCTGTTATAATATATATTGAGAACAACTCAAGTTTAAATTATCACACAACTTACCATCTGGTACGGTTTTTATATCCAAACAGTAAATGTGAAAGCCTCGATCGCACTGCTCGCAGTATAACATTTTATTTTGATCCTTTTTTCCTTTGCATTTCATACAACATTTGCAGTCGAAGCATTGCCAATTGTAGTTCCTCACACGTGCAACCATGCGATGTGGCATTTCAATGCAGCTTGGATGTACTGTCATTAAACAATAGAAATTGTATGTTATAAACATAAATTGATATGTAAATTACTGCTTATTGATTACCTTTACGCCGACATGTGTAGCACCGTATGAATACTTCGGGAAGATCTTTCATATTGCAATTCTGCGCACGTTGGCATACGCCGCAGGTGGCGGGTGCATCACTCTCTTCCTCAGATGACGACGAACTTGAAGCGCTTGAATTATCGCTGTCACCATCTGAATCCTGTAACATATATTAGTATTTCATTTAACTTACTTCTTACTTGCATTTTACTAAGTTTACACTTCCTAGATGTTTTAATTTAAACTTACCGAATCGCTACAACTCTCACTGTCCGATGACGAGATTGCCGACTCTGTTTCACTGTCTTGTGTTGATTTGAATTTTCCTTGTGCCATTGTTGCATTACGTGCGCGTCTGGTGCGTCGCTTGATAATTTCGGGTTGTTTTACGTCAGCTGTTGTTGTTGTTTTAGCAACGTCGGTAGTGCTTTGTTGATCGAGCAGTGGCTTTTCATCTAAAACTTTTGTTTCCGCAAGTCCTGTATCTTGCGTCATACGTTCAGTCAGCAAACGCGAATCAATCAGCACCGAACCGAGCGGTAAGCAACTACAATATTAAATGTTTTGATTAGTGACACGTGCAGACTAAGCAACACATTTCCGCATAAACTTACCTCAACTCAAATGGTGTGTAATGATGATATTTCGCAGAATACTGTCCTGGTACTACAGCCACAGGATAACTTGCGTCCAAATTATTCGGCGGTGTAGTAATGCGTGGCTTAAGTAGCGTAGGTGGTTCAGGTATTTGTTCAGCTTTAATCGCCTCAGCGACTGCATCAGCTACAGGACGATTCACTAATGTGGCATTGGGTGCCGTTGCTGGCACTGGCACATTCACTGTTAACGTTTGCAAGTCCAAACATGCTAAGCGCTCCTCTTTGCGACTGTAAATCCAATGCAAAAAAATGACTGTGATATATTTTTATGTAACTTCCCTGATGTATTTAACTTACCTTCTATTGAAGTATGCATTCCATTTGCTAGTCGAAAGTAGTGCACGATCACGCACTTGTAACCCGCGACCAGTCACATTCAGGCCCAACGCTTTCTGTTTTGCCTCAATCTCACGCAAATGTTTCTGCCGTATGAAGTCCTTATACTCCTCATACTTCTCATAAAAATCAGCATACATTATGTCCAATATGTCGGATGCCCATACAGCGGTAATACCCAAGTCACACATACGTTCCGATACAAGACCTTTTTCTTGTAACCAATTACGCTCTTCCATGTCAATTTGTCGTCGTGGCAAATCAGGATATTTTCGTTTGAAGCTCTTAATACCCAAATATAAAGCAACTTGCTCTTGTATCATAAAAGTATCGCGATCTCGCGCTGGGCAACAACCTTTCGGAGGAGGCCATTCATATTCCGCAATTGCCGATACCGTAATTTCAGCGCTGCAATATTTTAAAAACAAAAATTAATATAAAAATTATGAACATGTTATACCGTAAACTTACTCTTCTGCAACGCAAACTTCCATTTTCTTTTTCTTTGGACGTTTAATAGCGCTGCCAGTTTGAGCTGAAACCATGGTATTGGGATCCAAAATGCTATTTGTGCTAACCACTGAGGACTGAGACTCGTCGTTGTTAAGAAAATCAGGTTGCCTGTGTATAGAGGACAAATAAATTATAAATTTTTGTATAAAAAGAGTTAATATGTATGCAGAGGTTTACCGCAAAGTGGTCGCTGGTTCTGTTGGCAGTTGTATTTGAGTTTGACTTAAATCTGCGCTCATACGCGTATCCTCTTCAAATACTTGTGGGGACTATTTAGTAAAGATAAAAATGTATTTAATAAAAGTAAAAAACATAGTCTTACTATGACACTAGAATATAATAATAATAATAATTTGACGCGATATACCTCCAAGGGGATTAAGACCAATAATCTCTACTAATTTGTGGTGTGCTGCCTCCCACAACTTACCGACTCCGAACGGCACCTGAAAAGCACATTAATTTTGCTAACGGCTGCCCACCACTACATGAGGCAAGCTGGAGCAAGGAAATTAAGTTGCGATACTACTAGTAGAACCTAATAAATAATAGAATTGAAGGAAAGTGGTGCTGAAAGTAAGGACTGATGGTAAAGAAACATTTATTTAAAAGTGAAAGAAAAAAATATTTGCAAAGAAATCCAAAATTAAAACAATAATCAAAATACATCGAAAAATTATATATCGCGAATTGGGGTTATCTTATTCCCCAACTTATGCACAGACTGAAGGGGAAATTGCCGCAGCTGGGGTAGGCAATCGTTCCCCTCGATAAACCCTATATATGCTCGATTAGCCACCAAACAAACAGCAGCAGCGAAACTCACCATGAAGAGAACAGCGCGCAAAGAGAAGCAGACAACGAAGCAGCTGCTCCGCACACCTGAATATTTCAGATACAACAACTACTGAAATCATATAAAATTACTTACATACTTATGCCGATGATGACGTACGACCCCTTGGCCACACTCGATTCCACTCGCACACACGCATCGTATTTGGCAGTGTGTGTTGGTGTTTGTTTTTTATACGCTTGACAATGACAAATTAAAGTGGCGAAATAACGAGAAGTAAAATAAAATATAATACATGCAGTGGGTAGTGAAAATGCAAAAGATAAAGAAAAAAATAATAAACAAAAAAGGCTTTTCTTAATTTAGCATTGATACACAGGTGAGCTAGAAAATATAGCGCACATCATATACACTTGTGGGCAAAAAATAGGCATAATAAATTAAATTTTAAAAATATTTCTGAGCTCAACAGCCGTCATTGGCCATAAAAAATGTATGCAGGTCAAATTTCTAAAAAAAATTAATAGCAGCACTTCACATGTTGGAAAAGAAACTCGGCTCTAACATCCTTGAACATACATATGTACATATATCGCACCAAATTATTATTTTTGTGTTTTAAATATATAATCACTACATGTTAGAATATTGATCGTATGTATGTATGTATATGCAATTACTTACCGGACTAAAAAGGCCTTTCATTCGCTCTGGATCTGGTGTATGCTTCAGACCACCAATGCAACGAGGTCGAGCTAATGCAATTTGTTTAGCAACAGAACTAGCTCCACGGCCCAATCGGTGTGCACGATTGCCACGTGCGCTACCACGAGCAGAGCCACGTCCACGACCGCGCCCACCACGACCCCGACCAACTGGTGTCGACATTGAGTTCGTAGCTTCATCTTAAAAGGGAAAAAATAGATTTTTTATAAATATAGAAAGTTTTATATTCTGACTGTTCGCTCTATTCAATTAAGCAACCATTTACTCACCTCCCGAAATATTCGGTCCGCTACCATTAGCACCGACACCTGGACTGGCATGTTCCACATCACGTCCATCTAATTTGTTACAGTTAAACGATGTTTGCATACGCAGTAAATCTGTTTCAATGTTTATGTTGGCTTGAGGTGAGCGTAGCTGTTGCGTTGCCAAGAGCGATGAGAAATCGTTTGGTCGGAAGACCACATCTGGCACCGGATCTGAGGAGGATAGTATAGTGGCTGGTGGCAGCATTGAGCTGCTGCTTTGACTTTGTACACCAATATTGATTGCACCAGTGGTAACTAAAGCGCTACTACCAGCAATGGTCATGGTAGCAGTTGCGCTCCCATTACTCGCTGACGACGAGGACGAGCACATAGTCAAGTCAATTTGTGTGGCCAAAGAGATGGGCGCAGCGACACTGGTGCTAGGTTGACTACCAGTGCCTGTTGTAACGGTGGCAGAGCTCATTGAACTGCTCGAGTAAGCTGACGATAAACTTGAATTTGAACCACCACAGTGATTTAGGACGGACACAACCCCATCGGGCATGGAACTAACCGCATTGGTGGTTATTGCATTGCCACAAACAGCAACACTGTCACCGGTGCCCAACGTGCTTACCGGACGTTTGCCCTTCTTCGTGGCGATCTCGCCATTGTTGCCGGTGGGTTTAGCTTTCGCTACTGGTGTGATCGCAGCAACTGGTAGTACACTGCGGCGTAAGCTACGTGATCCTGTACGCAAAGCGCGTTCGGATTTTAAAGCTTCGCTATCGTTGACCACCTCTGTGCTTTCTAGCTCTTCAGCAGGCTGCTCGGTCGCAACCATATCTATAGCAAGCCGTTTGCGTAGCAACTCAACACGACGTGCAACTTCGTCCGCACTTCCAATTGGCGGATCCGCTTCAGTAGTAGGTATTTGAACGACTGCTGGTGTAGCAACACTATTTGAGGCGTTCTTTTTAGGACGGCCGCGACGCTTTACGACAGGCGTACTCGTTGCCAACTGATCAGATGCAGGAGCACCAGCAGCAGCCTTCGTAGCGGCACAGTGTTCATTTTGGGCTGTAGAGGTGTTATCAGCTGTGTCATCATCGATCATACATTGAAGGGAATTCTCTTCGTCTAACGGTATGGTCAGCAGGTTATCGTGGCGCTGCTTGCGTGAGTGGTGGTTTGATGTCTTTGGCGAAGAGAGATCCATTGTGATGGGAACATTTTCTGAGGAGGCAACATCGTTGGTTATATCGACAACATGGTGATTGCCACCGAAAATAGTTGGCGACGTAGTAATCAACTTAGCATTTGACGATTCATCGTCTGTAAGTATGGTTAGAGTTGCCATAGTGTGTGATTCGCTATCAATGCGACGTACTTTGTTCGGCGTAATCTGTGCGAGGGTAGAGTTTAAGGCGTTTATAATAAATAGATGTGATAGGCTTTAAAAATAAAATATAATAAATATAACCAATTTGGAGACTTTTTAACAGATCTGGGTATAAATAAATAAAATAAATTATAATACTCTTGTAAGAAAAAGAATTATAATTGTGAAATTGAAGGAACTATTTCTAAAACTGTTGCCCCATTTTACAAAAAATGCTTACCTCCATGCACTGATCTGCCACATCGTTATCCATAATCATAGTGGACATGGCGCGTGCGTGCCTCTTCAAACTGATGCTATTCATTGATTCTGCTGGCACCGACGAATCTTCCATTGTGTTGTTATTACGTCTCAATACATCATCACTATTCTCCTCATAAACACCGCTGCCTGTGGCATTATTCAAACCGTCTTCGTTATTTATAAGCAAATCATCCGGCATTGCAGCTGTGTCGTCCAGCGTCAAACGGGGACTACCCTCAGGGGTGTCGAGTATCTCAATGGAATCGATTACCTTTTCTGGTTGATTTGCCTGGCTTACCATGTTGACACTGGAATTGGAATTGTTCATTGGCGTGAGAGCGTTGCTGGTACACGTTATGGTGGAATTTCTAAGTGCACGCGCCCCATTCGCCATCAGGCGTTCTGTCAATTGTGGATATTTGATGCTATTGCTTATTTGCTGTTGTTGTTCTTGTTGCTGTTTTTGGAGCTGTTGTAGCTCTTGTTGCTGGTCATGATTGATGTGCTGCTGCTGCTGTGATGGTTTTGGCTGCAGTGGTGGCGGTCCTCCATATTTGTTAACCAATGGTGAATTTAATTGGTTCAGCAGAAAGCTGTTGGAATTTTCTATAGGTGGCGCTGTTTGTATTACGCTCATTTCACGTTGCAAGCGTTCCATGAGTATAGTGGCTTGTGGTGGTCGTTGAGCATCGCTAATTTGCGGATCTGCATCGGTGTAGTTGAAATGTGCTGGCGATGAGCCAGGCGATGGTGAAGACGTCAAATCGACAGTGTCAACAACATTCGACAGATCTTCTGCTAGCAAAGGTGGCTCTGTATCATCGGCGTTTTGACCATTGCTGACATGGAATACATTATTAAAAACTTGTGGATCGTGTTGCTGCAACCCCTCATCGATATCCATATCGTCGGAATTGCGACGCGGTTCTTGAATATCCTCCACTTCATCGTCTTCCTCCTGCGGTACAACAGAAGTATTGTCGTTATTAAATCCACAAAATTCTTGACTGCTGCTCGATTCGCATCCGTTTATCATTTGATCGCGCGCACTAAGATCTATACTTTGTTGTGGGCCCAGTTGCTGTTGCGGCAGTACGGAAATTGCTTTTCCGACGTCTGTGTTGCCGATTCCTTTTAGGTCGTTGGATTTTCCACACTTTTTTGATGCGTTACGCTGTGTTTTATCCTCAAGCACAGCTTTCATTTTTAATGTAGGCGATGAAAGATTTTTAATGGTTAGTTTGGGCACTACTTTGTTGGCCACTCTCTTCTCTGCGTCTGACACCGGTGGGGACGATTCGCCACTCAAACATTCATCGCTCTCTTCAGATGAGTGTTGTTCAACGTTGGGTATGGATTTAATAGTGAGCTTAGGTATTTTCTCTTGACACTCTTTACCACCGCTATTATCTTGACTATTGGTTTTGATCGTAAGCTTCGGCACGGTTTTCTCTGCAGTGGCGTCGCTAGTATTCAATAATGTATCCTGACGTGATATCATCAATTTGGGCAATCTTTCTGGCGACTCTGACTTATGTGTGCTGCTGTTCGACACTTGGCGTACCACAAGCGATGGTGGTTTTGGCGATTGTGGTGCTGCACCGCCATCCAAATTCGACATGGAAATGGTTAGTTTTGGGATGCTGTGAGTATGATCCGATTCACTTTGTTGTTGCAATGTTTTAATGCAGAATTTCGGCGCTGTCGCCTCCTGGGCAGTTTCGTGGGTTTTTATAGTTATTCTAGGTATTTTTTCGGGCGGCGGTATTTGGTCTTCACTTAAGTCACTTAGCGACTCTTCTACCTCAAGTGATTTAGTTTTTATCGTCAGCTTTGGTATAACCTGTGCGTTGGAGCTGTCATTGTGCTGCGTTATTATAACTGCGTGTTCATGTCCAGTTTTAATAGTTAATTTGGGAATTTTACTGCTGCTGCCAGCAATGTTTGCACTGTCATTGAGTTCAACGTGACCTTCAGCAGCAGCAACCGTTGTTGATGAGGCTACACAGCCGCCGGCCGCATTGGTTTTAATGGTTAGTTTCGGCACCAATTCTTCGTGCTTAGCTGGCAATGTTCTTATTGTTAGCTTAGGCACAGAATTTGCATTAGTGGCGTTTGAAACCGACAGACCGGAAGACATACACAAAACGCCCACTGATGAGGATGTGCTTGAAGATGACGACGAAGAGGAAGCAGGTGAAATCGTAGACATTATTGACTCACTCGTGCCATCCAACGACGTTTTTATGGTTAGTTTGGGAAGAGGCGGAGGAGAGTGTTGTGTTGATGTGCTGTTGGCCTGGGTTGTAGATGGCGACAATTGACTGCCTTGCCCATCGGACATCTTGATCGTCAACCTCGGCACAATAGAGCTATCTGAACTGTCATTGGCCGAACGTATGGTCAGTTTGGGCACTATATGGGGCTCATCGTTGCGTTTCACTACATGTCCTCCAGAGCGTGTACTACATAATTCGGTGGCCGTATCGTCTTCAGCAGAAGACGAGCAATCCGATGATGCGGTCTCATTTTGTTTCTTCATAATCGGTTTGATTGTAATTTTAGGCACAATATTTGTAGGATTGTGCGTGTGTAGGTTGATTTTAAGTGGCTCTACTTTGCGTGTAGCTGCTACGCCGCTATGGCTCGAGCCGCCGCCGACATTATCATTTGTTATCAAGTCGGTATTACTTTGAGATTCATTAAGGCGGGCATTGGCGTTTGGTTTCGGTAATTTCAATATAATCTTATGTGATTCTGCTGTTTGTTCAACATGAACTGTCTGCGCTTGTCCACCGCTAGTACCAACACTCTCTTCATGTTCACCTCTAGCGTCACCGCTAGCTGCCAACGCTGCTGTCTGTTCGCGCGCAACCATATTTCTGTTGCTACCGCCGACTTCTTGTGTATACCCTAAACTTCCGTTACTTAAATTACTAATACTACTAGAATTTGTATGTATGTTGCTTGCAACTATCGCCGCCGTCCTTAGCCCAGCTTCCACTTTCCTTACGCCTGCTGTACGTGTTGTTGCTGCAGCAGAAGTTGTTGGCATTACCGCGTCCGCAGTGTGTGTGGATCGTGTAAATATGCGCCCTGCACTTCCTATCTTTAAAACGTTTCGACCAACGGAAGATGATTGTGTGGTCGTTTGTTGTGGCGATTGCGATTCATCCTCGCTAGAGGCATCTGTTGTCGTTATGTCGCCTCGATTCTGTGTCGATTGTCTACCGCTGCCGCCGCTGCTGTTGCTACTGCTACATGTAGTGGACAACAAACGCTGCGGCGAGGAGCTACAATCATTCCCAGTGGAGCTGGTAATGCGCGCTGGCGATGTGATCAATGCCTCAAGGCTTGGCAAATGACCGCTTATATTTATGTACGTATCGCTTGAAGTAGATGTTACAATCTGCTCCTGATCCTCGTCTGCTCTTAAAATATTGGGTATTTCTTGAGGCCGCACGGCGTTTTGATTACGGTTGCTTCGTCTGATGGCGTAAGATATATTCTGTGCTGAATTTAATGATCCTTCGGGCTGCTGATTGTTTTTATCATTCATTGCTTAGCTGCTGCTTCTTTGAAAATCGCTAGTTTTCTAACTCCGTGGTTTAGCTTTTCAAATTAATTTTCGAATATTCCGAGCCATGATTCGGGTAAAATAGCCAGCGATGCCTGCAACAAAAGACCAAATAAACGTCAAAATTAAAAGTGAAATAATTATCTTAAGATGAGGAAAAGAGCAAAAGAGTTGCGCAGTGGCGTATGAGCAACGCGCCATTTCTGCTATTATAAATATGTTTAAAAATTTAACGGCATACAATCCTTTCATACGTTCGTTTCATTTAATACAAAACCAAAACATCAACATACCCAACGATAATGTGATAACCGTAATTGTGTAGTGCAGTTTCACACCCTCCACATCTAAAGCTCAAACTCCTAGTTAGTTAATGTCACGTTCAATAATGAACAAAAAAACACAAAAAAAAATGTGCATTGAGATCGCGCCGCGAAGGCTATCAGACAGTCAGCCGATGTTGTTCGGTCGCGCGCAGAATAGACGTATGCGTCATCAGAGATGTGGGGAATCCACAATGTCTGTGTAACGTCTACCGCTATCAGTTGTACAAGTGAGCTTACGTTAGTTTGGTGGATAATAGCAATGACTGGCGGACGAATAGACAGACTGGCGGACGAAACTAGCTCAACAACGACACAGCGACTGCCGACCAGGTCCAGCCGGCGAACTAAGCGAGCAAAACAAAACAATGCGAAAAAAGGAAATAAATGCAAAGCATACAAATAGATGAGATTCTTTTACGAGCACATTTTAAACAGTGTAGCCCGAATCAGCTGTTCGTTAAACGTTCAGTTCATAGCTGTTGGTCGGCCGTCGTTATTGCTTTCCATTTGCTGATTCTGCTGCAGCTGCTGGTTGCTGGCTCAGTGCTGTGTTCCTTCCTTTGGATTCACCTTATCACCACATGCTTACACAGAACACACACACATGTACATACGCTCTCCTCCCCAATTGAAGTCACGATGACACTTTGGCACTGCTCTCTGCATTTAGCCATATTCATTATTCTCACTCTCTGGCGCGCGCGTAGCATAGCCAGTCGGGCGCGCAGTTCGTTTTCGTGCAATTGCCATTGTCGTACCCATTACAACGCTACCACCCCAGGCTTCCCCCTGCTCGACAGTTTCGACAACGAATCGAGGAAAAGCAGCAGCGGTAACGAATGTATTTGAAAGTAAGGTAATTCTTAGATTTCTCATGAATTGAAATGTTCGTAGTGTGCACGGGCCACCAACTGCCGATACAACACAGTCATGCGAACAATCAGCAGCCGTTAATAAATACAAACGAACAACTAACCGAGCAGCCACCAGCAAGCGTGCGAGCCAACTAAGCAAATGTTGGTGGAAAAACCTTGTCACATTTGCAAATGGCACTCCAAGCAAAGCACAACAAAAGTAACAAAACGAACACTGAACGCGCAAGCTAATAAGAACACCAACAAAACAACGTATGAAAATGTTAAACGTAACTTGTGATAGTTTTGAAGACAAAAGCCAAAAAAGGATCAGAAAAGCATAACCCTGAGAAAGCTTACGTTATTTTGTGGAAGTTTACAGAATAGGGAATTTAAAAGGTCCGAGTATATACTAGATGGTTCTGAATTACTTAGTTGATTTACATATAGGAAATAATCAACAACGAATTCTTGGTACAGGTCAAAGAGCAGAAAATCTGAACGGACAAAAACAACTTTTCCCAAATATATAAAAAAAAAAAAACAAGTAAGAAAGTCTAAGTTCAGGCAAAACGAATTTTGTTAATTAGTGTTGCTTTATGGCATCCTATTTCGCGGGTCTTCTACCTCATGGCAGATAGTGGCTAAAAAACGTATCCTGTTTGAGAAAATTCCGCCTTATTGTCAATTCATTTCATTATTCGAGCGAAATTAACATGGGGAAATCCTAAATTTATTAGCGGCGAAGTAATGTCAACAGTTTCGCGGGACCCATCTTTACCCAAGTTTTTAGGGTAGCAAGTAAATTATTGATTCGAAATAGAGCATCAGCTGATTCGAAGTGAACTTTTGTGAGCGCGTAATTCACGATAGGCGAAAATAATTGACCCAAACACAAAAGTGAAGGCTTAAATATTTTTCGGTGTACTTCACAACAAGGACGAATAAACTGGTAGCGTTATAAACTCAACATTTTTACCAAATTTCTTTAGACAAAGTGTAGTCCTCTATTACCGGAAACGGTTCACGCCTATTTTCAAACAATTACCGAGAAATTGATTGGAAGCCACATTCTCACCTAAGCACATATCAATTTCTCATTTATATAAGTCTATATCTATTTCGATTCCTCCCGTCTTTATTATCATTAAATTTTCCGATTTGAGGAGTGCTGGCCACTAACTATCTGTGTTTGGCTTGCTATTGTTATGCTAAACACCTATCTCTGGTAAGGTCCTGAGCGCTTTAACAATTTTCCTTAACTTTATGATTTTCTTTTACGTTAGTTAGGATCAAAAACAACTTCAAATGTTAAATAAAGTTGGACTAAGAGAAACTATTTTAAAGCCTGCCAGCTCTCCAAATGAGAATAATAACTCTTCATTTGTTTTTTTTTAGGATTGTCCCAGAAAAGGTTTAGTTTCCTGAACCTTTGTAATTGTAAAAAATTGTAATTGAAAAAAAAAATTGTTTTCGTAATTGAAAAAAAAGTAAAAAAAATTTAATCTTTTCTCAGAGCTAATGTCGCCCAACCAAGGCACATAACTTCAAGCTTTCCTTCGAAGAAGAATGTTTGACAATGACTTATATTTCTTAAAACAACACAACAATACCCACAATGATAATTCATAAAGTTCACTTTTGAGCTCATTAAATAAAATATATTGCACTCACAAGTTTAAAACGATCAATCGGCAAAGACGGCTTATTTGAAATAAGCGTTTTGCCTAAGATATGACATACACAATCCAAGTATTATTTTCTTTTAGAAAATGAATAAAATCGACTAATGCTTGTTGCTTTCACCTGCATAAACAACGAATATTGTGAGCAAAACAAAAACTTTACAAAACACAACAAGCAAGACAAAGAAATTGAAAGCGCTAAGACCAACAATGATGGGTCGATACCCAGCTGCTGGCGGCTAATCGAAATCATAATCGGTCGTGTGCCCTTATCGACCGGGCAACCGAACAAAAGTACGAACGGTAAACAATATAGACCGAATGATTTCCGAACCTTGCGACCGTCAGACAACTCCGACCGACCGTACGTCACTCGAACAAAAGTGTGATGACGAGATGAGAATGTTGCTGCTGCTGCTAAACTAAGCATATCCTCCACCTCAGTCTCGACCAGAACTAACAAACCAGCAAACTATGTAGTACGAGTATGTGCATATGTTTGTTGTAAATCTAATATATGAATGAGCGGTTAAATGAACAAGTGAGGGTATGAATGAATGAACGTACATATGTATGCATGCTTTTATGTATATATGTACAATTGTTGCATCTTCTCAACAGTGCGCAATGTTTTGGTTTTGGGTCATTCACCCGACCGACGGACAGTCAAACTTAGGAATCTGTGTATAGATAGAAATGTAGTAGATGCAATAACGACGCGCGCTCCACACCCCCAAAAACACCTGTGGCAAAAAAGAGCAACAGTTTTGTTGGTTGATGGTTGGCGGTCGACGGCGACGGTTGCTTTCGGTTTTGTTTAGAACTGTGTCATTTGTTTAAAGTTTAGTCCAAGCACGCTTCATATTCAATGTAAACAGATTAGACGGATTGATTAGAATGTCTGTAGATGAGGTGTACGACCTCGCAAAGATAATGACAGAGATACCTATGCTAACGGTATTCAATGAGCGTTAGCTTGTCAGTAGCTTTAGAACGATATCTAGGATAAGGTTCTACTGTCCAACGTAAAAGCTCTGATTTTACTTAAAATAACTTTTTTTTTAAGCTGTGTGTTTGATTTACAGTTTGAAACTTTGAAGACCAACAGTTAACATTCGGCGTTACAAAAAAAATGTATGTATGTATCAAAAAAAAATTCAAGGCTTTAAATCGGCAAATCTGTCGATTTCTGCAAATGTAGACGTCTAAGGGCCTCATTCTGTATTGCGAACGAAAGCTCAGACGAACGATTCCGTCTAGCAAGCGTATTCTCCATCATTTTCGTTTGCCTATGAGTTTTTGACAACTAATTTATTTTATTTGATATTTTTCTTTTTCGTTTGCTATGATCGCCTTACATATTACATTTTTAGTTTGGAAAACATTGCCTAAACCAACAACAAGTATGTAGACGGATGAGCATATTCATAGCAGGTGCCAAATTGTTTGAAATTCATATTAGAGCAATGCAGATATGGCGGGTGAAGTGCAAAACCGGATGTCAGGTGGGATGATTTAGAGCTTCCAAAGTGTCAATATCAACGATTTTAAGCGGGTCTGTACTTGACTCATGCACGACTATGAACTATAACTTCAGAACACTCCAAGAACTTTCGGCTAGTGTGAATTAGGTCGACAATGGAGTGCTGTATGTAAACGACAAAGATATTAAATTTATTACACAAAGGAAATATTTCTTTTCCTTTAAATCATATTTCGTATTCTCTATGCTATAATAAACGATTTTACAATTATATAAATTAATTTAAGAATACACGGACTAAATGCAAAAAAATTGATTGATTGAAATTTTGGATTTGATTAAATTTATTAGGGAGTATTCATTGTGAATATTATATGTGACTTAAAATTTATTAAAATTAAAAATTGAATTATCTTGAATTGTTTTAAGAAATATTGTTAAAACATTTTAGAATATAGGTATGAGTCGCTCAGTGCCATCCTTGCCTAAGCCTCATTTTAGTCATTTCCTAATAATTAGTGACAAAGTTAATAAGTAATTAAAAATTAAACAACCTTTTTAGGAAGGTTTGAAACATTTAATTAATTTAATTAATAATTTCGTTCAAAAATTAGGGATGTGCAACTTTGACACGGATAGTTTGGAGTATTTCTAAGTAGTATATCATAATAACTCCATATATGAAATTTCGAGGGTTAGGCAAGGATGGCACTGAGCCACTCATATAATGTATTTGTAAACTTTACTAGAAAAATAAAGTTTGTTCCAGAACCTAAAATCAGTCCATTTCCAAAATAAACGCCTCAATTGCAGCTGACACCTCTCTGAAGATGGCAAGACAACTTTTACGAAGAAATAAATTAATTTAAAGTTTAAGAAGTATCCAAAAGAAATAGTTCATAGACCACATAGAAAAATGATTTTTGGGCAGTATTTTTTTTTTTTTTAGCATTTATAGGTCAGGATAAAGAGCAGTTATGTTTAGCTGACTTTCTTTCTTTTCTGTGTATTTATTTTAATAAAAAAAGGACTCGTATTTTTTTAAATATTTTTGTCGCTTTAAAAATTTGTCCTTCAAAGAGTTTAAAGGTACAAAACTTTATAGTTACGCTGAGGAAAATAAGCTAATTATTGGGAGGCACTCTAATGTAAATATCTATGTACTATGAATAAAGGAACATAGGTAGTATGTACTACATCTATCTAATGTGGCCGGCACACATTTTCTCGTACATAAGATAAAGTTATACTATGTACTTATGTACATATGTACATATGTACATATGTATGTATGTAAATAACAACAGACACATAGAAACACGAAATAGCGATGTAAAAATTGAAATAAAGTGGGAACGAAAAAATTGTAAATGCAGTCAGAAAATAAATAGACAAGTGAATAGGTAGGTATTTAAAATGATTAGTACAATAACATTTTAATTACATATTTGCACATGAGCACACGCACTTACATATGTACATATGTACATACATATCATATGTAATACACGTTGATACATATCTACGTGTAACGATTCCAAAACAGTGGCCACCAACTAGACATCATTTGCCAATCTACATAACCGATTTCAATACTGTGATGATTTATTTTATATTGAAATGTGTGTGTTAAGCAGCTCATACGGTGACCTTGGTGTGGCGGCTTAATTGTTGTTATTATAAATTAATATTGACTTGCGACGAACAATGAAACACACACAAAAGCACTAATATGCACATTTCAGTATAAATATTTATGCATAAAAATGCATGAAAAATACATATGTATGTATGTAGTTAGTGCACACAGGTTTTAATGAGCAACGAATTGTAGCACAGCAGCATACAACGGCACAATTTTCTTGCTATTAAATTCACTATTTTTCACATACAGTTTGGAGTGAATAACTTTTTTCAATAAATTTAAACAATTTTCGCAACATACTTGCACACAAACACACACACCACATAACGCCTGAGCTTTGCACAACACCACAGTGCAAAAAAAAAACAAACAAAAAACAACACAGCAGTGATAGATACAATTACTTCGCTTGTTCGCACATTAACTTATGTTTTAGCGTAGACATTTTATTTCACCCTTAAGCTTTTTTTTTTCAATTTTTAAGCTGCCTCCACCCTCTCCCCACTTTACGCACTCACTCACAACTAACAGAACTCGTCGTACCCAGACAAAACGCACCGAAAAGCGATATTTTTTCCATAGATACATATGTGTGTGTGATACTCTGCTACAACACCACACCGAATGTATCGAAAGCGCAGCAAATTTCTACACAACGTTGATTACTTTATTCATATCTTAAGTATACTCGCATGCACATACTCATAATTTTTTACTTTACTATGCACAAACCAACTTCATATCCACTTTGGTCAATTATTTTTTCTTATCGAATATTTTCTAGCACTTATTTTCATATATTCAATGTTTCAAAATATTATATGAGCTCTTCACATTCACGCTAACGCAACGACGTAACGCATTTGCACGCGTTTTTTGAAAACGTTGAACTTCGATACCGAAAAACCGAAGAACGAAGAAAAATGTGCTGGCTGCCTGCAAAGTAAAAAATATTTTTTAAGTATCTTTTGTGTATGGCGCTTTGAAATTTTTCTGTTCCTATGTGCCAACGAACCAGCACCAGCACAAAGTATGAACGAAACGAACGAGCCAGCTCATGTACGTATATGAAACAAAGTCAATGATAAATGTGAGCAAAGTATAAAGTGAAAAGAAACGACGAAATTATACGACGATGATAGCTATGAGCCGCCCATGGACTATGTGAGGGAAGCGTTAAAGGTGGATGAAGTGGCATATTGTGGAAGCAATGTATGGTTGGTTGGCTTGTAGAGCAGGCAAAGGTGAACGGAAAATTCAATAGTAGACGATGATAACCGACAAACCCATACGACTACCGCACGGGTAATAATACAATACGAAGCACGTGCACACAAGGGGAACATGAATAAAACACGATGCGAGGAATAGCATTCAAAGTAACAAAACTCATATTTATATGGACGACTGTATGTATGTGTATTAGGGTACTTCAGAAATTTAGTTTTTTGAACATTTCAAATATAGCGTTGAAACCTTAGCCGAGTTACGGGATCCCTTTTTAAATTTGACTGCAGTCCCAACGATTTTATTTTAAGCGCTCGTTTCGCCTTTCGTACCTAATTCTGAAAGATATTCAGAGTTCCAACCCCACAGATTACTGCAAAGTTACTTCAAATCCATCGCACGATTTCCTCTGCCAGCGTCGTTTCAATAGGCGCTTCCAGTATCTATACCTTATAGTACCCGAGCGTACTGCACTGTTCCACAAGCCTTAATTCATTTTTCATTTCGAGTATCCGGTGACCAATTTTACCAAAAATAAATTTGTAGCGTACCCTAACATGTACACTGGTGGTCTTAAGCCATAACAACTCAAGTCCATTCCCTAAACTACCAAATATTTTGACTTGTTCTTCGAAAATCAGCCATGAACCATCATCGTTTTAACTCACATCAAAATAAATGTGAAACCCGGAGTTATGAATAAGCAGATATAGAGAGTCTGAAATAGGGTTTTTGAAATGAACCAACCTGTACGGTAATTCTCATGTCAACTTAAGCTCTTTTTGCTTATGTTCACCTCTATGTTTATGCATGTAAATGTGTTTAAGTGCAGATTTGTATATAGGGTAGATAGAGAAAATTAACAGCAAATACAATGAAGTGAAGTGAAGTCTGTCAAATGGCAGCAAAACATGTTCAAAGCAAAAAGACGAAGCGCTCAGAGCACCACACATTGAAAGATAGTCGCAGCGGCAAGCAAGGACGCAACGAACAGATACATTTAGTATACAAGCAGGGATGCCACTGAGGAAAATTTCAACCAATTTTGTGACATTTTACATGTAATTTATGAGATCACTCGACTTCTATTAGCATTCACACTCGAACTATCGGGAATGTTTTGAAATTTACTCTCGAGTGAAGCTGTGTGTTGGGACTATTATAAAAGCCGGGTTAAGTAAGCGAATCTGAGCGTTTCTAGGCTACATTTAACCACATACGTATGTATATCCAAATTAAAATTGAAAATTTCCCTTCGTTCCAAACGAAACTTTTTTTCCCAATTTTGGGCAAGAATTACCAAAGTGGAAACCCTGTAAGCAAGACTTAGGCCCGGTTTTTCAGTGCAAGTTTAACTCAATTTGTCAGTTAAACTAAGCTTAAACTTGTTATGCAGTTTTTCAGTCAACTTTGAACGAAGTTTAAACATAGTTTAAGCGGCCAATCTGCCAGGGTTAAACTCTCTGGTTAAACTCTAGTTAACCTGTCAGCTGTTTGCATAGTTGATTGTTTTAATTGTGAAATATTTGGTGAGAAATTCTTGCTTCTGGACTTTTTAAATTTATTTATGTTTATATATTTTATTTAACTTGTACACGGTGTATCTTTATCTTTGTTCACACCGATTTTTCATTTAGCAATTGCGTTGAATATGTAAACGAATGTCATCTGTTGCCGATCTAGATAAAAAAAACCAATGTTGCCTTATAAAAAGCGGATCAAAAAAGCGGACTTAAACTCTCACTGAAAAACCACTTTGCAGTTTAACTGGAGTTTAAATTTATGCCGAGATTAGGCAAACTTAGTTTAAACTGAGCTTAACCAATGACTGAAAAACCGGGCCTTATTGTGAGAGATAACAAAGAGACCACTGAGCATAGAAACGCTAGCAAATTGCTGGATCATTCAATGCTGGTTCAAAAGCACAAGAAAAGTTAACAAAAACAAAAAAACAGGTAAAAGTTAAACGCTTGCAAGCAATCATTTTCTATTAGCTAGTTGTATGAATGGGCGGTGTGGGTGGTTGAGCGTGTGGCCGAAATATTGTGCATAACTGCAAAATACAACTCAATTCACTTTGGGGCTAAATATTTCAGGCATAATGACTGCGCTTATCCAACAACAAATAATAACAGATGAAACATGTAGAATTATGGCCACACTGAACACGATAACGATATACAGTGAAAATTCAGATAAAAAACAGTACACCAACATATACAAATGCATTTGCGAGTATCAATAAATTTTTGCTATTAATTACAACTACAAATGGTCATTCAAGTGATTTACTTGCTTCTCTTCTGAGCTAACAAATTTTTATTTAATTTGTATGCCCAACGAACACTAAAGACGCATATTCTAGAAGTCTCCTAACCTACAAGCATATTCAACACGCAAGATTTTACTTTCCAATTAATGGATTTATTTTATAAAATTAGATATCATAATCTAAAAGACTATCTGCTGAAAAATGAAAGGGAAATTTTCCCTTAAAGTATGCACAAAACGACCATCTCGGAATTTTACCATTTCCTTATATAATGAATATTGCTGATGAGTTGTTTTAGGAATATCGTAGCAGGGTTAACAGTTATTTCTCATACAGTGTATTTCTAATTTTTTTAATCTTTGTGCTACATATGTATGTATGTACATACATAGATATTTTTCGACAACAACCTTTCTTCGGCATGGCTTCAGACTAAAACAAAACAAAACCAAATCTAAAACATTAATTAAATTTCACTGATTAGGTCTGGGTCCTTCCCGCTTTGTCCAACTCATGAAATCACTGCACACATTCAAAATCTACATTCTTGTCACCAACAAAAAGTTCAGCTCAATACAAATATAATCGTTGATTGGGTAGTTGAAGGGAAGAATCTTGTTCATGTTGTTGTTGTTGTTGTTTTAACATTGTTCATATTCAACAGAAGTACCGTAAATATCTCAAATAAAAAACAGCCGATGAAAAAATCGGATATGGAAGCAGCGCGTAAGGTTGAGCTTGCATATGTTTTTACATGCTTGATCCACACAAGAATACATATGGAAATTATTAAAACAAATACCGAAGCAACGACAACCAAAGCAAAGTAAAAGATAAAATAAACCAGCGCCAATAAAAAGGCGACATTTTTGCTACAAAATGAGCGAACTAAATTAACAAGCTGGTGAGTGAAGTAACGTGCATGCTCCATTTGGTCAATATAAGCCACAGATATGCCAATCCAGTGGGATTTCTTTAAAATCAAGCTACCGAAGATGTTTGCTAGGTATGTACTATTCCATTTGCGATAGTTCGATGTATATAAAAAATTAAGTCTTTCTCTAACCAATTACTTACTTCCAAAACTATGAACTTAGTACAAAAATGATTAAAATTTAAAAAAGATGCCGTTACAATGCCTCCACAAAGTCGAATTAAAACTTCGTTTATTTTTTATCAGACCAAATAATATGAAGTTTAATGGATAGGCAACCCTTCTAATGCTGAAGCTTTCGCTAGCGCAATTTTCTTTCTAAACAAGACGTCTATGTTATGCATGGGATTGCCCTTAGAAAGTTTAAAATTCATTGTGTGTCAGTGCTGTGTGCACAGTCATTGGTATGTCTAGCTAAGTTAGATCCAGCGACGAATCATTTAGGTTTTTATCTGGGTATTCCTTTTTCGCAGAAATGGTGCTTTAACAGATTATATGTAACTTGTGGGTTAATAGTTAAGGAGCTCGATATCTCCAAACTTGAGAATACATACATACATATATTTAGGTAAGCACTGTATTGTTGCAACAAATAAATGTCTACAAATAATCCCATGAATAATACACAAATATGGAAAAATGTTTGATTCGTAGAATTGAAAGCGCAACAGTTTAAGGTGGAATATCCAAAGTGTGTGAGCATAAGTGCAACAATTAGTTGGATTTGGAGATTTTTTCGGTTCGACAGTTTTTGACAGACAAAAATTCCAACTCTTACTGTTGATTTTGGTTCTATTGGCTTGATAATAAGCCCTCCTTTTTGTGCAACACTGTAAGTGAACAATTGAACAAAATTTTAATGAAAACAACACAATGCTAAGGCAACCAATTTTTTAAGAAGGAAGTGAAAAGAAAAAACAAAGCAATGTTTACGAAGTTTTCGTATACATTGGGGGCACGAATTCGATGAAATATACAATGAAAAAATTGAATGAAAACTAAAAATAAACCATACATAAGTGTACCATATGGATACCAACATTACGATTGATCGGCGCCAAATTGGTTGAGATATATCTAATATGGTAGAAACTAAGTACAATAACTATCAATTTAAGCCATAACGTTGGAAATTTTAAATTTTAAAGAACGAGTGATTGCTGTCTTATTTTTGTCAATATCATATCCTTTAGTATATTCGTATAATGCGCATGAAATAAGTCGATGATGGAAAAAACAAGCAATGCATACTTTTGTTTCAACATGAATATCGTTGCACCACTACAACTAATAGAAAAAGTAATTAAAAAAAAAGCATGCAGAAAAGTTTTTATTGCAACGAATGCCAATGCACTTTTCGCCTAGAAAATCAATAAAGTATCGATGGGTGAGTGCATACATACGTCGGCCTTATGGCCTCCCCCAAATAGTTTGTAAAATAAAAAATCGCAAATAAACATTTTTTTCTTTAGGTACTACCGTTTTAATATACATATACCTTTTTACTTGATCCAGTGTATTAATGAATGCAAATGGAAAGCCGGTTGACAACGCTTGGTAAAATTATTAGCACCATTAATATAAATATCCCGCAAAAAAATTGCAAGACTGATTTGAGAAGAAACGCCATAGGCGTATTCATACCAAACAAATAGTGCAGTTCGGAAATATTTTTAAAAGTGAAATAATACAAAATGAAATGGGTAATCCCAAATCAATATAAGGTTGGGCTGGTTGGGCTGACCAAGGGGGCCCGATATTTTTTAAAAGACAAGTGTAATAAATTAAATGAATGCGTACTAAATTAGCAATAAATATAGTGATATTTAGTACGCTTTAATTTTTTTAATTTTGTAAAATTTTTTTGGTGGTTGGGCTAGCTTGAATATAAGGTTGGGCTGGTTGGGCTGACCAAGGGGGCCCGATATTTTTTAAAAGACAAGTGTAATAAATAAAATGAATGCGTACTAAATTAGCAATAAATATAGGGATATTTAGTACGTTTTCATTTTTTGATTATTGTAAAATTTTTTTCGTGGTTGGGCTAGCTTAAATTTAAGGTAGCCCAACCCTCGATATTTTTTAAAAGACAAGTGTAATAAATAAAATGAATGCGTACTAAATTAGCAATAAATATAGGGATATTTAGTACGTTTTCATTTTTTGATTATTGTAAAATTTTTTTCGTGGTTGGGCTAGCTTAAATTTAAGGTAGCCCAACCCTCGATATTTTTTAAAAGGCAAGTGCAATAAATTAAATGAAAGCGTACTAAATTAGCAATAAATATTGGGCAATTTAGTACGATTTCCGTTTTTGATTGGGCTATGAAGGTTGGGCTAGCTTAAGGGAGCTCCCAAATCACTCATTCAAACCAAATTACACATTACATTTGTTTCGAACCCCCTCAAACTTGTTTGATTGATACTACATACATAACAAGGGACGAACGCATTCCATTCAAAGCCGATGTAAGCAACTTAAACATAGTAGAAATGGTTCCTAACACGATTTTTATATTAGGATGCTTCGTTAACTTGCTCGTCCATAATTTTTCATAAGTTTTGTATGCAGACTGATATATTAACAGTTAATTATACCTTTCATGAACATGAAATGGTATTATAACTTTGGTCCGATGTTTGTAAGTATGAGAAGAAGAAGAGATAGACCCACTATTAAGTATACGGAAATGATCAGGGCGATGAGGCGAGTTGATTTAGCCATGTCCGTCTGTCCGTCCGTCCGTCCGTCCGTCTGTTTGAACGCAAACTAGTCCTTCAGTTTTAGATATATCTCGATGAAATTTTGCAAGCAGGCGCCATTTGGCATAGGATTAATCATTTGTCGGAACCAGCAATATCGGACCGATACAAGGCATAGCTCCCATACAATCGATTGTTCCGATAAATGGGTTTTGGCCTATAACTCTTGCAATTCAAAAGCTAGGAACGTGAAATTTTGCAAGTTTAGTACATATTATATTTGTAACGTGTGTAGTGAAAATGATTCAGATCGGACCAACATGACATATAGCTCCCATATAATCGATAACTTCGATAAATGGGTTTTGGGCTATAAATTTTGCAGTTAAAAAGCTAAGAACGTTAAACTTTGCACGTTTGCTACATATTATATATGTAACATATGTTGGCAAAATCAGCCAGAGCGGACCAACACAACGTATAGCTCCCATACAATCGATTGTTTCGATAAGTGTGGTTTAGCATTCATGAAAGGTATAAAGCCTTCGTCACAGCCGAAGACAGCCCTTTCCTTACTTGTTTTTGTTTAATTTTTTTTTAATAAGCCACAAATAAGAATTTTAAAGGAGGCAATAAACCATTCGCAAATAACTCCAACAATACACATAAAAAAAAAATATGGTACAATTTTGCAAGGCCCAATTAAGCATTTTATTTCTTTTAAAAGTTAAAAAAAAATATATAAAAAAAAAATTGCCCTAAATTTATCTAAAACCGGGGCATGGTCTTTATGTACATATCGCACCCTAAATACAAAAGGGTCACAACTCAAAAAAATTTCAGGTGGGTTTTTCGACATTTATCCTTTCACAAACGCTTGATCAACTATAACAGCCGATTTTTTTCTTAATGATTATAATCTTCAACTTCGTTTGCAAATATTACTTGAAGATGACAGTTAGACATTTAACCGTCTTGTAAAGTGGTACCTTAGCTTGGAATAAAATCAATGTTCAATGGGCATAGTGGTAAAAAAGTTATCTTTATAAATTAGCATAAGTACATTTTAGAGGACCATTTACACTATTAAATTTAAGTCTTAAGACATTTTACAGACTATTTCCCCTATTCAACAATCACGTTCTCCACACTTGCAAACACACCACATTTAAATAACGCGCCACCGCGCGCAACGAACAAATTTGGAGGCAACAAAATAAAACAACAAATAAATACTCACCATTTTCAACCCAATTACGAATGTAATGCAAACATGAAATGGCAGAGAATCTTGTGTTGGTTTCGTATATTGGATTTGGTACGATTTATTCACTTTGAAAATTGAGCGCTATATTTTAATCCAAACACTTTCCACTGAATAACTACGGACACATTTTATTATTTCATACTTTTTTGACTGTATATCTCCAAAGTTTAAGGAAAATATATAAAAAACGTTTTTGACCTCACATTACATATGTCAATTAGCGCAACGAATGTTCAACGAGCAGCTTCACTTTGTACGAAGACAATGCGTGGCGCATGAGACAAGAACCCACGAGTGTTTGTTGGTGTGCATATGCTGCGATGTTTGTGTTGGTTTACTGCTAGTCTGGTCCAAATGTTTCTATATCAATCTCTTTTTCACAATCAGTTATTTGTCTAAACTTTATTTATATATCAATTAAATGCACACATTTTTCCAGCTTTCATATTCCGCAACATTCATAAACAAAAATAGTAGTTAATTCACTTAAAGTAAACCACACATGATCACTTTGAGGCTTCCTGCAATGAATTTTTCATCCTTACCGTTTATTCTGTCCACCACTTTTATCGGTTACTATGCTTTATCCCGCATACGCTGGCGATGGTTTGCCGCACTACCGTTCTTCGGTTTTCCTACCCGACTACACCACTCGCGTCGTTGTGCATTGCCCCACTTTCCTTTATTTCTAACTTTTTCTCTTATCACAAGTCACATAGCTAAACTGCAATTATCTCAAAGGATTTTGATTGCTTTGTTGCTGCTTTTAAAACGAAAAGTAGTTTTGTTTGCCTGATTTAAACCACATAAAATTAATTTTAAAAACTCTTCCAACGCGACAATAGACTTTCAGAACGAATGGTGAGACCGAGAATACAAAAACGAACCAACGTCGATTAAAAGCGCTGCCAGATATTAATTTTTTATTAATGTGGTGAATATACTTTCGATTACATGCAGTACACACTTTCGTATATTCGAACACAAACAGGCGTTCGAGTGCTTCTGATTTTAATTCACGCATAAAAATAGGAAAGCGTCAACTTCCAAATTAAAAAATAAATATGGGGATCATTTTCAGATTTATTTATGGCAATTCTTTACGACCGTACGTAACTGCTAATACACCTCCAAAAATATCGAGAGAGATATCAAAAGACGCGTTTTCACCTCTGTAACAAGAATCCGAAAACGGAAAACAAATATTTTTAGTAGTTTGAGAGATATTTGCAATAAAAGTTCCGAATTTGCTGTCATTTTCATGTGGTTGTTGTAATCACAAATTACACTGTGAGAAAAATATGCAAAAGTGTGCTTGCCGTGGCACGTTGCCACGGTTCAGGGCAACCACCCGGAGTTGGCAAGGCGTAACCCATGGTTTTTTTTTGTAAGAGTGGCCGAAGGCCACCAGCGCGGGAAGGTGTTCTGCACATAAAAAACATGGATCGGGCCCCTATATCAGGATTTGATCTGGGTAATTTCTTGGATTTTTGTTAATAACTTTTTACTGAAATAAAATATGATAAAACCATATCATGTAAATGACCTTCTAAGAGCAAGAATTTTGCGCTATCAATTGATGCAAATCGTACGACAACATGCAAATACAACAACAAATTGTGATCCGGATATACGTTCTTGTTGCATTTGGAAGGAGAATTTTTATTCGGCTCTGGCTCATTTCCCATTGGAACACGGCAAATATCATCTGGCAGTACTATGATGATGAGCATGGATGATGAGTATAATTGAGTATACGTTCTCTGGTTCTACTGAATTTCAACACTCTGTTCTAGCAGAAATCAGCTGATCGAGAAATTCAAGATTTGATGCAATAAAATAAAAATAATAATTTTTACCTTTATTGTAAAATTTATATATTAAAAAGATGACTACACTACGTCCATTTACATGCGATGATCTCTTCAAATTCAATAATGTGTAAGTCCAAAAAAGCAGTTTGTCTCCTTGTTTCGCTTTTATTAGTTCGATTGAAAATAGCATGTATATTTTTTTTAATGAATTAATAGAAATTTCGATCCATTAACGGAAACATATGGGCTGTCATTTTACACGCAGTATTTGGCTCGGTGGCCGGAATACTTTCAATTGGCGGAGTCTCCAAATGGACAAATAATGGGCTACAGTGAGTACAAGTAAAGCTTTTTAGTTTTAAGAAAACTTTAATAATTAACCAATTGATTTCAATACCAACTTAGTTATGGGTAAAGTAGAAGGTCATATGGACCATTGGCATGGACATGTAACTGCATTGACGGTTTCGCCGGATTATAGGCGCCTCGGTTTGGCTGCGTTGTTGATGAGTTTCTTGGAAGACGTGTCAGAAAAGTAAATGCATATATTTTACTTCAAGAAAAATTTAGAGTATAAATAACTTAATAACTATATTTTTCAGAAAACGTGCCTATTTCGTTGATCTGTTCGTACGAAAGAGCAATAAAGTGGCAATTAATATGTACCAAAATCTAGGTTATATAATTTATCGGACTATACTAGAATATTATGCTGGCGATCATGACGAGGATGCCTATGGTAAACAAGTTCTATTATGCTTATGTAAATTCAACAATTGATTGTAATTTTCCTTTTCTTACCTACTTAGACATGCGTAAGGCTTTATCTAGAGACGTCGAAAGGAAATCTATTATACCTTATTCTCATCCGGTACGACTGGAAGATTTAGACACAAATTAAGATTAAATATACATTTGTTTAATACTTGTGGCTAAACAAAGAACACACAACCACCCTTATATTTTAATTATTTCTTAGTAAACAACAAACAATATGATACAAAATAAGAAAGTAATTACATTTATACATACACGCTTACAATAAATGAAATTAAACAACGAATGCGCTCCTTCCGAAAGGTGACTAATTTAACCGTGTTAACAGTTTTTCTGAATTTTCTAAAAAAAAAAACTCGATTTAAATGTTTTTGTTTTGTTGTAATATGATGTATTTTTTATTTGCTAAAAGAACGTAATTAATTTTATTCTTAGGAATGTAAGAAAGTCTTAGGTAAGAAAGAAACTATATCCTCATATGTAGTAACTTCACCGACAGTGCCAAAGACATGAGCTCTTTGGTCCTACACACCACAACACAGTAAAAAAAGGTAACTCCTATACATGTTCACCATTCAAACGGTTTTTTATTATTTATGACTAAGTCAGTGCCTATATCTCAAGTTTAACTAAACATTATATTTGCAGATCACCGCATATCAATACAAAGAAGAGAACGAAAAACTTCCCAGTATAATGGATTAGCTATACATATGTACATATATTGATTTATAAAACATGCCCTTATTTCCTTACAATATGAATCGATATACACTTTGTTCAATAAAACTATTTTTTTAAATAAGCTTTGATTTTACTTATTGGAAACCATATCAATAAACAAACTAAACGATGTTAGAAGAAAAACTGATAAAAGAAGTCCAGCAAAACGAATGTCTCTGGAATAAATATAATCCAGATTATAAAAATAAACGTAAAAGGGATGTCTGCTGGAGCTGTGTATCCAACAATGTTGGCGAATCGGGTGCAAATTTGTTAATATTAAAATACATATTTCCGAACAATTATTTATTATACATATTTTTTTTACCAGCAGTCGACAGCTGTCGAAAACATTGGAAAGCATTGAGGGATCGTTTTATAATAGAAATAAATACAAGAAACAAAGCCTGTGGTAATGTGAAGAACGGCAACACAAAGAAGGATTGGATATTTTTTGAGCAATTATTCTTTTTAACCGCCAGTATGAGTCCTAAAGCGTAAGATTATACGTTCGATAATTAAAAGAAGCATCGGTGGCGATCATGATATGTATGTTAAAATTTTCAGTTCTCAACAAGTTACACAAGCATGCACGGACCCGAAACAACAAAATAATAAAAACCCTGTCGACCCCAAAGACAAGCAAGTGGAAGCAAAAAGTTCTTCTATAATAATCGAACCCAGCGCATCATTAAGTTCAGATGTGCAACGATATGCCAGTTTGGATGAAACTATTCGTACATTGGTCAATAATTATTTGAAATTTGTAAATGCATACAAACAAACTGCTGATCCATTCCTAGCAGTAATGCAAGAGTTTTTCGACAATGTGCCAGAACACAAGCGTATGGCTTTCAAAATGGAGATACTCAATTATACTTATAAAATATATGCAGAAATAAAAGACTAAATACAATTAACTGTTTTTGTTGAAATCAGGTGTAAATTTGGGATATGACTTTAAACAGCATGTATGAACCGTTTAGAATGGCAGGGAGCTGTATATCTTCCAGGACTTTTCAAAGTGTAGCATGGTTGCCCAACGAATTCCTTGTATAAGTAAGGGGGCTAAGCAAATTTTGAAAAAGAAAACGGTTAAGCTTAGTCAGGAAGTCCGTTAGAACATGCTGTTGCCAGATCGTTAGTTTACAATCGGGCTACCCCACAGGAACACTATCAGCTAGGTACCATATGAAATAGCTGCCCGAGTTCTCAAGGCGTCACTAAACGGAATCGTACACTCCTACGGGATTAATTTAACGATGGGGTCATACAAAGAACAAAAAGTTCACTCCAGAATCTAAAGCTGAACATAAAAGAGTATGGCAAAGGCCCAGTAAGATGCCAATTGCCCCTCTTCTACGTATCATCAAAGAGTGTATATAAAATCTTTGCTTCCTTTTCGCCGTTATCGCTATCGAGCCACAACGAGTTTTTCACAAGAGCTACAAATATGCCTGGCTGCGAATACGAAGTAAATAAAAGGCGCAGCTGCTACTGTAAGCCAATCTCTCTTGGTTTTGTTTCTGTTTTCGTTGTTTCTCTACTACATGATTTCAACATCCACTTTATAGAATCACACAGCGTTGCATTGTGTTTCCTGCTGTACGTGCATACATGTATAGGCAACCACTTTTAACCTACGAATAGCTTTCCGTTGTACAATTTGATTTTGTTAATTTTATAGTCCCTGAAACCGAATACACTGGTTTACACGTTTCAAGTTTTTTTTTAGTTTTGTAAATATTTTGTTTTTTGCATTTTCACTAAAATTTTACAGGGATGCGTTCCAAACAAATGTAAAAACGTACCAAAAATTGAGGTCAAAATGGCAACTGCGGCGATGAACCGGGCAAAGCGCAAATAGGTGCATCACAGCAAAAACGGCACACACACCCATGCCTACATCACAGTGAACGCGCAGAATGGAAGTAGAATACAACGGACGAAGCGAAGCGCAAAAGAGAGATCAAGATAAAAGACGTGAAAAAAGTTCTGTCGATTTTTATTCGTCGCTCGCGTAGACAGCGAAACTTGAAATTGAATTGAAAATAATTTTTACTGTCGGTGGTGTAAACGAGGCAATTTTGGAGATAAAATTTAAATATTTTAAGGTGTAGAGCAACCGCTATCATAGTTTTTCAATTTGGGGTGAGTGCAAAATTACTATTTTGTTAAGAAAAAATTTGTGTACTTAAAAAAACTAAGTTTGCTGATGGAAAATGTAAAAAAGGAGAGGTCCACGAACTTCTTAGATTGTTTCTAAACTATTTTTTAAGTGAGAAATTTGAAAATATTTTGTGAAGAACAGTTGGAAACAGGAGGATTTCCTCATAAATCCATAATACATATCGTGTAAAAAGCAAAGCAAGTAAAACGCGAAAATTTGCTCAATATGTACATACATGCCAAAGAGTGAAGGGCAGCCATAGCAAGTCAAAAAAAAAATATATATTTTTCTATATATCGGTTAATATTTGGTTAGTTAAGTTGAAGATTAGTATAGCGTTTAAAGGGAAAAGTTGAACTATGTGAATATTTTAAACTTTTAAATAAAATATTTTATAGCCAACATACGTTTTCATCTTCCCCACAGCCATTACGATTCATCATCCATCACCACCACCACAAAGCCATTGCCATTATCGTCACTAGCACATTTGCGTATGTGTGGTACTAACACCAGCAACCACCAGTGCAACAACCACTGCTTTGCTAACCAACATTGCCATCGATCGATCCATCTGTCAGCTTATTGGCGAGAGTAACTAAACGGCAGATATATACAGCTAAAGAGGATTATACATACCTACATATAAAGACGACAACGTGATCGGAACTCTTAAAGCAGCAGCAAGCAGCTGTCTCCTTCAATATGACAAGCAACAAGGACACTGCGTCTTTCTTTGAAAATGCCACCACGCAACAATTCGAATATTGTTTTAAAATTTATCCACAAGTCCTGAAATTAAAAGCAGAAAAGCGCACAAAAAAGCCACAAGAGCTTATTCGTTTGGATGAATGGTATCAAAATGAGTTGCCAAAATTGATAAAAGCTAGAGGGAAGGATAAACATATGATATACGATGAATTGGTACAGACAATGAAATGGAAACAGACGCGTGGTAAATTTTATCCACAATTATCATACCTAGTTAAGGTGAATACGCCGCGCGCAGTTATGCAGGAAACAAAGAAAGCTTTCCGAAAACTACCTAATTTGGAGCAAGCCATAACTGCATTATCAAATTTGAAAGGTGTCGGTACCACAATGGCTTCGGCCTTATTGGCAGCTGCCGCTCCTGATTCAGCTCCATTCATGGCCGACGAGTGTCTGATGTCCATTCCAGGTGAGTTGAGTTAAATGAGTTTTTATTTTTACATCGCATTTGGAAGATGTTATAACAGCTAAGCCCTTTGTGGAGATATTGAAATATCGCTTCTGCGATCTGTATCCGAT
Organism: Sphenella marginata; assembly: GCA_951509765.1. Lineage (NCBI taxonomy): Eukaryota > Metazoa > Arthropoda > Insecta > Diptera > Tephritidae > Sphenella > Sphenella marginata. The sequence goes on from OX608081.1 coordinate 80,030,489, forward strand.
AATCGTATTAAAGAGACTTATCTCTTTTGGCGATATTGCTAAATATACCATAAAAAGAATATAAAATAGTATGTTATATTAGTTATTATTTGATTTGTAATAAAATTAATAACTTTCTTCATATTCCAGAGTTTGAAGGTATCGATTATACCACCAAGGAGTATCTCAATTTTGTTCAACACATTCAGGCCACTGTCGAGCGACTGAATAAGGAGGTTGGCGGCGAAACACCATTGTGGTCACCTCATCGCGTCGAGTTAGCACTATGGGCACATTATGTTGCCAATGATTTAAGTCCAGAGCTTCTGGATGAAATGCCTGGACCAGGCGCTGGCGGTGGCACTAACGCTAATGGTAGTACAATTAAAGTGACAGCTTCGGCAGCTAATGCAGTTGGTTCTGTTGGTGAGGATACAAATCTTGGCGATGAAGAGAGCTTAGGCGCAGGTGTGTACTAAATCAGTTATTCCCTTGTTTGGATTCTCATATTAACTAAATTAATTATATTTTAGCTGAAAGTGAACACATTAACCCAACAGCTATAACGGCATCGACCACTGCTTTCCAGGATGGTGATTCCAATTTTGTTTCAAACGACTCCACCTCCCAAGAGCCCATTGACGAAAATACCACACAGACCACAGCTACAACCTCAACCGATGAAGGCGAAGTGGGTACACCGCTCGCATCAGATTCAGAAAGTAATTTAGAGGCACCAGAAAAGGCTAAACTTACACATAATATTAGTAATAGTAGCATAAATGCAAATACAAATAGTAATAGCGATATTGTTGGCATTGGTCACAGCGTTAGCGACAACAGCAACAGCCAACAAAAAGACGCAGTAGCCATTGCGTCTGTTGGAAATGGTAAAGGTAATGGTACATTAGTGGCCCTAGGAATAACGGATGACGGAGAAAATAGCAGCTGTTTGCCTTCAACAGGTAATGAAGAAGTGAGCGAAGATGATGTCGACGCTGAAGACGACAGCAGTAATAGTCATAATGCTCACACAGGCCAGAGCCACAAGTCCATAACACCACTGCTCGTTGGTAACTTAAATAATGCTGCTAACTTTAATAACGCCAACACCAGCGATTCCAACAATGATGCTGACGTAGGCATTCTGGCGCAAAAGCGAACATTGAATTGTAGCGATGGTAGTAGCGGGGTCGACGGTATTTTGGCAACTGATGAAGCCAATACTCAACCGGAAATAAAGAAAATACGAAGTGAATAAGTTGGAAATAAAAGAAAGAACTTAAGTGTTTTGCAATTGGGCTAGAGGTTATGATCCCTCTTAAATTGTAGAGCGTAATTAACAAAGGGATAAAGAAACAGTTATTAGGCTGGCCCATGGGCAGTGAAAAAGACATAATACATATAGCTAACAACAATGCGAGAATATTCGTTGTCAAATAAGTGCGTGCAGCATTGCAAGATCACATCAATTCTTTAATATTAAGCAAATTTTTACGGATTAAAAACTTAAAAAAAAAAATTAAAAGAAACAAACAAAGTAGATGAAAAGTAGTCGAATGGTAAATGCAACCGAAAATTGGTAGAAAATGTAAGTAAAACGTAATCAATAAAGAAAGTCAGTACTGACTTTCGCAGTGCGAGTATTTTAGCAACAGATTTGTAAATCTAAAAAAATGGCATGCATAAAAAACAACCTAATCTGTTGTCTCAGTAACAAATGCCTTTAACCGATACCAAGTCACGAAAACAATTTGCTTGTGGGCTGGCGTGGAGATTAAGCTTTCATAAGCGCGTTTATCGTGCACCTGCTGCCGTTTGCTGTTAGCTTACCAATTTGCATCTTACTACACGATTTTAAATTACTTTTGATTCATATCATTTCTTTGTTTTTATTTTATATCATATTATTTTTTTTAGCTATAGTATTTAAAAATGCTCCCACTACTTTTTCATTATACATAAATAAAAGTTTTAAAACCTTGAAGCTTATTTTAGTTTAACGGTAGTTCTTTTGATGTATAAGTAGTCCTATCATTGAACAATATTTGTTTCTGCATTTCGCCAACTAAAAAAATACTTAAGCAAGTTGCATTCTAATAAACAACAAAGAGAGATTTAGCTAAAAATATATCCTAATTTTTTATTAGTTTACATTGCGAGATGAAAATAAGCAAAATATACTATTAGACAAGAAAAAATAAACAAGCGAGATAATGAAAGTTCTAATATAATATGAGCAACCCAAAATAGTATATAGAAATGCTAAAATTATTGAGCTAAATCATTACAAAATCATAAAACTGAATAATAAAAAATGCCGTAATTAAAGTTATTTTTAATTACAGGCCTAATTACTTAGCATCTAATGTAATGTATTCTATTTTAAAAGCAAGTTGTAACGACTCATGCACACATTTATACATGCATCCATCAATTTATAATCACATCCCACACTACATACATACATACAAACACACAAACATTATTAAGTACATACATTTTGCATTAAAAAATTTTATTACAAAAATAAATCGTGATAAAATCCAGTAAATGGGGTATATTTTTGAACAAGGACAAAATTATTCTAATTTGGTTAAAACAAGAGAGCCACAGTACGAGTACACCAGATTTTAAAGCCGAGTCGTACCGAAATTCCATAAACTTATACCGATATAGCTAATCGGCCATATGATAAGGAATCAATGACCCCAAAAACTTAAGGTTCAATTAGAAACAAAGGACCCCAATCTATGTAGGAAATTCCTGGATTTTTACAACCGAAGCTTGGCCAAACTTTTCTCATCGAATGTGCTATAGAAGCTGTATGCAGCTGGGTTAATAAAGTAGAAAACGAACTTATTTTCTCAGCATGGGCCATATTCGGCCACAAAAGCCCTGTCCGGTTGCGAATCAAAAACAAAGGACCCTTTGCCCATAATTTCTCATACCGTTTTCTTCTTGCACTTCCAATATACATACTTTTTGAATTGTTCGTTTTGTTTTTATATTTAATAGTTTCAGCCTCACAATTACAAACATAATAAAAACAGACTCATACTGCAAAGTGATCAACAAAATCCAATACATACTACCTTAAATAGAAAGCAAAATAAAAGAACTAATAAATTTTTACAATAGTGCATTTATGATGCAAAAAAACAACAAAAAGAGAATAAGAACAAATCCATATACAATTATAGCAACAGAAAACAAATAATATTTAAATAATAAAAGCAGGCTAGTTTTTAGTTACACGTATTGACATAGTTATAATATCTAATATATTATATAAATACTATACATCAACAAAGTATATTTAAATTTAAAAATACAATAAACTTAAAAGTAAAAAAAAAATAGGTAATAAAATTTTTGTAGCAAAAGACAAAAAACAAAGTAGAGTCGATAAATTGCAGCATTGAAACCCAAAACATTGCGCCGTTGTTTTAATGGATAGAAAGCAGCTTTAACTAAATAATTAGAGGGATCAAAGAGGTCATAGGCCAATAAGAAGAAAAACAATTTCGTATAATTCAGTGGTGGAATAAAATGATTATCAGCTTCGTAACGGTGGACTAATTTGCAAATGTTATGGGGGCCCGGTATCCATCTTAAACCAAGCGGCTTTACTAAACTGCAATTAAAATGGCAACACTGATAAAAACGGTTGTCATTTCCATTGCAGATCAAATGTAAAGGCCCACTTACGTAGTCCCTTACTATGGCTGACTAATGTAATCCTTAACTACTTGTGACTCTCATTGAACTAAACTAAGGCCGCTTTCATAAAATCCGGTAAGCGCTAAACCGAGTTTCATTTATGTATTTGTGCGGTTAGTTGTCAAATTAACTTTCAATTAGGCTTAACCGGCTTTTATAAAAATGGTCCTAAATCGTTTTAATTACCAGAGGACACAGGTTTCAATTATATTAGGATTTTTTTTTAAACATTTTGTGTCTTATGTGTGTATGGGTTTCCATGTATGGCAGAATAAAGAAATTCAAAATGGCCAAAATACGATTCACATCGGTAACATCGACTTACGGACAATGTAACTAAACAAAATTCATTCAATAGATGTATGTGTATGTGTGTGCACATGCACATATAGGAACGAATATGCTGTGACAGAAGCAGCCGGCGAAAACGCCACAAAGCGACAGCTGAAGCGCTGGAAGATGAAAAGTGATGAGGCTAACCAGGCAGCAGGTAGCGCTACTTTCGTGCTGTTGCCACTCGGTTGCTTTTGTTTGCTCTTTCCATGCACACAGCCACACATCCGGTAACATTGGAATTTGTTTATTTTTTGTTTCAAACAGATTAAGGAACACATAAGCGAAGTCACGATAATTTACGTACAACCATTCAACGGAAAGAATAAAACTCATGAGTAATGGAAGGGGAGAGCATGGGCAAAATGTATATTCCCGGCGTTTTGGTGGTAGTTTAGTGTGCGAACAAAGACTGTTTTATTTTTGTTGTTGTTGTGCTTGCATAGCACCAAGAGGGAAATCTGTTTTCGAACGTAGCCATTTCCACAAACGTATTTTTGAGTCGAGTTACAAAGTACTATGGGATACATCAATGCATCACGGGCCTAGGTCGGTGGCTTTGTTCCGCATCTAAATGAGTCGACTTTTTCCTACCCTAGCAGACCTATTTCAATCCTGTTGGGGCTTTTCGGTTAGGTTATGTTAGGTTACGAGGGCTAGGCTGAAACACCAAGGTAACAGCCCGACACATAGGCCACCGATAGGCCCATTGTGATACCCTATACGGACTCAAACAAGAGAATACCCTCCATGCCTAAAACGGGGGATCGAACTACTTCGTGGACATAATGAATTTAGCTAGAGCCTTGGCCTCACATCTAGAGATTTCAGAGAGGTCTAATAAAAACGGTTGCCCCAAAAAGGTCAACCGCCGCCTGCCAAGTGCTGGACACTGGCACAGGAGGTGCTGTACACTCCTCGATACATCTACAACTGCGATATTGGTCCGTGCAGTGCCCCGTTATAACCCTTATCAGGGATGCCACTGCAGATTTGTTTAGGGTAAGAAGCTCCTTAGTGCCCCCCCTATCATATGAGGGCCAAGTTAGTCTGCAAGTTAGTTGCAGATCTTATAGTGCTCGTGCTCACACGGAGCTTGAAAGTGGCCCTAGTTATACCTACCGAGTCATTTGCAGGAAGGATGTGGTCGCTGGTGTCTCTCCTGGCCAGCTCATCCGCTCTGCAATTGCCCTCAATATCCCTGTGTCCAGGTACCCATATAAGGTTGATACTGAAGTGCTGTGCCATCTCATTAAGAGATCTGCAGCATTCAGTGATCGACTTTTTTCCGCTTGGTATACACTCAGTGATCCGGAAGGCGGAAGGAGACCTTTAGACCCAGATCCGGTGAAAAGATGCCCGCACCTACCTTCCCGTCAAGCGTAGAGCCATCGCTAAATATATTTAAAGCGCCCGGGAAAATATGCTGTCTACTAACAAATACATTCCTCGATGTACAGTAGTCGGTGAGTGCTGGTTAACTCAATTTTGTCTTTTCCAAAAAAAAAAAAATCGTTTAGCTTGCATAAACGCTATGGTTTGTTGGGTAAGCTACTAGCCCGCTACTAAATCAGTGACGATTTTTGCCTAGCCCGCGGGCGGCCGACTTTATTGCTCTCTCATAGATTCGCTCACACGTACAATGCAAGCGCTCTCTATACATTGTGGAAAATTAGAGTGGGTTTGCCAATCACTTGATCAACGACTGTTGACTGCTACACATGCAATTTCTATTTACGCGCTGATTGGCAGCTTTGGCATGTTTAATATTGAGTGGGAAGAGATGTTTTTATTTTAAGTTTCAATTCAATATTGAAAATTTTTTGAAATTTAATTTATTTTTGACACTTGAATTGTCTTTATTTTTGTAATTGATAAAAAATTTAATAATGAAATTTTTAAGATTATTTGGTTCAAAACCATGAAAATATTAATTTTTAGTTTATAATAAAAATCAGTTTTATTTTATTTTATATTATTCTACGGTTTCCATTGTGCCATTTTCCTTTTCGTACCTTTCCTTTATTCTCCTTTTATTTCTTTTTTACTTTACTAATTCCCTTTCGATTTTTTTTGTTTCATACACAATTTTTTTTGTCGCGTTTTTTGGACATTTTTTTGGGTGTATCAGCAAGTTCTCTCATATTTCAACACAAGCGCAGAATTAGGTAGTGTGCGTTTGAGCATCACTGTACTAAATACACGCCATTGCGCTAGCCAATCATTCAGTGGATAACGTGAGTCGCTCAAGTGAGAATGTGTTGTTTTTGAGTGCGCATCGCAAGGCGTATTGAGAATATTTGGAAATTTTTGCTAGTAAATTTGCTGCTGCAGCAAAAATAGTATCTGAAGAGTTATTGTAAAAAATTAAAGTAAAAGAAATGTAAGTGAATGTAACAAAGTGAAAAAAAAAAGAATTTGAAAAGAAGTAAATAAAAGTTTTAGAAATTCAGTGAATGAAAACGAAATGGAAGTCTCAAAATCAAATATGTATGTACATATGCACATATGTAAATATAAGTGCATTGAAGAAAAGTTGAAAACGAGAGAAAGCCGAGAAATTGTACCTAACATTGTTGGCGATTTAGCATTAGCAGACATACATACACTTTGCGATGAAATAACTACCCCCACCCCCGATACCCTAGGCGCTGTTACAGCCAACGGATGGCACACGCGCTCACCTATTCTACCAGGCAACTGGCAGAGTAGTGTGAGATACGTGCTAGATGTGTGTGTGTTTGTATCTACAGTGGCTCACATGCGAATTGAGACTAATTCAATTTAAAATCCATCATAAGTATATAGATTTAAGAATAGGAAAAAGTCCAAACAAAAATACCCAAGGGATATGCGTACTATAAACGAAAGCTTGAAGACTTAAATCTTACTTGAGTCTGTATGGATCTCGTTTCTTCTCTGGACTTTCGTTCAGTTTTTTTGAATATGCAGTGAAAGTCACAATTACGTTTATTTATTTTCATATTATTTTCTCTGCTTGAATTTTAAATTAATAATTTTTAATTTTACTAACAGTGCCCCATAATCATAGTCGATGCTTAACACGATTTTTTTTTAATTTTAATTAAAATCTTTACTTAACTAAAAAATACATTAAAAATGTAGGGCAATCATAGTCAAGATTTAGCTAAAATGAAATGTAAGAGGGTCTCCTTGTGAAAAAAAATTATGTTGGTTGGTGGTATGAAGACATTTTTTATGTTTTGCACAAACTATATCATAGCTGTGGTAATAAGCGATAATAAAACATAAAATGATGTTTAGTCTAGAATCATGTTTAAGTAGATAAAATCCATTTTTTTTTTAGTTTGACTATGATTGTGGGCTATGTTTTGTTTATAATAACTAAGCTTTCAATCAAGAAAAAGTGTTTTGTTTTTGCTTTGGTGCCTTTTTCTATCAGATTTCAAAGACATTGCTTATTTTGACACAAGACACCGCTGCTCAGCTGTTCCACCAACACGACTTGTTTACTGGGCTATTAGTTGTGCGACTTAGCATGTGAGACACTGTATATTTCGAAGCAAGAGAGAATACATATACACTTTTATTACAATGGCAACACATCTGCTGCTACCCTGCAAAAAACCGAAATACTCCGTTCCATACTCCATAGAGTACTCCTTAAGGAGTATCGGAGTACTCCAACACTTATCCTCGCTCATATAAAAGAGGTGGTCCAATTTACATGGCGATGGCCGGTAATTGGATCACCTAATCCGACTCGGAGTACTCCATTTCTTTGCTTTTGAATACTCTATAGACCACCTACATGAGAGTACTCCCAAAATCCTCCTATTGGATTACTCTATGGACTATTCAACAGCAAAGCGAGAGAGGGAGTAGGTGGTCCTCAAAAAGAACACATACTCCCTCTCTCGCTTTACTGCAAAGTACTCTATAGAGTAATATTTTGCCAGCATTTTCAAAGTACTCTCACGTAGGTGCTCCATAGACTATTCAGCAGGGTGCTCCGATATGGATTAGGCGATCCAATCACCGGACATGGGCTTATAAATTGGACCACCTTTTTGTATGAATGAGGATAAATGTTGGAGTACTCCCATACTCCAACGTTTTTTACAGGGTAGTACACGCCAGCTGGTAGCGCCCACAAAAACACTGGCGCTCACAATTGTGCGCTTGTGCTCATTGCCGACTACTCACTCAACTCACTCAAGTATGCTCAGAGCAAAGTATATTTATGAGTTTTTTGTGTGTTTATTTAGTTTATATTTTATTTACGTTATTTGTTGTTGCGGATAGTGCATATTAGAACTTGACTGTAGCTGATTTAATGATGCGCAGCATAAATAAATACACTTTGTTTGTGGAATTCCAACAGAAATCTGACATGGAGAAGACAAAAATTTGATTGTGACAATAATAAATAAAGAAATAAAAAATGTGGGGTGGTCATTGAGTAGATATAACAAAAAAAAAAAAGAAGCGAAATTAAGCACATTCAATTCTCTATAACAGTGCGAAGGTTGGTAACAAACGAACTTGGTTTGTGACGTGGAAACAGCAGAATTAAATAATTCTGCCACATAATAGGCACATTTTTTTTCATTTACTATAAACTTTTGATCGCACTTTTTATTCAAATTTAATATGTACATATGTATACTTGGTTTCGCCGTGTGTTAGAGCTAATGAACTTGAGTACATAGATAAATATTTGTTCAACGAAATAATAATGTGAAGCTAAGCAGTGTTTAAAATTGTTTTATACCCATTATTCGATTTATTTTTATTTAAGGTTACACATGTCCTTATTTACATACATACATATATACATACATACATACATACATATGTACATACATACATATATGCAAAATTTGATATAGTGATGTGCCTTGTGATTATTTTACAAACCGGTTCTGTAGGCTGATGTTCTACGCTAAACCGAATACTTCGGCCAAACCGTGCCTAACCACGACGTTTCGAGCAAGATAGCTTCATGAAAACTAGGCTAATTAGAAACCCATGCCGGCTGAGTGACAGCACCAGCATTATAGAAACCAGCTCCCGCACTGTCGTTGCTCAACAGATTTGAACAAAATCGAATATATCAAATCAATCAGACTTCAAACTTTGAAAAGGCTTCATAAAAACTTATCCTCATCCCTGTGCACTTTCGCCATTGAAAGGTAGTTTGCCGGCCTACCACACCGAAGGTCCGGGTTCGAGTCCTGGTACAGGTTACATCAACAAGTCGTTCGAAAACGTTTTTTTAAAACGGGGTCGGCCCTCGGCAGTGGTTTGGCAAACTCTGCGAGTGTATTTCTGCCATGAAAGGCTTCTCAGCAAAAAAATTCATCTGCTTTGTAGATGCCATTCGGAGTCGGCGAAAAACCGTAGGTCCCGCCAATTTGTAGGAAAAATTTCAAAGCGGCACACCACAAATTAGAAGAGAAGCCCGGCGCAAAAATCTCTTAGGAGGTTGATGATATACATAACTGTTGTATATCGAGCCATATATTTATATATGTATACATATGTATATACATACATATGTATATTCATGGACTGGGACGTACATAACACACTAAACAGATTTGTACTGTTATTGACTGTTTTTTGCCAGAAAAGAAACCTCTACGAATCTACCTTGCCCGATGAGCACCTTGTGATACTAACCTAACTGCCATGGTGGCGATTTCGTTGATCCGGAAACGGGCTCGATGTGGATTTGAGCCGCCTCTTATGATAGTCATACACATCTCGGTCATATTGTTACCTCTTAACCCGCAGGGGGCAGCTGACAAGAATCCATCTGCCTTGCCAGATGAGGCTAGGATTCGATTCTTTTTTCCGGTTCTGCGGTTCTGTGCATCTGTATAATACATACAGCTGTGTGTACACATGTTCCTACGAATAAGCGTGTAAGGCATTTTTCTATTATAATCAAGCGAACCAAGGAAAAGTGGCGAAAATATGAGTGACATGTATAAGACTGATTATCCTTATAGCCCACAAGTGTGTAATTAGCTCCATTTAATGGATTCATCACTGCCCCCTTTAATTGAATCAATAAATGGTTCTTTATTAAAGTAATGAAGATGAGCTGAATATAGAAAATTTTTTTGATAAGAGACATTCGTCGACGACAGCTTTTGAAACGTGAACAGATCTTTTTTTGTTGTTGCAATTGAAATTTCTTATCGGAACACAAATAATACAATTAGGAGAGGGAGAGAAGTAGCGGAAGTAGTCGATTTAGTGCGCGGAGAGTAGCGTTAATGGGGTGTATCGCAATGGTGGTACAGGAACTCGTTATGTCCGCAATACAACGAATTTATTTTTGTTTGTAAATGTTTGGATGATTTTATGATCAACACACTCAGTTACCGTTATCGCAGTTATATGATATGTTCTTTACAATTTGTTTACTCACAGCTCACAACATCTACTACCTCTCTCAATGGATCTGATAAACTGCAGCAAGTCTAACGACGTCCGTTCTTAATACGACGTCGGATGCTTTCCCACATCAACGAACAAAATACATCTTTATTTGTGACGACATTAAATTTTCAAAAAAATAACAGCGCGTCCTACAGCCTCTTGGGTTCTATCTAAAGTTTGGTTGAAAAACCTAAAACAACAACAAAGTCTAAACCAAATGTCCGTAATTCGTCCATTTTTCGGTTCAACATCAAATTCATGGGTACGCGCTCTCATTCTCTTCGTACTGACCTGGGCGCTGCTCGTTTACGTATTCGTCAATAAATTAAGCGCGCAACCAAATGCGGACACAGACACAATTACGGCGCGTCGCATTAGTCAGGCGTTGCAGCTGCTCGAATATTCAAAGCAACGCAATGAAGAGCTGCGTCAGATGATCGAGAAACTGTCGAGGTGAGTAAATTTAGGCTGAATTGGGGCACTAAACTTACGGGCGTGCCACTTAGGGGAGATGAAATAGTCCAACATGTGGTTTTGAGATTGGGTGGGCGGACTAGTTTTAGCCACTATAATGGTTAGTCGTGAGTTACGCGAGAAGGAAAAAAAAATGTTTCAAAATCAAGAGAAAAGTGGATCTGCCTATGAATCGAGCTCATTCTTATTACTATTTTGCTTTCTGTTGGAATTTGAATGCAATCGGGCGCCTGCACACGCGCCCACTGTATGCCTAGCCACACTCGACGTCTTCTTTTTTCAGCCGCACACCATATAGACGCGCTGTTGCGTGCAATTGCATCAATTTTCATTTTTATAGTTCAACAACAAAAGGTGCTCAGGCACAAGTCGGTGCTTACGGTGGCTCAGCCATTTCTTTGAGGTGTAGACGTTTGACGCTTTTGTCGGCAAGCGAGAGATTACAAGCGATCAAAATGTTTATGTGGTGTCAAAAGCGCGTTGATTAATGTAGCACTGCTGAGTGATGGGTGGGTGGTTGGGATGGCAGGGCCACAAATGCAAAAGCTTTAGAACGATTTCACGCTTTGAATGGCTGTCTAATTGCGCCCCATTCGGAAAAAATTGAAATGCGCACTTGATATGGAAACAAACACACATACGCTTATTTGCTACATTGTTGTTTTTCTTCTTCCATTTTCCGCCGGTTTCTCTCAGCGACCAAATCGACAAACAATCGGCGCAGCGTCTTATCGAAAAGCTCGAATTCAATTTACAAAACTCCATAAACGTACAAAATCAAGATGCGGCGTTGGCAGATTTCATGGGCGCTGGCGATGGTGAAGGCGCCGATCCCTACCGTGGCGAAGCAGTTCCACAAGCAGCCGATATCAGCACCGCTAGAAACGCGCGCGAGCCGACTATGGAGTATGAACTGCTGCGCCGTCGGGTACAAGCAAATATTGGCGAGATTTGGAATTACTTTAGCAGTGAATTGGGTAAGCTACGCAAGCGCGCTACAACAACGCCAACTGAATTGACGCAAGACATCAATGAGGTGTTGCTAATGGGAGCCGAACATAAGCGCGCGCTGCTCAGTGATATGGAGCGGTTGCGTCAAGTGGATGGCTACGAGGCGTGGCGTCAGCAAGAGTCACGCGATTTAAGCGATCTGATGCAGCGTCGACTGCATTATTTACAGAACCCAAAGGATTGTGCGAATGCGCGCAAACTTGTATGTAAATTAAACAAGGTGAGTGTTGAGCTTAAGCTGCCTTTTGATTTTGGTAAATTTATGTTGACGTGTTTGTTTGTGCTACGCAGGGCTGCGGTTACGGGTGCCAGCTGCATCACGTCGTCTATTGCTTTATTGTGGCCTATGCGACGGAGCGCACAATGATTATGAAATCGCGCGGCTGGCGCTACCACAAAGGCGGTTGGGAGGAGGTATTTCTGCCCGTTTCAGAGACGTGTATGGATGCAGATGTAGCGCACGCAAGCAATTGGCCCGGACGACATGATACGCCAGTAATAGTGCTGCCAATTATTGATTCGTTGATGCCGCGCCCACCCTATTTGCCGCTTGCCATACCCGAAGACTTGGCGCCGCGTCTCAAACGCTTGCATGGCGATCCGATCGTTTGGTGGATTGGACAGTTTCTTAAGTTTTTGTTACGCCCACAAAAGGGCACGCAAGACTTTCTGGAGGCGGGGCGTAAAAAATTGGGCTGGAAGAAACCAGTTGTGGGGTAGGAGCGCATCTAATTAATTTAAGTGTTTCATCCCATGACTAAGTTAATATTTCTCTTTCTTTATTTTATAGCGTACATGTGCGCCGCACCGATAAAGTGGGCACCGAAGCCGCTTTCCATCCCATAGAAGAGTACATGACACACGTTGAGGATTACTTTCTTACGTTGGAAATGAATGGCACTACAATGCCGCGTCGTATTTTTCTCGCCTCTGACGATGCGCGCGTTATCGAGGAGGCGCGTCTTAAATATCCACAATATGAAATTATTGGCGATCCGGAAGTGGCGCGCATGGCTGCAGTTTCAACACGTTACACCGATACCGCGCTCAACGGTATTATACTCGATATACATTTGCTGTCGCTGTCCGATTATCTTGTGTGCACGTTTAGCTCACAAGTTTGTCGCATGGCCTATGAAATTATGCAAACTTTATATCCAGATGCGGCGCATCGTTTCAAATCGCTGGACGATATTTATTACTATGGTGGCCAAAATTCGCATAACCGCCAAGTGGTCATTGGACATGCGGCGCGCAATCATGATGAAATTCATATGAAGCCAGGAGATTTGGTGGGCGTGGCAGGCAATCATTGGGATGGCTTCTCCAAGGGCAAGAATACGCGCACAAATCAAGTTGGACTGTTTCCATCATTTAAGGTGGTCGACAAAGTGGAGACAGTCAACCTGCCGCGCTATGAGCAAGTGCCGCAAGACCGAGTGTGAGTGATGTTCGAGCGCATAATGTTGTGAGCGTGAGGAGTTCGTGTTTAGTTAGCTGGTTTTTTTATTTTATTTTTATTTAATTAATTTTCCTTAGTGCTGTGCAATAATTTTCTGCTAGATGCTAGATTTTAGTCAATAACAATATATACATATATTTTTATATGAAATTATATAGCCAAGTATGTACATACAATTACTGATTTCTGATTTACTTTTTCTATATTTCTTTAACGATCAAAGAGCTGCACAAAATCGCTTGGTATAAAATATTTTTTGTATGGTATTGTTGATTGTAAATCATTTATTTTGTTTTGTATTTATTTTAGTGTGCTTAGAAAATATTGAATAAGCTAATGGGTAGTTAAGTATTTAGTTATAAGCGCGAAAATGTGTATGTACGTAAACATCAAATTTAATTGATTTTATTTCAAAAAAAAAAAAAAACATTATTATTTAAGATCTATAATTTACGCAAATAAGATTGTTTCAGGTGTGTAAAGGAGAATTTAATCAGCTGAAAGAGGATTTAAAACTGTCGAATATTTATGTAATTATATACAAATTTTAATACCTAAATATGTACATATCGTTATGGTAATATGGAAACGCCAAGGTTTTATTTAAGCGCAAACGAAACTTAAAGAAATTCTAAAGCGTGAAGAAAATCAAAGGTTAGTTTTGAGACCATGTGAGAAATGGTTTTATTATCCACTCGTTTGTCCAAAGTTATACCGAAATGATGCGGAAAAAGTCCACAAATCCTTAAAAACAAAAAAAAAAGATATTCCAAATCCCGAATAATTGCACACATGAGTTTAAATCAAATCGGTGGTCGCCGGAAAGCATCCAAAATGTTTCATTAAAAGTTTCATGATCTCGCACTAGTTCTCTGTAACTCACTGAGAAAGCTTCTTTCTGCATTAAGTCAAACACAGCTGTGCAAACGATATTGCGTCACGCGGCAGGCACCCACTAAAGCACAGCTGTTTAGCACAAGCTTTGCCATAGAACTTTGTCGAGCAACGCATTAAAAAAAAAAATAAGAAACGACACCCTGTTTTTTAGGATATATGTATGCAGGTACATATGTGTGTGTGATAACACTATGCAACAAATTTTCTGAGTTCCGAACTACGTTTGACGGACGTGTGTAAAGGAACAAGCTCCATTTATTTGTTCTAACCTAATGAAAACAAGTGGAAAAGCTTCAAAATGAAAATTTCTTATGCATCAAACTAGACACATTTGGCATGTTTAATGTGCGGGTTGAAGTCTATCACCTTGATGGTAATATTTCCGCACCCAAACCATGACCCTGAAATTGTTGCATAGTGTAATTTGTGTGAGTGAACATGGGATGTATGTATATATGTTTAATTAGTATAGGTACATATAAAGCAAAGGAAACAAAGAACTGAAATTGCCTTCAAACAATTTCGATGTCTTAGAAATTTCATACGAAAATACAACAGCTTCTTGAGTTATTCCTGAATGTCTTTGTTTGTTATGCACAGTGTGTTATTAAGTAGGTTAACCATAGAGTTTATAAGGGTACACTTATTGCTAGACTAAGCAAAATAATTAAACATAAAAATAATGCAAAATAAATATTAGAAAGAACGAAAATCTATGAGTTTCTAGTCAATTCATTTTCACGAACTACAGAAATGGTTATATCCTTATCGGCTCACCTCGGCCGTATTTTTGCTACGAAAAAGTTCCTCGGCACAATCTCTTCCCTTAGTTTTCAAGGACTGTGAATAAAAGATGTCCTCAAAATTACATTTCCAAAATCCACGATCCGCCACTGGCCTTAACAGAAATGTTATGTGTGCTTACATTTGAATGTTACATAAAAGCATGGGGGAATATTTTCGAGGGTGCACCGGGCCTAGTTTTTTTTTTTTGGAGGGGTAGAGGGGGTCGCGCAGAACATAAAACCAAAGAAAGAACTTGGAGGCACACGATATTTTGACAAAAAATTGTGTTTAAATTTGACAAGTTTTGTAAGGAAGCTTTAAAAATTACCCGATTTGCTTATCACTATTCACTTTAAAGAATTAAATACACTTCGCACTGAACGATACGTCTCACCTCACTACATATTTTTAATATTTTAGCCTTCTACAAAATATAACACGGAAACAAAATCTTCAAATAAACTGCCTTCTATTTTGGTCGAATCACTTATGAACAACAATGGCGGTTTGGTACTAGTTGAATCGTCAGCGAGTAATAGGAGGTGCCAGACATGTGTAAATGAATATGCAGATTTTTCAATAACTGAAGTTGATGGCTGAGAAGAATTTTCAACAGACAAACATGACATGACAGGTATTTTCAGTGTAAAAGCGTCTCAAGTGAACATTTGGGATGAATAACTTTGTATAATACTGTACATCCAACGTCAACTGCAAATACGCGTCCAAAAATGTCGGAAGAGGTATCAAAAGACGCGTTTTGACCTCGGTATCAATAATGCGAAGGGTGCAAATAAATATTTTGTTTAGTGGAAAAGTTATTAGCGAAATACCAAAAAATTGGCCCAGGTGCGATACCAAATGGGCGACTAGATCTATGGTATTTATGTACATAACTCCTTTTTGTGTAAGCGGTCTCTGGCAGCGCTTATAAAAGATATTTCTTTGTCGGTCGAGCAATTTTTTATTCCAAATTTTTTTATATGAGAATAAGTAATTAGCAGGTGTTTCTGATCGTATGGACTTTTATTGTTAGAAGCGAAACTTTTAATAAAAAATCGCGCGATTTATGTATAACCAATTTCACAAACATATTCGCATAATTTTCATAATACATATTTAATAATGTTGTAATAACATATAAGCAAAATTTTGTTATAATTACTGTTGGGAGGTCTGGCAGCATTTTTTTTATCCTACTTGATAAACACGGACGAAATAAATACTAATACAAATACAAATAAGAGCTACCCACCAGGAATTTTCGTTAGGTCCTACTTGAGTTATTCATTCCAGCATGCATGATTTTGTTAGGTTCATCGCAGGTGCTGCTAAAATGTGTTAGCTGGTCATGACATTTTTGAGTATCTCATTTTCCACCTTACTATAGCAGCTTAAAGTAGGAGAAGCCGAAGTTATCAGATGACAAAGTAAGGCTGTGAGCAGCTACGAATTCAGCATCTTTACGAAGATGTCGGATACAAAAGCAGTAACAAATATGATTGCGAAAAATGATTTTTTTAAACCTGATTTCAGTGATAAAAAGTGTCGTAAGCGCTAATGTTATAAAAAAAAATTACGCGTGTGGTCAGAGCTACTGACGAGTACATGAAACTGGCAGCTGTGAAGTGAGGTCTGCTGCTATTTTCAGGTATGAAGGAGTTATATACTGAGCTGGTTCGTATACTCACTATCTTACCTTCCTTCCACCTAACGTATGTATCATAACAACCAAATGAAAAAGGCAGCTATATGAGCATGTACGCACGATTATTTCCGAACGATCACTCTTCATTCCTTTTTGTACTATACAAAGTCATTCATGCGAAGGCGGCCATCACCGTGCGTTAGTCATGGGGAAAAGTCATTGAAGTTGTTATGCTCCGCTGGTGAAGAGTAAGGCTGAAAGTATTCATGATTTCCACCTTCGGTGGCCTACTGGGTAGTTCAAAATAATCTCGCTTAAAGCTTTTTAGTTTTCGGCGTTAAATCTGTTCGTGTTAAATAAACGTAATCAATCTTTGCGTTTCTGGACAAAGAAAAGAATTTATAAAATGGAGAATAAACAAGCTATGTTGCAGTGAAGGTGCCATAACATAGTTTGTTTATTCCTTCATAGCCATCAGCAGTTGCTACTCGCTGTAACTGCAAATAATCCGAAGGCATTGTTGTTGCCAAGTAAAAAAACATGTCGGGCTTTGTGCGATACAAATTTTGAATGTTTAAAGCGGTCATTCCAGCAAAACTCGGGCAAAAAGCAGTGCGGGACGGTAAGGAAGCGGGTTAGAGTGTAATACATATAATATAGTTTTGTGAGTATGGTGTTATAGAAGTGGTTTAAAATTTACACCTTGTGGTCGGCAAAATTCGAATCTTTAAAAGCGAAAAAAAAACATTCATAGGCATGGTGCACTCTCTAAAACCCAACCCCAAGAAAGGTTGTGATTGGGTGTGGGAGTGGACACCACTTCTTAAAGTTTGCCAGTAAGGAAAAGGAGTAGGACAGGTGAGTTGATGTGACAATCATTTGCATGTTATTTACTTTAAATTGTAATATAGTTTAAACTGTGCATTGGGAAAAAACAGAACTAATTAAAGTTGTGCATATGTATGTATTACAAAATAATAATAATACTGGGAAACCGAGCACCCAAAACTAATTTCGGTAACGCGCCATGTACGTACCTCCTGGGTGGAGTGAAAACTGTAGATTAAAGCCCCTAAAAATGCATTTTCATAAAATAATTTGCTGGTCGTTCAAATATTTTTATTTTGTTCTTTGCAAAACAATTGTTTCGACACGCGAGTGGTGTCGCCATCAGTTGAACGAAAGACAATTTCCGAAAGCTTCCTGTATTTTGTTTTTTCTTTTTTTGTGAATTCAGTTAACAACACACAATATTTATGCAGTTGAAACAGTTTTTATCCAAATGTGCCGTAGTGCGCTCCTCTACTCAATGGGCTAAAGTTATGATGGCCTTTCAAACTTTATATAATTCCCAGGCGCTCTTTCAAATTCATTTTCTCGATCAATGTGTAAAGTGAGAAAGAGAATTTGGCAATCTAGAAAGAAAGCAATAGGATTTCAATAATATCTAGAAGTCGCTTACACTTACACTAAGAAAGCTATTCAGCGTCACTGGGAACAGTTTCCCTGCAGTCAGAAACATTGGACGCTGGGTACGTTGCATAAAGAAAATCAACAACTGCCGGTATTCTCTGCTTTGATCGACCCAATTCGAATGAAAAATCACATCCGACATCTTATTACTGTCGTCGATGAGACACTGAGCATAGTAACAAGTCGGAAAGATCTCTACGGTAACAGCGAGAATGTAGAAACAGGAACCAACGCGCGATGAAAACTCATTTGAAAAGACCACAATGTTGAGGAGCGCCGTACCAATGCAAATTGCCGACACCGTGAACTGCACAAAAATCGTTATCGAAGTCATGGGTGCAATGATATTGTAGAGCCTAGAAATTGACTGCCATAAAGCATGCTTGACCACAATGAACTTGTAACTTACTCAATCAGCAGTTGATGATCCTTAATGCACAATTTTAATTCGAGTAGGTTTTGCTCCAATGAGCCCGCACCCAATTTTTCTACACGCAACAACAACGTTTTCATGTGCGTACGCAGTATGTTGATATAAACCACGGGATAGGCATCGTTCGTTTGTTGTATGCAAGCCAAGTCTATTAAGAAGAAATCGAATAACGACACCAAAAAGAACTCGAACTTCGAACGGCGCCACTCGAGAAAGGGATAATACATGGCGTATGGTGGATGACCCTTAATTACGGCACCAAGAAATGTTGTAACCGAGTAGCTAAGAAAAGTTGTGAAAAAGAATAAAACAACATTTTGCCCAAAGCGCACCATACGATGGAGCTCGACAATTTCATCTGCCGCGCGACAACGCATATCCAGATGGTGCGTGAGATCATAGGTCTTACGTAGCCTCAGCAACAGAAACGACAAAACAATGAACTTGACGGAACCACCGTAAACATCAAATGTGACTTGCAAGGAGGTGAGCAGATTGCTGATGTTAGCATCCTCCGTGGAGATAGTGAAGAAGAGTAGCGTGAAACCGAGTGGCAAGTAAATGATGACCAAAAACTTCATTATGATGGCATAGAAAGTGTACAGCGTACGGAAATGTTGCGGCATACCAATACCCAAACTGAAGCCAGCCTTGAAGAGGTACTTGGTGGTGTCTTGACTGTTCACTGCTGGATCCGCTGCCAAAAATACGGAAAACAATAGAAAAAGTCAAGTTCGGTTAGGAATTGGTTGCACCGCTAAATTAACCTACCGGATTTCTTTTCATTGTCCTCGAATGAGTCAATTGAGTCCAATCGTTCCTTTAAACTTTCTCCCAACTTAAGCTGCCTTGTAATTTGAGACCTATTCAAAGTGAATAATCGCCTGCCATCGGCGGTGTCAGCCAATTTGCGATTGTCCATCTCGTCACGAACTTCAAACGAATTTTCGGCCTAATTTCATGAATACGTTTTATATACCTATGAGCTCAAAATGTGGACTCATACATGCATGGAAGTGGGTGTTGCTAAGAATCCAGCCAGCCAAAGGCTAATATGGGTTTAAGGAAACGAGAAGAGAAGTGTCAACGACTAACAAATGCTCAAGTCTCATGAGTTTTTTTTAAAGAGCTTACTGGTATTCTGATTTTATTGTGACCAACATTGCGAATTTCATTAGCCATTTACCAATGAATCCATTATGCAACTTGTGAGGGTGGAACATGGGATTCAGTTTGCATGAATTGATAATGCGTTAATTGATAGGTTTAATTGGGAGGTTCTTTGTTTTAGTTTGTTGCGCATTTGAGCAATAGTAGGCGGTGATTTTGTTAATGGAGAATTTTGAATTTGGAATTGAAACATAAAGGCGAAGGAGAAGTCTAAAGCAGAGGGAAGGAGAAAGGTATTGGGAAAGAAAGTTAGAAGGAAACACGGTAAGGAAAGGGGAAGTAAAACAAAACAGGAGAGGACAGAGAAAAATTAAGCGAAAGGGAAGAGCAACAAGTTTTAAAGGTAAGCCAGAAAATTATGACCTACACCAGTGGCGGATGCAGGATTTTGGGAATGGGGCCACCACATCAATTATCACAGTTCCTGAAAAGTATTATTTTTTGGATTCCGAAAAAGGGGGGGTGGACTCGAAAACCGCCCCCGTGGATCCGCCCTATATTTAAGTAGGTAGGGCATGTTTAAAGCGACATTTACCAGTCTCTATGCTGAGGGCTTCAATAGGCTTTGGGGACCTCATGTCACTTCGACAAAACTGCCCAAAACATTTGTGGGGACAAACAGCGTTGTGGTTATACCTCCTCAACAATGACTTAGTACATGTTGAGATCGCCTCAGAAATAAATTTCGGTTAATCTCCAACACAGTGAACTTTTCTGCGAAAACTGATTGGGTTAGGTTGCCCTTGAATGAAATGATCCAAACTGCATTGCAATTTCTACTTTTATTTAAAGTTTTCGTTGAGCTAACAAATGCGCTACATTTTCAAGGACTACGTGTGGTTAAATATAATTTGTTAGTAGCCAAATATTTCAGCATACCTCCTAATGAGTGTCATAATTCGTAGAATGTGGCCCAGAACACATTACAGCTCACTCGAAACGTTCCTTCAAACCCATCTCGTTAATGAAACTGTAAAGCGTAAAAGAGAATTTCGCAATCTGAAATTTTAAAAATATATCAATAAACGTCCGCCATTTTGCATTTCTCAAACAGCGCTCACACTAACAAATGTAGCTAAATTGACCGGCACCAACTTGCCAGCCAATAGTTCCATGGGTTTCTGAGTGTGTTGCATGAAAACTACCAACAATTTGCGAAATTCATAATTTTGCCCCTGCCAACGGGAATGAAAGATGACATTTGCTAAGTTGTTGCTGTCGTCCAAGAGGCATTGCGCATAATAACAAGTCGGAAAGATCTCCATAATAACGGCAAGCACGAAAAAGCACGAGGCGATGCGCGAAGAAAAATCAACCGCAAAAATGAGAATATTGAGCAATGTGCAGCCGAGTATAATGGCGGTAACCATGAATTGCATGAAAAGCGTTATTGACATAATGGGCGAGATGACATTAAAGAGACTGCAAAGAAAGAACGCGCTGAAGTGGGAGTACAAGAAACCAAAGCGCCGACAATATACAAACCTCAACAAAAGCTTGTGGTCCTTGATGCACGCCTTCAAATCTTCACAGTTTTGTGCCAAGGTGCGCTCCGGATTTTTGCCTAGATTTTGGATGCGTAGTAACAGAATCTTCATATGTGCTCTGATTATGCAAATATAGATGGGTGCATAGCCATCCGATATTGCCTCTGTGCTACTTAGTCCCATCATAAGAAAGTATTCCAAAAAGCCACAAGCCACGAATTCCCAACTCGAACGACGCCATTTCAATACTGGATTGTACAAATTGTATGGCACACGTCCTTGTAAGGATGCACCAATGAAGGTGCTGGTCGCGTAAAGACAATTCACAGAAATCACAAACGTAAAGACGCCGTTACCTTGACGCACCACCTTGTGCAGCTCAGCAATTTCGGCAGCATCGCTGCAATGTGAATCCAATGTGTCCATGATGGCTTCCGAAGCACGCAACGTACTCAACTGATAGACCATTACGAAATATTTAAGCGCGCCCATGAACGCATTGAATGCGACCTGCAGTGAAGTGAGAAAATTGCCAATTTCCAATGTTGAAAAATCGAGTTGACTGAAAGACACGGCAAACGAGAATGGTAGCCAAAAGCCGAGCAGAAAGAAAGGTATAATGGAGTATAAGCGATAAAGTAGTACGTAGCGCTCTGGATGCCATACGCCCCACAGTTGATATAGAGCGAACATGCGACGTAGTGCGCCCTTGCAATGGATGTCTTGTTGGATAATCCGTTTGGGCGATGCTTCCGCTTTCTTGATACTTTCGGCTCTAATGGACTGAATGTTGTTGGTTCGTTGTAGTTTTCCTTGATTCGCCTGCATTAATCTGCCCTGTCTACCAGTTTGGCCTTCTGCGCGCCTCAACTCCATAATGGATGTTAGTTTGCTTTGGTTGCTGAGAAGCTTTTGCAACTTTGACTTTGGCAAGTTGTCCATGCTGAACGTGTCGTTGAGTTTCGAATGTTGCAGTTTCGAGCGAGTTTTGTGGGTTTTATTGAATTGTTGTGGCGATTTAATATTTAATTAGTTTTCACACTTGATTTCCAGTGGCACCAGCGGCTTACGCAGCAACAGGGAAGGTAGCGTTGATATAAGCTGACTGGTTAATAAAACCAAGACGGCCGACTGCTGACTCGTTCTATTTGACCGAGCCTTAATATAGCGAGAGTCCACCCACTGAAGACGGGTTCGAGTGGCACCACTTTAATCCACATATCTCAAGCAAACAATGTCCTGCGTACGGAGAATAACCGAATGATACCAACGCTCTCCTATCACAATCTTTCACTACGACTAATCCAACTTCAGAGTAGTTTAGGTTCCGATACTTAAACTCGACTGAACAAGAACTACTCATATCACAGTTCATGTTGAAAGTAATGGGGTCTGAATACTCTTTTCTGAAGTGCTTTAGAAATTTCTGTAAAGCCCCCACTGTCTTCATGAATTAATTAATAATTTGAATATTTTGTAAAATAATTTAAAATTCCCTTTACCATGCTCAAAAACTTTTTCGCTTGGGCTCTGTAGAATACTCTCAAGTGCATATCTTATTCATAACCTTTGCCAGCTATTCACTAAAGTTCACTTCTGATTTCTTTTGCCGATACTACTGTGCTACAAAAACAACTATTGTGCAAGAAAAATAGTTAAACAAAAACTTCCAATATTTAATTTTAATTATTTGCAGCCGACAAACCCTCGAATCTCTCCTTCACACCCATGTTATTAATGAAACTGTAGAGCGTAAAAGAGAATTTCGCAATCTGAAAAGTGGAGAGGTTAATGAAGTTTGCATTGTGTGACCTTTGCACACCTTACTCACCGATACGAAAGTAGTCAGATTAATTGGTATCAGTTTGCCGGCCAACAGCTCCATTGGTTTCTGAGTGTGCTGTGTAAAGAGTACTAACATCTTACGGAAATCCCCATTCTGCTCTATCCAATTGCCATGGAAGATGGTAGCAGCCAGCAGATTACTATCATCCAGTAGACTTTGGCCATAATAGCACAAGGGATAGATTTCCATGATTAAAGCAAGCAGATAGGCCGCATGCCCGACACGCGCCGAGTTGTCGACCGCAAAAATCATGACATTGAGCAGAGTCACGCCAAGCATTAGGGATGTGGTCATAAATTGCACAAAATAGGTGGTAGAGACGACGGGGTGTACGATATCGAAGAGCCTGTAAACAATAAATAACTAATACTTGAGCCTATCCAACACACTGCATGCACTCACTTCAAGAGTAATTTGTGGTCCTTGATGCACGTCTTGAGATTCTCGTAATTTTGTTTTAAACTACAATCTGGATTTGAGCCGAGCTTCTCAATACGTATGAGCAGCGTCTTCATGTGTGCGCGCATTATGCAAACATAAATGGCGGCATACGAGTCGGTTGCTGCCTCAATGCAAGACAAGCCATCCACAAGCAAATATTCCCATAGAGATTCCAATACGAATTCCCAATTGGAGTTGCGCCAATTCAGCAGTGGATTATAGAGATTGTAGGGTGGACGTCCTTTGACGACCGCAGCCAAAAAAGTGCTCGTCGCATACGTGACATTACAAATCAAAACATAAATCAGCACGCGATTTCCAAGGCCTGTCACCTTGCGTAGCTCTTCGATCTCATCCTCTTCCTTGCAGCGCGCATCCAGCTCGGCCATGATCTCTTCGGTAGCGCGCAGTTTAGGTAATTGAAATGCCATGATTATGAGTTTGATAGCACCAACGAAAGCGGCAATTCCCACTTGAACTGAGGTGCATAGAATGCCGATATTTATATTCGAATAGTCCAACAAACAGTAAGAGATCACAAAAGCCGTCGGCAGATAAAATGTGAGTATGCAAAGTGGTAGTATAGCATACAAACAATAAAGCAGCTTGTACTTCTCGGGCATGAGCACACCAAGCGCCATAAAGAACCGATAGAGATAGATGAGTCCGTCCTTCGACTGAACACTGTGCACGGCGCCGAAGCGTTGCTCAGCGCGCTCATCTTCTTTGTTCGTATTTGGGGTACGCGTGGCTCTTTCAAACTGTATGCGTATCAGCTCTGCATTGCTCAGCGCGGGTTGAACGGGTGGTTGTTCTTCAACTAAAATGAGCTTGTTTGTGTTGGAGCTCAAAGATAAAACTCTCCGAAATTGATTTTTCAAGTAGTCGATCATTTTGATTGCTGAAAAGCCTGAAAAAATCACAAAGATTTAACTTCAAAATGCTGCAGGATCGAGGAGTATTGGAGAGCGGTTTAGTTACAATTTAAAATCGCAGGTACTTACCTTTTCTGTTTCCTTCGTTCAGTTGGTGCTAATTGGCTTGACAAGTTTCGGAAAACCACTCAATAAGTTTGCCAATAAATGGTTACTTATATACTTCCATTTATTATTAATTTAATTAATATTGCACAAAATTCAAAATAATTTTGTTATGAGCGAGTAAGCAAAGGCTTTATGCAATATTTAGTTTATTTATTAGCAGCCGTAAAAGGGGTGCCAATTAGGTGTTCGAACTGCAATGTATGCTATAGCTTGCTCAAGGACATCATGTATGCCTTTTTTAATTTTATCGGATACCTCAAAGATGGCCTCTTCAAAATCCCACGGCAGCCATTTCCTTTACGAAAGCATCATAGTAGTCAAAATGCTGATAGAATTAATTTCTTTGAGGGAGGTTTAGTTTCAATTCCTCTAGAGATTCATGGATACTTTACCCCCTACTCTCCCCCTCATTCTCGTAATAAATTACATATTTCGCTTAGGTACCTCTGGGGTCGAAGAAAACTGCTCCACGCCCATAAAGTTGAACTCAGAACATGTAAGAAATACGCTGGAAATGTTTCAATCGTAGCACCCTGCACCTAGTTGGCCACCATGAATTACTTTATTTAGCTATTGCATTTCATTGCATAATTAATAACATTTAATTGTCATTTAGTATTTCGCGAGGTTCACCGGGGGTGGTTGCTGTGGGCGGTGACTATTATCCGCAGAAATACATATGTATGTCAAATTAAGGCGCTTACCTGCATTTGTTGGGTGAGTCTTGACGAAGGCAAGGTATATTTATACCCAGCTGTTGTAGTGCACAGGGGGGCTTTGTAATGAAAAAAAGGGATCGAAAAAGTTAAAGAATTTCAAATCCAAGCAATCGAATGAGCCATGTCCGTCCGGCCACACGTTAACTTGCCTTAAAATCAACATAGTTTGGTAGCTTTGCTATTAAAAATGTGTCAAGTTAGACGATAACCACGCCCTTTTTCGACATCGAATTGGTTTCATGCTAGAAAAGGCTAAATTCCATGCTTACCATCTCATAAATTCGCTTCGAACTTCGCGCACCCTTCACAAGCAACTTCGAAAAAGCTTTCTTAATCATTTTTTTTTTTTTTTTTATAAAAATAGTTTATTCGATTTTAATGCTATACTAAATTTTTGGAAAAAAGAGCTACAACTAAACGTGATTAATACAATTAATAATAATAATAATAAAAAAAGATTTGTTACACTAAATTTTTTGAACATTCAAAGCTAATAGCGCGTTTAACTTAACTTCATAGAACGTGCAAAATAATTGAACACGAATTAAATTAAAAACGACTAGATAAATTTAACGATTATTGTAACGAAATACTGTACCGTGAAGTATGTTTACCTAACACGGTTTACACTGCTATTGTTTATATATCAAGTAAATATATAAATCTTGGCATTTCTTGCGTTATATCTATGTGCGTACATATATGCCATACTGAATAACTGTTAGTTGAAAAATTTGTATAACGGTTTTCACACTAAAACAATTTTTTACCGTTTTAGGTATTACGGTTTTCACTGCATTTGAATTGAGGTTATAAGCTTTTTGCAGCGTTTTTGAATTTGTTTTTAATTTTTCATTGGAAATTAGCTACTTATATTTGTGTTATGTATTTATTTTTGTATATATTTTTAAGCAAAACGAAACGCAACGTGTTTTTTTTTTTGTTTTTTTTCGTTACTTAATTAACAATTTGAATTTGACTAAGCAAAAGAAGCGCCACTCATAAAATAAAGTAACTAACTAGTTTATATGTAATTCAAACATTTTTATGTTGACAAATTATATACGCATTTATATATAAATACAATTATTTTTAAATTTACATCCTGTACACAAGTTTATGTATAAGCGATTTATCTTAAGGTTAAATTAAATTTGAAAAAAAAAAAATCGAGCTGTTCGCTACAACAACTTAAGCATAAATTCGCCTTGTAAAATCTGCCCGTAAGATACGTATACGGTCTAGGCGAATTAAGTACAAGGTGGCATTATCCAATCAGCTGATGGCTACTTTTTTCGCATTTTGGCAGTACAAATTCCGCCGCAATATGATTTTGACATTAAGCCTACGTATTATAAAAACAAAATAATTGGAAATGTTATGGTTTCCAACAGTTCAGTGGGATGTTAACCTCACTGTGCAAATTATTAGGTGACATCGCGGTCTTTTGAAACTTTTTGATCGTGGGTTTACTGGAATGTATTAAAAATTCTTTTTGATGTTTTCGGAATGTGCGATAAACCATTTTTAATGCCTATAAAATATGATTTAGTTGTTTGATTCATGAAAAACTATTATTTGGTGTTATGAAAACATGAATTTTATATCTAGGTATAAATCGAACTTCACTTCAATGGCGTACAAATATTTGAAATGAAATTGAAAACAAAAAGAAATAATTTTAGCAACATTTTAAGCTGACTTCCCTACTTACACGCTTTTACGCAAAAGTACGGTAGAGCCACGATAACTTGAACTTTTTGTAGCCAAAAATGTACGGTCCCTTTTTGTTTTTGAAATAAGCGTTTTTGGCATTTTTATCCTTTACGTTTAACTCAATACGATTTCCATTTTTAAAAAATTTTGTTCAAGTTACCTATGTAGTCTTCACTGTTTCAGCATTTTTCTTGCTATTCATAAACATATGTACTTACATAGCTATATTCATATTTTCCTTGTTGCTCGTCCTATACTCGTACTTGCATTAACGGTAATGCATACATACTTATACACTTATCAAATAACATCAGCCTTAAATTTATGCACCTAAGATGACTACGAAGAAGAAACTTACAAATTCTTAATTTCCCAATTTTTTAATCAAAAATACTAATTCTGTCTCAACGTATACCTACTTACTGCATTTTAGTATTTATTGGATGAGAGAAACTTTTCTGTTTTCGAATAGCTTGAATTTCATGTCAGCAATTTTATATATACAGTGCACTCGCGAAAACTCGAACACACGATAACTCGAACATTCGGAAACTTGAACTTTTTTTTTTCTCCATTGACTACTTTAAAACTCGAACAAAATGCAGCTACTCTAAAACTCGAACAATTATTTTCTTTTTTTCGTGGAAAAACATGTTGGAAACTGTCGTTTTGCATGTGCTGTAACGGCCGATATTCAAATTTTTGTCGTTATGCGAGTCTTTTGTTTCATTCTAAGGCGCCGCACTGGCTAGGTTTCGTGCTAATTACGGAACTTTTCTTTTAAGTTGATTGATATTTGTCAGTGATACACGGGATTTTGCGCGGTTAGGATCAAATTTATTTGTGTGTTATAATGGGACGAAAACTAAATGTTTTAAGTTTAGCAAAAAAGGCTGTATTGAATGCGGTAGAAAATAAGAAACATCAAACCAAAACCACTGCTTTTTTTTCTAATACATAATTTGTAAACAGCATTTTTTATTAAATAAACTGGCAATGAACTACAAAACATCAAACCAGAGAATCTCTGTGATTAATAATACCATAAAATTGGACAGGGTATAAAAATTGTTAAAAAGAATACATATATCGATTAAAAATACATAACGTTCGAAAACACGAACATTTCGATAACTCGGACAGGGCTGGTTTTCATTAGTTCGAGTTTTCGCGAGTGCACTGTACATACATATGTATGTATGCATATTTTTTTTAAATTAAATTCGATATATATGTATGTTTGTACACATATTCATATAATTATTATTTTTTGGTTGTATTTAAATTATTTTTTAAACTTCTTGATAAGGCATCAATTGCATACAACTTTACATTTGTTAATGTTATAATTTTTGGTTAATTTCGAAATTCAATATCCAAATTCATTACGCTCTTTTTTTAAATCGTAAAGACTTAGTAATGGATGAATAAAATACATTTTTATTGACAAATTGTAATTTCACTTGAAAAGTGTACGTGTAAATGAGTCGATTGAAGCTTAGCACTTAGCGTTTTTGATTGCTTACAGTTTTTGTTGCTTTCTCTTGAAGCAAATACTTTAGCTGGCAGCGCATTGCCGAATAAAAAAATCAAGAATTTATCAAGTAAGCAGATAAATTAAAGAATACTTGGGTATGTCACTCTATTAAGTAAACTCAGTTTGAGAGCATCTACCGTCTCAAACGATCGCTAATCGTAGCATAAACGAGCGAAAGTTACATGATAGGTCAGTGAAACTAGCAAATTTGTTGTAGAAAACCATGCCCATACGGACCAGTCTTCACACTTATTATCAATGAGCACGAAATCATTTCAAAGCCCAGCACTTTTGCAAATTTATTTTCTCTCACTTATTCCAAAAACTTTTTGTTTAATTATTACTAATATTATCGTTTTCACGCTTAGAGTGTAATTAATATTTTTTGCTATGTTTGTATGTATGTATGTATATGTTTGGCAGAACTAAATAGTAGGTGATTAGAAGAAAATTGGCATATTTGGAGTAATGAGCTGGGCAAAAGTTGGTAAAATTGTTTTTTATTTTTGTTTTTATTATTGAGCTTTTGCGCTAGTACTCACATATTTGACCCTCAGATTTACTCAGCTTTTGAGCTGAATTGCTTGTGCATAGTTTACATTTCCACCAAGTTGAATGACCGTTCAGATTACCGTCAATATCATGGGTCCTAGAGTTCGCGAATTTACTAAAAAATGTAAAGCTTTGATTCCGCACTTTTCAAAAACTCCTCTTTAGCCACTCATAGCTAATAAACTCTATACTTTGTTTAACCTTACAAAAAAAATCTTTATTCAGCTTTTCAGCAAAGGGTTTCCTCTAAATGCTTGTTTTCTAGCTTACTCAGCCTTTCTGTGCACATAGGCGCTCCGGTTCCATAAAAAAGCTATTCAGCAAATTTGTCGTTTCTCATTTTGGTGTTTTGCGCAACAGAAGTAGTAATTTATTTGATTTCTGTAATTCATCTGCAATTCAGCACTTTATCTAGCTTAAAACGATACGAAATAGGATCGCGCTGTTGTTAATATGATCTATTCAGCGCACTTCAAAGCAATTCAGCTCAGTTCAAAGCGATTCATCTCAGCTCAAAGCAATTCAGCGCAACGCTTACAAAGCTCATTCGTCTGCATGCTGCGGTAGGTATAGTAGGAAAAACATCTTCGTTCTAAATAGATTCAGAAATTTAAAAACAGCGCTTTGATTACGAATATGCTTTTTGATGTCTAAGGAATACTTTTTGTTCATGAAAAAATTCGGTCAGAGAATTGCGGTAATTCGGCTGAATTGAGTTTATAATTACTATTCGGTATTGTGTAATGTATGTATTTATGTAAATTGTTCTATAATTAATTGTTTTTTAACGGTAATGGAATACTAACTCGGGTTGAAAATTAGCGCAGATCGAAAATACCTATTTTCTTCTTCGATTATATATGTATATGTTGAGATTACTTACGATATATAAAGTGGAAACCGAAAATTTTACAATAGTTGTCTTAGAAACACTATATTCCTACATTCCTTCTGTCTCATTAGAGCAGCACAACAACGACTTTCTCACTTTAGTCACATAAGGCGCCAAATTCTCATTATTTCAAATTTCTTACAACCTATATTCGTAATGCGCTGAACGTGAACGTCGTGCGCCCGAGTACCACCGATACGGCAGCTGTTGCATTGAGTTGTGGGCCGACACCGAGAGTTGTTGTTGTTGCGGCGAATTCAACGACAACGAGCTATTCACCACAGCGCCCGGACTGCGCGCCAATTGAAGTGATGTGCCTGGAAAGCGACCCTGCTAGGAGGAGGGTGGCGTCGTTGCGGCCACGTCACTGTTGTGTCGCCGTGATATGCGTCGATTGAAAAGCGATATTGTCGATTGATTAAGATAGCCGCTCATGTTGACATTTGAACCACCGCCACCATTATTACTGCTGCTGTTGTTGATGCTGCCATTACCGCTGCTGGCGTCCAGAAATGCCTCGGGACTGAAGCGCACACGGCTGTGTTGCGATGAAATCGAGCCCTCTTTGGCGCTCAAATATGAGCTGTCATCACTGGTAAGTGAATCAGGCGGCGTTGGATTGGTAGGCGTGCCTTGTTGTGAGGATATGCTACCTGCGCGCTTGTTGCCGTTAGCGGTTGTTATATCAGTGTTTGGTGCGCTGCCATTGGGTGTCTTGTAGTTGTTGTATTTTTTAAGTGATGAACGCAATTTGGCTGTACCACCGCCATTGAAGGCCAGCGCTGTTGTTGTTGTCTGCTCAAAAGGCAATGAAGCGGGGCGTTCCTGAGCGCTTAGCGGTTTCATGCGAATCGGGCTGAGTGGCGTCGATTGCGCATGCGTTGTGTGCGTGTAGAGATTGTGTTGCGGTGTGCTGAAGAGCGATTCACGTTCACGTTGTAGCTGCTGCAAATGCTGCTGCTGTTGTGCCAGCGTGTTGTGAAACTTGGGCCGATGCAGTGGACTGCCAATGTAAGCAGGCACATTCTCATAGTCACGTATGCGATTCAAACCAGCGCCCGTGTCGCCGCCCATGCTGCCACTTGTGCCACGTCTCAAACGTTGCGCCATTTTCGGTGAGCTTTTGTAGAGTTCGTGTTTGCTAGGCGGTGGCACTGCGCCAATGGGCGCTGGAGGTGGTGGTGCCAGTTCGCGATAGTGTCCGTAGTCTGCAGCGCTGCCGCCACCCATGTGAATGTTTAATTGTAAATTCAGATTGTTGTAATCATACAACTCGGTGGCGTGCAACTCATCTTGGTCGAACGAGAATCCCTGATTAATGTTTGAGCTGTTCGAAATGGTTGAGGGCGTGCGACGGTGACCAGCGGCGCTGACACCCATTTGTGGCACACGTGGTGGGGGCGTGCGCGTTTGATAGTGTTGTGGTGCTTGCTGATGCTTTGGTGTTACTTGTTGTTGTTGTGGCTGTTGTTGGTGCTGCGTATCGTAATTGTAATCGTAATAATTGGGCAGACGATGATTGTAGTCGTACGAGTAGTCTGGGTAAGATTTACAATCGCGCTGATACGCCAACTGCACCTCTGGGCGGTACGGAAAATAATTCGAACCTGAAAGTCCCACAAGTTATAGAAATGCGAAAACACTCGCTGGACATCATACTTACCGAAATAGCCTGCGCGGTGTACACCTGCGCCATAAGCACCACCATCATTAGAGAAGCTTGGTCCATGACGTAGGTAATCGTCGCGCGTATACTGCGTTGTTGGGCGGGACATGCCACCACCAATGTGAAAAGCCTCATCGAAGGGCCGTGTTGGTGGCGTGTCATCGTGCATCGAATACTCCAGATTTTCCGTAAAAGAAGAGGTGCTTATTTTGCGACGTGGTGATGGCGTTGGCGGCTGCGTATGGCTACCCAACGATGATGATAGCAGCGCCGAGGTATTGGTGGTGAAATTTGAGCCCAAACCGCTTGTAGTGGAGCCAGTCAGCGGTAGCTGCTGATGTTGCAGCGTTTGTTTCTGTTGCTGCTGTTGTTGTTGAAATTGTTGTTGCTGAGCAAATTTGCTGCCACTTTCAATTGTAGATAGTGTGGGCTTCTGGAAGTAACAGTTAGAAGGCGTGGCATGCATTTTAGGTGAGCCACGCGGACTCTGGTGCAAGGACGCGCGTTGTTCCTCCAAATGCGCAAACGTCGCGGAATTCAATGTGGCGCTAAGGTCATCAAAAAAATCAATCAGAAAATGATTAGCGAACATTTTAATAAATCAAAAGCTTACCGATTGTGTTTGTTGCTAGTGCCGTGATAAGTGTTTGCGGCAAAGCGGCTGCGCTCATCTAAAACGTTGGGAAACTCCATCTCCATGGGCGCCTTCAGCGCAGGCACATCATTCAGCAGCACTGGATGTACTGGTGAAACATTTGAAATACGCACATCGTAACCAGCAGCTACGCCAGCCAATAGCGCCGCCATATTGTACAATAGCACCTCAATAACGGAGAGTTTAGGCTTGCGCACCGCGTCGCCCGCATACAAAGTCGGCATAGGAATGTTGGAGGTGAAGCGGCTGAGCAGGTAAGGATTTGGCGACATAATGGGAAGGGGCGCATCAACTATAGAGCTACCAGCGCCGACAGCAGCAGCGGCGGCAGGTAATGCATGCAGTGGTGAGCACCAGTCTTTGGAATTGTAGCCTAATACGTGGGCATATTTGGAGAGAAGTAGAGGGGTGTAAAAGTTGCGTGAGCAGAAATTTACAACAAAACCGTAGTAGCGCAGTGCAAGCAACAAAACAAACCAAATTGTTAAAAATCAAATTACAATTAATTACGTCAAAAAATAACCAACACCGATTAAAAAGAAAAACTAATTAAAATAAAGAAAATACAAATGATTATTTTTTTTAAATTTATTTTAGTTTTTTGTTTTTTTTTATAGAATTTTTCAAGGGTAGTTTAACGGTAGTTTTTTTCTACTATTTTCTTTATCTAATTTTGCTTTAAAAAATGGAATATTTTTGTATAGCTTACATTTTAATTATAGAAAACTTTTCTAAAATACATAATTAAAATTACATTATAAATGTAGTGGATAATAATAAGTGTAATAATTATGTATTACTCGGTAGAAGAACAAATATTTATGTATCATTTATTTTTGGTGTGATTTAAAAAAAAAAAAAAAAGTGTGTCATATAATAATCAAATTTAAAAAATTAATTGTTGTAACAGAATTTTGATATGGCAACAGAAAAATGGCAGAGCGTAATCTGAACATTAGATGTTACTTAAAGGCATTCAATTGTTTTAAATTTAATTTAATTTAAATTTTATAAAGAAAAATATTTTTTATGCTAATTAAAAATAATACCCAATAATTTTGTTTGTGATAAATAAATATTTTTTTTTGTTGATATCAGCACTTTATGTTGTAATTTGGTGATGTCATTCATCTATTGCGAAGGAAAAAAATTTAAAAACGCGAAATGTTTGGACGCACATTTAATTAAATTAAATAATAACAAAAGCGACAATTTGCACAGCTTTTTCAACATAAAAATAACAAAATTTCTTTAATTTGTTTCAATTGTGATCACAGTTTTTCCAACAAAGTTAATAAAATATTTAAATGAAAATCATTGAAACTTAAAAAAATATTAATAACACATACATAAATAATAAATAAGATATTTTTGTTTAAAAAATGCTTTTGAATCGTTTTTTTTCTTAATCAAAAATGTTTTGTTTTTCACAATATTTCAGCGCCAACGTTGTTGTCGTATACCGCACCGATAGCTGTGTCATATGCAGCTGAAGGCATACGACTTGTCATATGTAGGGAGGTAAAATGTACGAATAAATATTAGGGCCATTCCGAGTAAAGTCGGGCTACAATTGTAATTGATAGAAACTAAAGCTGAACTAATTTTGTAATCTTCGAAACATTTTTCTCTTAGCGAAACTTTGACAGTTTGCGAAAGAAAACGAAAAACAATATCTACCCTTAGCCTGTTGACCCTGCAATGACCCTTTCATAATAAGCGTACTTTATAGCCTAAAGTACACCAACAAACCAAAAAAACTATTTGTTAACAGCAGTTTTCTCTGTGTTTTTTGCTCTAAGTGTTTTTGTTTTTATATAAATTGGTTTTAACTATTTCCAGTGGCACTGAAAGTCTTACAGTTAATGCTTAAAAACTAGATATACCTTTCTAATGGTTATACTAAGTAGACTTTTAAACTTAATTCAATACAAATTTCTTGCTTAGCTGGCAACGCCATATTTGACTGCTCCACTTGATCATACGCCCTTTTTGGACTAGAGCACCGACTTGCAAAAAAAACACCGTTACATAATTTATTCGCCCCAACTTAAGGTCCTCTTTTGCCTTAAAAAAGTAAATGCATGCAAATGCACTGTTTTCGGTTTTAGTCCTGTGGAAGCTGCAGGCAGCAATCTTTTTGTGTTGTAAATATTTTTATATAGCTCGTTTCGAACCAGGATTTCGGTTTTTGGAACATCGTTTCAAGAAGTTACATGATTCCGTGACAAGGTTTTTAGTACCATCGAATTTTTATCTAAAACACTCATTCACTTCGACTTTCAATAGCAAGGTTTCTTATAACGATACTGGAAAATTTACATAGTTTAAAATTGCTGCACGTTCTCCAGCATCATCGCAATTTTCGACATATTGTATACGTATTTTCTCAAATATTTTCGACTTTCGCCGTTTACTCGGCGAATGCGTTAAACGCATTCCAATTGCTCGCATGATTTTGCTTTCGCTTTTGTTTTACTGCGCGCTTCGTGCACAAATTCTGAATTTGCATTCTCAAATAATTTATATTCACTTTCTGATTTCTTTTTGCGTATCGTAAAATAATTCAATAAATTTTGCACTTTATGCTGGAACGACATCGACGACGAGCTGTGCTCCTTAGCTGCTTTGTTGTGCGCTTTTTTCGCTTGCATTTTATGCTTACGCGCTTTTGCTTCTTGAGCTAATAACAAACTCTGCTGCATGCGCAACACTTCTGGCGTTGGCTGCACATCCTGCAATTTCAGACCATGTAGTAACGCGCTCTTCGACACCGTCGCTGTCGATGATGTTGCGCTTGATGGCGCTTTGTTTACGAAATGTTCCGTACCCGAGGTGAATTGTGAGGTTTCGCCATCACTCGAATTGAAAGTAGTTGAGAAACTGAATGAATGATTTACGTTGGCAGCAGCTAACGCATTGTTGGCTTGATCGTCATTGGAGGCACACGAATTACTATGTGAGGCAGATGAGTTTAATTGGAAAGTGACGGATGACTTGCGCGACGTTTGTGTTGAGTTTGTTGTATCAATGGAGGAGGACCGATCAGAGCATATTGAATTAAATTGTTCATCACCCGAAAATGAACGGAATGAGACATTTTGTGACGCATTTGCTGCTGACGCCAGTGAGGCCGCATCATCTATGGTTTCGCCAACGTTAAGAGGCTGTCGGAAAAAGCATTGACGTGGAAATTGTGAACCAGATGCATTACGTTGAAAGCGATATGTTGGCTCATCGTCGACGGCGTCTTCAGTGAGGCGCGATGTAGAATTGTACTTGGTCAAATCGCCGCTTGACTTTGAATTAAGGCGCTCAGAGCGCTGGCTACCACATCTACTGCCAGCTGAGAGTGTGAACATTTCTTCTAATGATTTTTGCATTTCATGATAGAAAGCACGATCGTATGTCGGGTCATTAGGCTTGCCAATCAGGTTAGTCGAACTGCTGGCAATGCTTGTGCTGTGCAAGGGTGGCGGTGCTACCTCATCAAAGTCAGACAGTAACATAACTATAGGCATCATTTTCGTTTGTTGTTGCTGTTGTTGCTTTTGCATATGTTTCTGTATGCGTTCAATTGCTGACAATTCACTGTCTAGCGAAAGTTTCTTGCGGCCAACTGCAGGGCTATTGCCAAGACTACTAAAACCGCTAATAGCGTGCTCAGAGAGTGGACTACGATCGTGAAAGGCGTGTGGTGATTGAGACTGTTGTGTCGCTGGCGATACTTTGCGGAAAGGAAAACAACTAACGGTCGGCGTAGGCGGTTCAGTGTCCGTATCGCTTTGATCTGAAGGCGGATAGTCGGTAGCTGGTGCCAATTGATATTGCCATAGAGATAGGGGCGGGCAGGGATAACGTGAAGGCATATCTAAGCCATCCTCTTGACTGCGCGCCATTGGAGTTGTTTGGCGGCTTTGTTGACGCAAAAACTGTTGTTGCTGTTGCTGGCGAAGTGGTAGTGTTTTCAATTTCTTATTGCTACACAGACTGAGACTTTTCAAGGCATTGGCGCTGGTCGTTTCCATTCTTTTACAATTATTGTTATTTATATTATTATGGTTATTATTACTGTTATTACCTTTATTCCTATTACTATGGCTATTATTGGTTTGAATGAGTGTACTAGTACTTGTATTTCTACTACTACAACTATTCGTAAGGTTATAATTGTTGTTATTTTGAGTGTTTGGGTCAAATATGAAATTGCTAGCGGCAATATTACCACATGTCTTCTTATGGTTGTTGCTATTATTACTCGTATTACTATTACTATTATGCTGTTGAAGCTGATGCTGATAATGAATATTGTTATTATTAATAGTTATGATTGAGGTGGCATTAGCATGTTCATTTGTAATATTTAGTAATGGGAAAGTCACCAGCGATGAGTTGAATGATTTGGAATTGGGCGATGAGTTTGATATATTTTTGTTGATGGACGTTGGCGTCGCTGTTATCGGAGATGTTGTTGTAGGTGTTGTATTGTTACTCTTGCTGTTGTTGTTGTAATTCCTTATAATACAAATACCTGACTCATAACCGATGCAAGCATCGGACGCATATGTCGGCGATGTGGGCGAACACGGCATCGAACCAAATTTGTATTCAAGATGATGAGCATGCGAATGATGCGACGGCAAATGTTTAAGACGTTGATGATGAGGCGAGTGATTATGTTGATGCAGTGGATGATGATGGTGATGATGCTGATGCTGGTGGTGGTTATGGTGTACATAGTGAAGTTGATTTGGGCGCGCCTTTTTGTCGAGATTTGGGGCACTTTTGCTAAATAAAGAGTTCGTCGATGCTGGACTCGGCCATTCGGTGGGCAGCAATGCAGGTAAATGGGGACGTTCACGTTGATGTACAGTCGACGGTCCCCACGTCTTCCCTTTGTAACCGTCGTGTGGCAATTGAGGCGGGGTAACTAAATACAAAGTGTGCAAATGAGGCAGAAAAGAAAGAAAAACGAAAAAATAAACACAGTATAACCAATAAATAATGTAATAAGGAAAGCAAAAAAAAAAAAACAAAGTGTAAAACACGAGAAATTCTCTAAACTATTAAAATTAAATATATAAAACTCAAATTGGTAAAAATTAAATGATTCTTATAATAAAAAACGGATACGTGAAATGCGTCAAAAATAAATTTACGAAACATTTAAACAAGTTTATAGTTTTTAAAAATTTAAACATATGCCAGAGCTACTGTATACTGCTAGCAACTAAATACCACGTTTGGACAAAGTGCACTTAAAATTGGGTATTTTGAAAATGTCGCTATATCTGTGTGACATCTGAGTCGCCATTTTGATCCCTTCGGGTCTATAAAGTAATAATTTCCAACATTTTTTTTTTCTGTATTATTCTGAAACTTTCCCGAATAAGGCATTGTTAATATATTTGGAACTGATTTTGAAAAAGACTTGTTAAGTTGGAATACTAAGTTTAAAAATTGCCCAAATATGACAAACGATTCTTTTTTAAATAGAAGGGAGCTTGGCTAAGCGTAACTATTAACGGGTTAGGGTTTTTTTCAAAAACTAGATATTTTTCGGTTTTGACACTTATTTGTGTAAAACAATTTATGTAGATATGTATACTCACGTGCAACAATGCGCAGTTGTGAAATTGCTGGCGAACCAGGTGGCGTATCAGTTAATGGTTTATCGTGGATCGCTGTGACTGTATGCCGGAAGTCTGTTGGTAGTGAAATTTGTACTTCGTTCTTTTTAAGAAGCTGCAACAACAGATTAAATAAATTGGTAAATAATTAAATTTCTACAAAAAGAGAGGAATAAGCATACTTTAAGCTTCACTTTGCTGAATTTGCCACGCCTACGATTTGGTGTCGGCGTTTGTTGCGCTATTTGCAACTCACGCCCTATTAAAGCCATTTCGCGCAGCTTCAAATGCTCCGCGAAGCGTTTCAAGTTCATAGCCTGTTCGTCCTGTTCGCTTTGAACACGATTCAAGCGTTCTTCTTTTGTGCGCAGTTCCTGTGAATAAAGAACATTATAAAAATACGTTTTTTGTTGTTAAATAAAAATGGCGAGAAAGCGAATGAAGAGAGAGCATGCAAAGTATGTTTTTTTTTTCTTGAATACAAAATTATATCCTATTAAACAGGTTAATTGCACTCTGACCGACCGTATAATGTTTTCAGTATTGCTTGTGAGTCTTTTGCATTTTCGTGCAGATTATTTGCATATTTGTGAGCAAATCGTTAGCAAAAAACAGAAAGATCGATATTTAAGGCGATAGCAAAAAATAAATGAAAACGCCATATTTGGTAGCGCACATGCAATATTGCTATTGAAAAGTGGTTGTCATAAAATATATAAATTTTTTTTTGTTGATATGGAAACGAAATAAAACGCAGCCCATAAGCTTTTTTTTCTTTAATTTGGAAATCTCAGCAAGAAAATTTAACACGTCTTGCTTACCTCTTCGATGGCTTGGAAACGCTGTGTGAAACGTAATCAAATTAATCAGAATGAATGTTACGAGTTTTTCAAATATGCAAACAAATTAAAGATTTATGGGAATACAAACTTTTGTAAAGAGTAAAAAAAAAAATCGAAACAACCCTAAAGAGTTCCAAGATTACAATAATCGAGCTAATGTTTTTACTACATACTTTGCTACAGTAAAACAGTATCAGCTATACTACAATTTTATAAACTAAACGATTAAATGTACTTCGCTTATTGTTAGTGTAAGCACGCCTACCTTTTCTTTCAAGCGCAACTCGTGCAGCACCTCAGCTATTTCCTTCTTCCACCCATCTTGCATTGTGTTGAATGACTCTTGTGGAGTAAGCGTAAAACCTGAACGTGCAATATCCTCTAATTTTGTTAGTATATCCCTAAAGCCCGGACGCTTGTGTGGATCATTCTCCCAGCAATCTATATGAAAGGGTAAATTTGTATACAAACATGTTCCAATTTATTATTTAGTTCTAGTGAATACCCACTTTTCATGAGTTTTCCCCAAGCCTCCGGGCAAGTCTTCGGTATAGGCAGCGTTAGCATATTTACTGCAATGCCAAACACAACTGAGTATGAGTCGAAACCTTTATACGGAGTTTCGCCTGTAATAAGCTCCCAAAGCAGCACACCATAGCTCCAAACATCCGATGATCTAAGTAAAACCAGACATTATTTATACATTCTGTTTTAGATGAAATATGCAACTTACTTGGAGTACGTGCTGCTTTTTATCACTTCCGGCGGCATCCAAGCATAAGTACCCGCCGTTGATATGCGAGTCGTGTTGTAAAGTTCGCGCGCTAAGCCAAAGTCGGTTATTTTGAGGGTTTTATTGTGCAAATTGCCGGCAATAATTTCCTCCAAAATGAGTACTGCGAAGACAAAAAATATGAAATTAAATACATTTTTTTCAAGTAATAAATAAAACTCACCATTTGAGCTCTTCAGATCGCGGTGTATAATGGAGATGGGTGCTTCATTATGCAGGTAATTCATGCCACGTGCGATTTGTATAGCCCAATTAACCAGCACATCCGGCGGTATTTTACCACGAGCCAATATATGATTTAAACTACCACCGCGTGCATACTCCATCACCAGACAGAGGTCAGGCGGCTTTAGGCAGACACCACGCAGAGCTACAATATTTTCGTGTTTAACAACCCAGAATAACTTCGCTTCTTGGAGGACATTATCACGATTCGATTCGACATCTGGGCCAGCTTGTGGCGCAACTTTAATTGCAATTTCTTCACCACTGTAATAGCCACGATGCACTTTACTAAAACCACCAGCACCAATTACTTCGCTCACTTCGAGTTCAGCATAGTCAATTTCGTGTGGTTGTATGTCACCAATAGCGGAGGGTACATCCGG
This sequence comes from Sphenella marginata, assembly GCA_951509765.1. Lineage (NCBI taxonomy): Eukaryota > Metazoa > Arthropoda > Insecta > Diptera > Tephritidae > Sphenella > Sphenella marginata. Next base: position 80,070,740 of record OX608081.1, read on the forward strand.
CAGCATAGGATCTTGGTCTGTCACAAAGTTACTGGGAAATATGCCGACCTGAATAGGATTAAAGAAAAGAAACAAAAATAATAATTAAAGAATTTCCGAAAGTTATGGAAGAGATAAAGACAACACCACGTGCCACTAACAAAACGCATTATCAGCTTATCAACAATCAATATATTAACGACATTTTGGACCACTAGATAAATTAAGTCAGGAACCTATTTCAGCTTTAATTAGAAAAGTGATGCAAATTCGGTTCCCTGTGCAATTTGCTTCAAGACCGGTATCTTCCTTCACTTTTCCCCTTTCTTTAATTGACGTTAGAGATTAGGCAGCGGTATCGTTATCCAACTGTAGTTACTGTTGACAACGTGGTAATATAAGTATTCCCAAAACTTTGAATAAGCTTATATTTCTCAATTAGCATTCGCTTCGCTTGAAACTACTCCGAAATAAATTCCGGCTATAAAAATTTTGACCGTTCCTTAACTAATGGTGCACGACGGGACTAACAAAAGTTGGCATGGTTCCCACAACTTTCAACCAACTTAGCGAACTTTTGTTAGTCCACGTATACAGCCTTTACGATGTTCTATATATTTAAATATTTGTTTCATCCTCCACATAAAATCTAATATTAATTATTTACGAGCCCTCAAAGTGCTACCGCTCTTACTTCCAACAGCATTTAGCACAACAGAGATAAAGTTTAGATAAAAATATAAATATTGTCTCTTATCAGTGTTTCGCGGCATAACAAAATGAGCTGGAGGCGAACGACTGCATGCGCAATTTTCTTATTGCTATAAAACGTTGCCGTAAGCGCTTGTGCAAAGAACATAATCGGAAAATACGCTTTTATACACATATGATTTTTGCAAGCCTTTGCTTACGTCATTAAGCTACAGCTGTGTCTGTACGATAAGTTACTTATACTATTTCGATTCTACATTATTATGCTAAAACTTCACAACTTCATCTTAATACAAAACAAACAGACCAATCAATGGTTTGGTTTAGTCAGTATTTTGTACAAATTTATAGATACATACCTTATCACCAATCTTGCCCGTCCACCAACCCTCATCGCCCGATATATTACTATCCATTGATAACACTACAACAATTTGACCGCGTCGCAATGTCAGCTCATCCTCGCCTTTCGCGTCATAATCGTATAGCACGGTCCAAAGCGGCCCGTCTGGCAATGGTGGCAGTTGCGTCGTCTCATGTGTGCTGCTATTATTGTTTTGGCTGTTGATAGATTGTTGTTGACGCTGTTGCTGTTTGCCAGCGCTACTAGCATTGCCATTAGCATGCGGTTTGTTGTCATCGCTATGTTTGCGTTGTGTTACTTGTGTTGGTTGCGTCGCTGCCGTATGGTGTGATGGCTGGTCTTCGTTGATGGCGAGCATTGGTTTGGCTTTAGGCGGAGTGTGATCGTTATTGTTTAAGCAATGTGCGGGCATATAAATTTAATAGGTTAACAGGTGCTAATAAATTATAAGAACGAAGTAAAAATCTGCTGTCAAGCAGAAGAGGTTGCTGTCTATTGTCCTCTAACGCTCGACGATGGTGTGTTGGTAGCAAGTGCTGTTCGCCTCCGGTTATTGGCCATTCGGTATTGTAAATTGATATGGCAAAACTGTTGTAAATGAAGAAAACAGAAAACGATACATTGTTTAGCATAAATTACAAATGTTGTAAAATCACAAGGTAAATGCCTATAAAAGGTCTATGCCATTGTAATAGCATTGAGCACTCAGTTGTAAAGTATAAGCGAATATTTAAAAGCGTAACGCAATACACAGAAAGCGATGTTGGTTGGGGGTGGCGCTTTGTGGTAGCTGAAGTATGCACAACACAATGCACCAATTAACTTAATCCTGTGTATTGCGTCGTTAGAAGCTACACAAAACAAATTACCTGGAGCGAAAAGTTTCAGTCTCCTAAAGCACTTTAATTGCTTAATTCCCTTGCAATTAGCTAATCACACGCCTTTCTGCAAAACAATTGGCTTGAAAATGTTGTCGCCGTTTGTCTGCGCTGCAAAAACTCCACTTTTATATTTGCAACTCCCTTTTGTGCTTGTTCTTCTCAAATATGTCGTCTTGTTTTTTATTATCTTTTGCTTTCTATATGTAATTTTTTACTTGTATGCATATGAAATACATTTTATTTATTTATTTTCGTTTGCAAAAAAATGTTGTGCGCTCCTTTCCTTAGCTAACACGAAATCGTATCAGCAACGTTTTACCAATTTGGATATTTGCTCCAGCGCTTGTCGCACGGATTCTTATTTTTATCTGTCTTTGGCTTTTCTATTTTTTGCTTCGTCGTCGTGCAGCCAGAGAAATTACATTTTTCACACAATTTCATGTGCAGCACTTTAGTTTCGTTCGTATTCGCGTCGTTTTATTATTGAAATATTTATAAAATTTAGTTATTTTTATTTGTTAATATGCACTCGTTATGTTTCCGATTAGTTTAATTAAGAATTTATTGCGTTTTCGTGCAAATTTAACTCATTTGCCATTATTCGTTCTGAGCTGCTGCTTTTCGGTTTTACTTTTTTGACTGCATGTCGTCTTTTGATTAATTCCTTTTCGTAGCTCTATTCTGGTCTTGTGAGTGCTGCCACTGATTGTCAAATGGTTGCAGGGTTGCATGGTGTACAGTGGTGGCCACAGGAAATTAATCAGCTGTAGTTGCTCGCCACAATCCATCCACACAACTTATTGTTATTGTTGCACGCCGGTTTTTGGCCCAACTTGGCGATATTACTAATAAAATGATCTTGTATATATGTTTTGTGGTAACCCCAATTATAATAATATAATATAAAATAATATAAATAATAAAATAAAATAAGTTTACAATGTTTGTAATATGTTGGTCTGGCAACTACGCCGAAGAAGGCACCCGATATGGCAGCCGTGCTATGCAAAAGAAAATTAGCGCCATTTGTGGCTGACATATTGGAAAGGAAACACAAAAGTGTGAGTATTGTTAAGCTTTTCTAAGTAATCTGCTTTACTTATAGTAAATATTTGATATATAGGAAATAAAACATCATCACCACACAGCGTTTTGTCGTATTTACCAAACGATAATTAGTGGTCGTATTATTTATCCCCGGGGCCGCGTATCACCAATTAACACCGGTAAGGCTTGCATGTGAAAAACAGTTGTTTCAAATTATGAATTACTATCAGTGAAACAGTGAAAAAGTAAGTAGAACCTGTTAACCTTCAAGTTTTTACAAATTTCTGTTTCTCGAAATGTTTGTACTTTTCAAGCGTGTTTTAAGCAAATCTCCTTACTTACAATTCTTGCAAGTTTTAAAAAATGATTTTCTTTGAATATTACGGTGTTGAGTGTCGTTCTCTTTTGTGTCACCTACGAAGCGCCATCTTCTCATTGCCTCATATTCGTAAACACCACCTTCACCTGCCTACATGCATTAACATGTCCATCGCTATCTCTGTTATGTTAATTAGTGGTGAGAGCTTTATTGAGTTAGAAATGGTACATATGTACTTAGTCCCTTTGGAGTTTGAATTTTTCTAGGTCCTAAGGAAGTGTGTTATTTATTTAAATAGTTGGGTCTATGCAGTTCTCAGCATTTTTTATTTTTCCCCTCAATGTTTTTAAGACCAAAATATAAATTGCTATATATGTAGGTAGTTTCATTTCTTTAGCATCTGTTGACAATCTTTCGCAAAATTATTGTTGTGGAAACTCCAATAAATTGTTACTCATGAGTACCACGAGAAGTGGGTGGCTGTTCAGAACAACCATACTCTTCAACAGCGCATACTCTACAAAATCTCCAAAGTTCTGCCACAGCATCTCCTGTTTCTTGTACTCTCGCTCTCGCGAATGCTGCTCCCACAACTGAGTTAGGCAACCAGTTGTCTTCGTCCTGTCCATTGTAAAATCCTACAAGTAAGTTATCTTTGTTCCTGTCTCTTTCTAACACACAGGCTTTTGACACTGAGAAAAACGTCAAATCAGCGGTTGACACTGAGAAAAATGTCAAAAAAAAAGCTAGTACAGCAACCCCTATCGCAGCAGGGATGTAATTTTCATTCAAAAATGGAGCGAAATTCCAGAGAAGGGTTGCTGTGTAGGTTAACTTTTGAAGCATATTTAGTATGGAAATATGAGCCGAAATGTGTCAAAGGACAAGTTCTAACTTAACATTGCAGAAAATATTACTATATGGCATTTATAATGGAATAAAATGTTGCTTTAAGTACTGAAAAATTTATGGAGAAGCTAATCCACTTAATGAAGAAAAACATATCGACGACAAGACCACTTTTTCGCAATTAACCTTTGGTTTTCTTTGTTTCTAGTAGAATGTTGAAGCTAAAATAAATAGTCGCGTAAAAAATTTTGCGGCAGTTTTTATCATTCACATATTGGTTGTTTTTAAAATATCGTTTGTGCTAGAGCTAGGCATTTTCCAGACTAAATTTGTTTGAAAGTGAAGTGGATCGTTCACTTCGTTCAGTCCTTCAGCCGTTCAATACTAAGTTTTCTTTTCAATATGAACATAAACTCGGGAGGAGTTAACCGTTCGGTAGGAGTTCACCGTTTGGTAGGAGTTCACCGTTTGGTAGGAGTTCACCGTTTGGTAGGAGTTAACCGTTCGAACAAATATTATTATACTACTAACTTTCCCCCAATTGAACAGATTTTGTCGATTCCAATATGTTTTCTTATACAAATTTACCAACAAAATAAGTAATTTACTAAGCTATTGACGTGTTTGAAATAAGCAGAGGCACATCATCCACTATTTTTCACCATCTTCTAAGCGTTTGCACGACTAACGACCAGAATTGTTATACGGCAAGCGACATAAGACATTAATGCTTTACCGCTTTAGTGAGGATACCGAAGTGTAAGCAGCTGTTAATATGAATTTTGCACGTAATATCTAAACATTTATATGTATATGTACCTCGTGACACAATGTGCTAAAACTAATTAAAACAGGGAAATTGGTTCCATACCGAACTGAAGACAAATTCAACAAATATTATATAGTTACATACTGCTTTTACTGGTATAATTGGGTAAATACATGATTGAGCTTAACACCTGCTAAAAAATAGATAGCAATGAATGAGTTTTCAGGCTTTTGACATTATGCAAACATTTAAAGTGCGTTGTAATAAAGCGATGCCTAAGAAACTTGCGCGTACTATGTGAATGCACCTTTAGTTGAACATTTTTGCGCATATATGCAAAAAGATATTTGAGCGTGCGTTTTGCTTGTAAACACTTTAAAATGGTGGGGAACTTCATTTAGATACGAAATAAATAAGAGAAGTTACTATTTTCTTCAAGTATTTGCTGAAATTTACCATATTAGCACATGGTATTTTAGTGTAAACAAGGAAGAACAAGAGAATTCCCATGGCAACATCAACTACACGGTTGCTTATGCGAGTACCACAGGAAAGTTTTACAAAGTTTAAGAAGATATCATAAAATGGTCTTTAAACAGAGAAAACTTTTGTACAAACTACTCTAAATTAAATTACCTGCAACAATAAATAGTTTTCACCAACTAAATTCTTATATTTACATAGTTATCATACATTTTTCAATAGGTAGTCGTACTTTTTTTTCAGTCCACATGAATGAGACCCTGCGTATTTCGCCTCTGAATTCGGAGCTCCCAGTCAGGTGAGCACAGCTGTTAGTCGAACAGCTGATTGATAACTTACTTGTAGAGCTTTACAATGGTCCTGTCCTTTCGTGTTCGCTGCTGCTGCTGCTGGCAGCGACAGCGGTAGGAAAATTTTGTGTGCCATGAAAGTTTGCTCAGTAACGCGCAGGAATTTAATGAAATCGTACACGAAATGGAAAAAGACGTCGCGTGTGCGCTATTTTCCAATAGCATTTTTACACAAATTTTGGAAAATTGGTGAAATAAAAAATTTGCATTAGTGCTAATAATACGATCGCTTTGTGATTTTCGTTTGTGTGTATGCGTGGGTGTGTGAGCCTTTGCCAAAAGTGAAGTGCAAATAGCTGAAAGTTGAAATTTTTGTGAAAAAAATATTTGAAAATTTAAAAGCTAATACAAGCAGAAAATTCTATGCGAAAAAAGGTAGCAGCAGTAGAAGAAGAAAAATCACGTATGTGTAGCTAAGAAAACTGAAGAGAGCGAGGCGCGGTGCGTGGTGACAGCGACGACGGCGAAAAACGAGTGTTCATAACTAAAAAACTGCTGCTGCTGCGGTTCGGCCCTCCGCACACGCCCTAGTCCCCCACGTAGAGTTTATCAGTTGGTCCACACGCAGTTGAGAGTCGGCAGCGGTACGGCGGCTGCCACCTGTCCATATTGCTTGTAAGCGGGCTGCTAGTCGTGCTGTGTCTGGTGTTTGTCGTGTGCGGAGGCAGTGGGGGTGGCAGTAATTTAGGCGTTTGCACATCCCCAAAAAAAGGAAGCTAGTGCCATTTGTAGCTGCGGCCAAAGGATTTTGCTAATTTTTCGCAGTAATTTAGTTTCTTAACCGAATAAAAAGCATCGTAAGGTTTCGCTAGCATACATACATACATATGTACATACATGCATATATCTGTGGTCATAAGCAATAACAGCCTAAGTCGACTTAAGAAATTAGACCAGTTGAAATTTTTGCTAGCGATTTTGAATAGCAACATCGAGACATTTTTCAAGACTTTCATTGGCCTTTCATTACTTTGTTTATAAACAATTAAATCCAATATGTTTGCCTAAGTTATAAAGGAGTTTTGAACAAAAAATCCCCAGAAGAAATTTCAATTGGTCTAATTCCTTAAGTCGAGTTAGGTTGTTATCGCTTATGACCACAGATATAGTATGTATATGAGTACAGTGGAACTTCCTTATAGTGAATTCGCAGGGGACCGGAAAATCGCTTCACTATATGGAGACTTCATTATATAGAAACGTCATTTTTACTTCAATTTCTTAACACAACTGAACTCCTACTACAATGTACATATGTATGTATGTATTTATTTTCATTTTGGGATTGCCCGTATTACATTGCTACATTTCGTTTATTTCTGAGAATACGCAGTTACAAATAATTGAGTGTAACCGAAAACATATTTGAAAAAATTCACTATACGGAGACAAAAACGTATGAAGCTTGATTTTCAAGCAGTAAAATTTGTTCATTATATAGAAAACTTCACTATATAGAAATTCAATATAAGGAGACAAAAATGCACCTAAAGTAGAACCAAAAAGCTGTGTCTTCAAAATGACTTCATTATAGGGAGAGCTTCATTGTAGGGAAGTTCAATATAAAGAAGTTCCACTGTATATACATACATATGTATGTGTGTGTGTATATAGATGCGCTTGTGTATATAAAATTTGCCTTGACACGCTCACTTGTGGGTTGAGGGTGGTGGTAGCATTTAGGGGCGTTATATGGCTGTTGTAAAGTTAGCGGTTTGCATTAACGAGCATTAAACTGTCTGCACATTTTTGTTGTTGTATTTTGATGTTGTCTTATCAATTAAAAACCACACGGCAGTACATTACGGCGAACACACGACTTGCTAGCCAAGAGCTGCTGTGCCACCGCAAAGTTATCAAATTATCAACAGAAACAACAACAACAAGAGCTACTAGTACAGGAGGGTTTCTTAAGGCAAATACAAGGACACTCTAGCCTACCAACTATGGCTAACCATTTCTGGTGAAAACTTGGAGCTACCTAAAAATATCCATGCAAAAAAGTGTACCCCTCCGAACAGATTACTCACCTTTAGGATTGGGAGGAGTCGCTATTTTTTCATATTTCTAACCACTTTAGGCGCTTTTATGTACTTCGATTGGGAAAAATTGTAATCCAAAGGACAAATAGTTACGGCAAATCTTGAGGCCTAAATATGCTATATGTATATGCCTTCACCTATGTACCATCATTTATTTAGTCTAAAAAGCTGTAGAATTGAAATTGCCATTAATCCCTTCCGAGGGAAGTCTCAAGAAACTGGCAGCTTCAATAGATTGGACAATATCGGAATTGTTTGACCAACACAAAAGACTCATACATCGAACTGACCACGGATTTCTCATCATGAAATATCCATTGAATGACGGCTCTGTTTCGCCTCACGTTGCCTACGACTTCAGTACTCCATCAAACATTCATCAATGGCTTCCAACCCGCCTTCATCAACCGTCCATCCATCCACTCATCCATTCATCTATGCCATTAACCACACTCACTAGCTCTCGTCCTTTCAATTGTCACATGACCACGCAGCTGTCAGTTACTTTATTGTTTTTGTATGCAAAACTACTTTAACATATCCCGAATGACTGCCAGTGTCTTGTGCGTAAGTGTCAAAGTGTTTGTTGTTTCCGCTTTTAAGCCACTATTCTTGGTTGTTGGGTTTTTTTATAGGTCGCAGCCTTCATCTTGAGACACATAAGCGGTATGCAATTGTTGTTAGTAGAGTTGAGATTTTTGCTTTGTACTTTGCTTGTCACAATGGTAACAATTTCTTTTATTACTGTTGTTGTATCTGATAGTTTTTTGAATTGCGGTGCTGTCAACTGCATACGTAAAAGAGGCTGACCAAAGTGGTTGACATTTGCTTCTAAAAAATTTAAGATTTTAATCGTCGCTGTCGCCATTAAAATCGCTGAGTTGACGAATACAAAAATATTTGCAAAACGAAATTCTTTACTTATTGATAACAATATTTCTCAAATTTACAGTGAAAAAAAGTGTGAATATGTATCAAATAAAGTTGTAAAATATTAAAAATAAATAGTGTAAATGTTCCAAAGTTGAAAAAAAATGTTTCCAAAAAAATTATAAAAAAAATTATTTGTTCAGAATCAAACCACCAGCACAAAAACGCATAGCCACACTACACTCGTGGGAAGCTACCAAACTCAGCAGATTTCCACTTTTGCAAGTCATTCGCTTGAACGACAATGAGTTGCAGTTGAGGACTGTGTACGGAGGTGTAGACCGAGCGCGTGTATTGTTACCCCGCCCATATCTACAAGCCGCGTTTTCGTTTTACGACCATTTGTCACAGAGATCATCGTTAGTGTTGACAAAACGCAATAAAACTGTGCCTGTGATCGAACACGGGCATCGAGCTGCGATGCAAGCGAATAGTAGTGGTCGAACAGCTTTATCGGCACAATCATCGGGTACACCGTCACAATCAACGATCTCGTCGTCGGGGAAGGTGAGTACTGAAGGCTTCTGAAGAATAAGTGATTAATATTTTTTTGAAAATTGCAACTAGGCCTTTATGGGTATTGTTTGTATAAGTAAAGCTTAATTTCTGTAGCATACTTTGAGTGATAGGGAGTAGTTCTGTTCGACCTTACCCCTAAGGGAACTTGTACAATAATTTATCTCCTTAGTATATCCTGGAACATCACTTAACAGTTGTTGAGATCAGAACTGGTATTAGTCGCATACTCCTTTACGACTCATGCCGAATTCACCCTAGACTAATCGTGGTTTTGCAGGGTGACTAAAAGTACTAAATACTCTTTCATAAACATTGCATATTTCTAGGCGCGTTACGTTAACAAAAAGTGTTTTAGCACTTGAAGAGTTCAGCTGGAGTAGAACACGCTTGAGTTATACATATTACGAGAAGATAACTAATAGAGATCTCTTGAGAACCCTGTATTTTCTGAGCAACTCACATCTTACATACTGCTTTCGAAGGTTGAATAAAGTTAAGTAGCACTTACTTGAAAATTCCGGGAAATGATTATCTCTCTATCATAGTCAAACACATTAAACACTTTTGTAGCTTGTACAACTCCTAGCACTTTTCCTAGTTTGGGATGTGTGCGTTTGCCACAAGCTCCATAAAACAATCAAACAATGTGGGCAAATAGCATTTCATTGTATACTTTCAGGCGAATATTTGTGGTTTTGCAGCAGCTTTGAAAATAATTGAGATTTCAAAGAACACCGCACACAAATATAATAAGAGGATAGTGCAAATAATGTTTAGTTGGCCGAAGGGAGAAAGCCATCTCACACTGCGGTGGTGTTGATGGAGGAAATGTTGTTTGAGAAGTGATGCGTCAGTAGGAATGTTAAGAGGAACGAAGTCAAATCTGGTGCCATATCAACTTTAGATTCGATGGAAGGTTGACGTATCAGAGACTTTTCGTTTATGTCAGAAAATACTGATCTAAGTTTCGACTTGAGTTTGAGATCATGACCTCTCAATGCATTTTTGCTCATCTTACCAGTTCGGAGGTTAGAGTGACGTAGAGAGAGATGCAGAATGTGATGCTAGAATGGACTTTAAGTTCACCAGCTCTAACCTATCTAAAAGGATTACAAAGTTTGTAATGAAGTCACTTTACTCACTCATCCAATTTATATTTCCAAAATTCTACGAACACACACATACAAACACCGCTGATGTGCTTATGTTCCTAAAAGTAGATTAGCTCAACAGCTAACACAATTTGATTTTATTGTTTAATGCTTATCGCCACAACGCCAGCATTGGTAGACGGCATAGCAGCGCACGAAAAGTGTGTCAAAGCAAAGATAGAGCACAGCAATGGACTGCAAATTGAAATGTGTTATTTGGAAGCGTCGAAAAGGGGGAGGCGGCGTGAAGGGGAGAAATACGTATAAGCCACAGTTTGGCTTAGAAAACGGAATTGGAATTTAAAAAAAAAAAGGAACAAATCAAGATATTTATGTGAGTGTGAATTGGTGTCAATAGAAGCGCCTTGTAGCCATTTTTCAATTCACTCAATCCTTTTGTATGTTTCTGTCACACTTCAACGCTAACAGTTTGGGTCGTATGTCCGATGTGAAGCTTCTCCTGGCGTTCTTCGTTGCTGGCCTCCTTCTTGTACGAAAATACAATTGCAAATTCTGAGCATTTTTCCCTGATGGCATAATAAAACAAATTTACACGTGCAATCATGTCCATACATATATATTGACGTTATTATATTTATTCCCTGTAAGGAAAATATCTAGACATTTAACAAAGCGATGTGCTAGTTGGTGGATATTGTCCTTTATCCTATTCTACAATTTGGAATTAGTTAAACATTTTAAAATACCAAAAAAAAAAAAAAATTTGAGTTCAATCAGCAGTTAAGATTACTAATCGTAAGACAACCGGTTTGATTGATTTTTTTTTCGTAAAAAATCATCTTTATATGGATTGAGTTGTTCGCATTTGTTTGAGCATTTCCTATGGAGAGACGCATTTATACCAGAAAGAGTGGGTTAGGACTGAAACTCTTTCTAACAGTGGGCCAGGCAGGGGTCAAAAGTGGCCATAGTTCAAAATCTTATTAAAATCGCTTACAAATTGCTAACTTTTGATATTTAATTTTTTGTTTTTAATTTTCTAAAATTTTAAATAAAAAATTTTTTTTCCGTAATTTTTTTAAAAAATATTTGTTTTAATTTCTAATTTTTAATCTTTTTATTTTTTTAAGTTCTGAGTAAAAAAATTTTTTTAGTTACATATTTTTTTTTGTATTTTTGTGTTTTTAATTTTTTTTTGTTTTTTGCTAACTTAAGATTTTTAATTTATTGGTTTTAATTTTTTTAAATTTTGGGTAAAATTTTTTTTGTTTTTGCTAACTTTGGGTGCGGTCAGATATGTGCTTCAACTCCTGTGAGTATGCTACAGAAATTATAAAATTCAAATTATAATTGACCTATACTGTACCCTAAAGGGATAATTTCGAGCTACTCTCTTTAGAGCTTAGCCATACGTTTTTTTGCTCACTTTCCTGCAGGGTTAGCTTGCGCACACACACAAACGCCCAGAAAGTTGCATACAATTAGCTTGCTTTTGGGCGCGCTACTGCTAAATAGCCTTTTCTTCCTTTAAACACTTTCAGCAGTGGTTGTTATTGCTTTTTACTACCATAAAGCAGTGTACTACATAGCGTTGATTGTTGTAAGTGTTCTAAGGGCCAATGGAGTTGTTATTGTTATAGCACAAATTCAATATTTGTTTGCCCTCTCAGCTCTATTGACTCGAAATGGACACTTGGTTGTTCGCATTATTCACGTTGTTGTTGCTGTTCTTGTTGTATTATACGAATGGTTTATGCGGTTTACAATATAGGCATATCTCTGCTTGAACACAGTCACACACACCCCCACACACATACTCGCATACAAACAAACACTTGGAGCCACTTTAAATTCAAACGCCCAATAATACATTGAATAAGTGACCTATGCGCTTGGTGTTGTTTCTTTGTTTGTATGCATTTGTGTTTGTGTGTGTTTGCAATGCTCTACTGCCCGTCAGTCATAATCGTTTGCAGTCAATTGTCGTGCAATCGTCTGTCTGTCAGTCAAGCCGAATAAATCGAATCGTTCTGTTTTGCGGCAAGGCGTCAATTGTAAACTTCAACATTCAACATTCACCAAATCATTCGAGCTTTGCATTTTTCACTCAAATGACCAATAATGGCTTAACTGACTTGAATGACTTGCACGAGTAGTCGTTGTCGAGCGAAAGCGGTGGCGAAGTGTTGCCAGAGCAAGGGCGCTAACTGTTATGACAGCCCAATTGTCAGTGTAATTGTGTGATTAGGGATTAGAGACGACATGCATAACTGTTTAAATTAACAATTGTAATTGAGTGAAAATTGAAAGGTGAAAATGAATGATTTGTGCATCGTTACATGATGGACAAGGAAAGGCATGAATGTTGAAGAGTTTCAAACGAGCTTTGGGAGACGCACAGTGGGGAGTTTTGAAACTATTTTCCGTCGATGAGTATCCCCTTCCGGAGCAACAAATGGGCTAGAATGTGTCTTCCTGTTGTTGTTGTTATTAACAGTGCTTCGTCCTGCTTAATGGACAAGGACATTCTGAAAATCGCAATCACTTTCTTCTAGCGGAAGTTCGGAGATATTAACAGTTCCAACAGGGCTGGACCAAAGGGAAATTGGCGTAAGTAAGGTAGGTTTTATTGGACAATTGAAGATGACTCGAGTCTCCCACTGCAGAATGTTTTCTTCTTCTTTGAACTTGGTGCTTAGGTCTTTTAGATACCGCCCATAGTTTCGGAGATGTCTCCTTATGTACCAAGGCTGACGGATTTTCATCAGATGTCTGTTGGAGCAAAGTTTCTTTCTCAACAACTTTACTGCCTAAAAACCATTGGACTGAAATCTTGCCAAAAATAATTTTTCTAGACATTTGATAAACTGTAACTTAAAAGCGAGCACCAGCATTCCCAGCAGAAACCCGGCTTGGCTTTTTTATTTCTCCCAATGCTTCTTCTTTCAATTAGCTTCCTTTAGTTTCATAAGAATTCAGCCTCTTGTTTCAGTACTCAGCCCGCCTATCCTTCCGAAAATTGTAAGGATGCGTATTCCATATCGTTGCTATAGCAGCATTTCCTAGGCGGGCGACGCTACAGCAGCAGCAGCAGCCATAATAAGAGCAGCAGCCTCCAACAAATACGACCCAATTCCGAAAAAGTAACGAATGCCAACGCTGCGACCACGCACACTGCTGCTGCGGCGGCCTTTCAATCTATTTAACACGTGTGTTGTTGTAGCGTTGTCTTGGCGCGTGCAGCTGCCCCACGCAGCCGTTTTTGTTGTAATTGTTTTTAACCGAGTTGTAGTTGTGCGGCATATCTATTCGTATTCTTAAATCGAGCAAGTGCGCATGACACAAATCAGTGGGCACGAGGCGAGCAGTTGGGCGAAGGAGCGCATAAAAGTGAAAGTGAGTAGCGAAAAGCGATGCGAAAGTGTTGCGAGGAACTCAAAAAAGGATATGAAAAATGTGTAAAAAGTCTGCAATGTTGAAGTTTCAATGAGCGAGCGCTTCTGGCAGCACAACTTCTTTTTGTGACAGCTGATGCTGGCCAATTGATGCTGAAAGACAAACAAAAACAACGGGAACACACACATTTTATGCTCTCACTTTGCCGTTAGCCTCACACACCAGCTGTGCTCTCATGCCGCGTGGCACTGGGTCAACCGTTCGGCTGCCACTTCGTTTGCCTATTTGTAGGCGTGCACTCCCGCGTAACGCTCGTATCTCGTTTATGCTCCTCGTTTTTTGGAGACTTTTGTGAGTATGTGTTATATGGTCACGGAAATTAGGGACAAGGTGGGTTACGGACAAGGCGGAAATGGCAAACAACTCATGGTCAACGGTTTAGTAGAGCACCGGTAACAACAATAATAGCAACAACAACAACAACAACTGTTACAAACATATGCAGGCATTTCAATGCGAATTCGTTGCGGCTGCTTTCATTGAAATTCAAAAAAGGACGTGTAGTCTAACATTCCTTCTAAGCAGACGCTACTAAGAGACACAGAGAGAGATGTGCCCAGCAATGACATTGAATGAATGAATAAAAAAAAAACACAGTAACAACAACAACACTTTTGTGACATTCATTCAGCACGTTCATCTTGTTGTTGTTGCAGCATGTATGCCTTAGAATATTTCTTTTTAATTTAGTCCGCAGCAGCATCGTTTCAGTTCGTCTAATCACAGAGTCGTTTGAGGCATTTATTTTCCCATAAAATCACGTTCGTCTATGCCTCTCAGCCCTGTCGCGCACTAATCCATTGAACGACGCTTTGCGTGAGAAAATAAGCTCAACAAAGCATAATTTAAGCATAATTACTGTAATTTTTCCGAGAGGCCTTCGAAAGACTCTTAAGTAATGGCGTTTAGAGAAAACAAGACCTAAAAAGAAAAAAAAAAAAATTAGAAAAAGTATAAACTCGCTTGAAACTGTGGCTTGTATACCCAGTTGTTATGCCTGTTGTAGGACTTGTGGCTCGGCTCTGCTTTAAAAGAGAGTTTAAAACAAAATTCTTGTGGGGGCAAACTTAAATGTCTATCTTTGGATATTAGAAATTTTGCTGTTGAAATTCCAACAACAGTTTGTATCATAGAAATTGTCGATATCGAAAAGTATACACGTTATCGATTTGTGAATAAAAGATCTCTTGTTTTATTACAAAAAAAAAACAGACATTACCTCGGAAATGCAACTCAATAATTTGGTCGAATAGGTTTCTATTTCATTAGGGAGCATTTTGATGTGAGGATGTAGGAGCCAAGTTTGACAGCCATTTATTTTGCTTACTGGCTACCACATCTGGGTGTCAAAAAATATCAACAAAAAAATTTCGCACGAGCTCATGAGTCAAATACACTCCACAGCCACGCAGCCTAACGCGGCGACAGCAGACGAAGTAAACGACGACAACGTACTTATGACTGCCGATTGGAGCCCACCCACACAGCTGCGTGCCTGAAAGAAAAACGAAATATGACAAAGGATATAAAGAAAAGAAAAAGAAATGAAAACAACAAAACAAAATCTGTGAGATGAATGGTGGAATTGGTTGCGCTACCCCAAACGAGTATACGCACTCCGCTGCCTCCGTCCGCTTTGCGCGCTGTGTGGGTGTGTATACGCAAACGAAGCTAGCCACTCAGCTAGTCAAAAGTCAGCGATGACTGTTAGTTTTTAGTGGAAGCAGCTGCTGCACTTGTGGAAATGCTGTGTGCGTGCGTGTGGGTGGGAGGGTTTGTGCGTCTACCAAGCTTCGTCGTTGTTTAATGCCATTAAAGTTGACTAATAAGCGAGGGATGCCAATCTTTGAAGCTCGTCTGCGCTGGTACTAACACTCAAACTCCTAGTGGGGCACTCCAAAACAGCAGCGACGCCTTTCTTCTTGTTTTTGTTTTAACGCGCGCGTGTTAGTCGAACACTGATTGGAGTTGACAGGTTTGGTTTTGCGAGTAAACTTTTTTTCTGAAAAGCAGACGCACACACACACGCACGCACATCCTTTTTTCTTTCATAAATTAGCACTAAATCATGTTCGGAAGCTCCCCAGCGTGCTTGCGTGCGAGTATTTCCTGACAGCGCCGTTATGTCTTGGCTGTGCTCTGCGCAGAGTTCTTTTCTTACTTTAGCCGCTTGGCAATTTAAGCTGCTTAAAAAACTCTTATGGGGCTTGTTGTGTTGCTTTTTTTAAAGCGCTTTTCATGAATTGACATGATTTCACGTTTCCTGCTTTGTTTTTGCTTAGCGATTCTCTATGCTCATCACACAATGTTGGTTATAACTCACTATTTTCCTATCTTGAGTTTGGCTCTTATTGCACGAGACCAAAGATTTATTTGACTCATACTTTCGAACGCATTTAAAGGAAACTTTTGTAAAAATGTTATAAAAACTCTGACACTAAGGTCATAAAATGAAGTGGGAGTACGTGTAACAACAACAAGAACAACACAAGCGTGCACAAATTGTCGACAAGTCAACTTGAATGTCAGGAGGTTGAGTGGCTGTGCACGATATTTACTTGGTTGACATTAATAAAGTGGGCGCGGCAAAAGTGTGAAGTCGCATAAAAATGACACGGACATGTGAGAGAATAAACCAAGCACACACACACACACAGACACATTTATAGAACGTGCACACAACGCCGAAAACGCGTGAGCTAAGCTCCAACCATTGTGACAATGCAAGGTTTAGCCTTCAGCTCAGTAACGTGCTTTATAGTCGTGTGCTCACCCGCATGTTTCACATACACACACACACACCGACACAACCGACACACGCATACATAGACAAACCACAGCAGCAACGGTCAGAGTACAAATAAACAAAACGGCGTGAGCGACAACCTACAAAACAATGAGCATCAAGGACGCGCTTCAATGGGCATACAAATGCAATGTGATAAAGATCTACTCTACTGCAGGCGCAGGAAGAACAAGCAGAACAAATACCAATGCCACAAATGGGCATATAACAATGCGAGCAAAGTACAACAAGTGCAATTGTGACAACAACAACAATGGCAATATCGAAAGTGTGCCAGTCAACACCACGATGTAGCAATCAACAGCGACACCTAACGTGCGACAAGCGTATTCAACATGCAGGCATGCGATATCAATAATTTTCAGTTGAAGTGAGAGGAAGGGGGAAGGGAGAAGGATGCCTGCGGTGCTCTCCAAGTGCATTGTGCCAAAGAATTTGCTAAACGTTTTGGACTAAAGCGCCACACTTTCGCTAAGAACCATCGAGCCTTAGTGCTTACTGTTTGTTGTTGCAGCCTTTGTTGTTCGTATTGCTAATGTACAGTTACTATTTGTAGACAGGGTGCTTCAGTTAAAGAAAATCAAATCTGCCATGGACCTTCTCTTACACGTTCGTCTTCTTTCCGTTCTGTTTTATAGGTAGACCAGGCGCTTCCAGTTACTTTGGTATGGAAATATGTTGACCCCTTCAAAACAAATTTTTCATGATTTTCCGTGCCTGATTTCAAGCATAAATCCCTCCTCGGCTACTTGGACCTTTTGCTCCACCCTGCACTTTTCTATATCTTCTTGCAATGCCTGCTGTGGTCCTGTTATAGATGGCGAGTGGCAGAGCTTGTAAAGTTGTAAACTTTTCTTGGTACATTGCCAACGCAATGAGGAGATGGCTAGCGACAGTGACGGCGACGGCGACAGCAACAATCCAACACCTCGTTAGCAAAACAGTTGTGCAATGATTTTGGCCTTTGCTGTTGTTGTTTTCAGCGCTGGCCTTAAAAAGACCTCAGCAGCTGTTTGTGTAAATGCAACAGAAAGCCTAGCCAACTCAGCCTACTGAGCTTATTCGCAGAGGTAGCCCACATCCCACGTCAACTTCCCACACAAGGCTTCTCCGCCACAGCGCCACCTGCTCCACACAATCGTTTGCCAACTCGCATTGTTTAGCTTTCTTTTTCTTTGGATATGCCATTTCTGTTTTGTTTTGTTTTTGCAGCAGCAGCAGCAGCAATTGTTGCCTGTTCGTGCTTTTGTTTGCCCATTCGCTCCAAGACTTGGCATTGTCGTTCTTAGCTGGAGTGATTTGCTTTTGTTGATTTGTCGCCGCCACCTACTTTTCTGCCACTTGGCAAGCTCTCAGACCGTTTTGTGTGCCTTTGTTTCACGTTTGTTGCTGGCGCCGTCGTTTTTCTTTGCTGCGCCGTTTAACATATTCCACCTTTTGTTGTGAGTGTGTTTTGTCTTTTGTTCCTTTCATATTTTTTAAATTAGCAATTTTATCGTGTTCGTGCTTTTTGTTGTTTGTTTTTCTTTTTCCTAATTCAGTCCATTTTCATATTAATGCTGACTGCGGCATAATTCACTTTGTATCGCTTTTGCTTACCGCTTATCCTTTGCTCAGCGCACTCTTGAGCTATCTAATTCACTCCTACTCCATTTCCTTCTCAGTTACTTGATCAATTTCTGCCCGCAATGACCTTTCACCACTGACATCTGTTCATACTTAGCTGTTCCTGTAGGTGACATTTACTTCCATATCCGCCTTCGCTCTCATTTTTTCTGTGCCATGCTGTTCTCTGGTTTTTGTTGCGCTCTCCTGTCGCAATTAAAAAGTTTTATTGTTGTTTTAATGACTTTTGTAGCAGCTTTATCTTTGCGAAAGTTTCGTTTTTTGGCTCGTTATACTTTTTTATAGCAATGCTGACCGCTGAGTGTTTTCGAAATAAAGGTGAAGTGGCCTTTGACTAGACGACGTTGCGTCAATAGAGGGGAAGGAATATAAGAAGACTGCCAGGAGCCTTGAGTAAATAATCAAAGCTCTGCAGTGTCTAAATAGTTTGCGAGAATGGCCAAGGTTTGGTCTATTAATATTTTATTGATTTTTGAAAATTTTCGGGATGTTGTTTGGCATTTTCTACCAGAAACCCATTAAGTATCCAGAAAAAATTATCAAAAATCAAGGACATTTTTAAGAGAGTTCGGACTTGCACATTGTTAGACTAGAATTCAATAGGCTACAAAGCTGCATACCTACTCAGAAATTATTTCGAAATTTTCAGTACGTTTTTGAAACTTTCAGGAATTTACCAAATTTTCACAGATTTCGCATAAGCTTCGAAACACTTATTCGAAAGATTTCTATAAAATAACTAATATATTTTTATATTAAATTCATAAACGAGTTTTAGCGAATTTCGTAATTAATTATACGAACCAACTGGATCAGTTACACTTTGGGCATGACCGTAGACTGCATTATTCGTCAATGTGGGCATGGTCAAATCGTCCTTAACAAAAAAAAAACGCCAAAGTATGTTTACTTTAATTACTGCCATTTACTTGACCCCTTCACTTGCATCACCGAGCTGCCCCACCCTTTGCACTCCTCCACTTTTCATGATTTCTGTCCCATGCACTTTGGCCGCTGGAGTGGATGCCATCGCTCGGTTATTACCTACCACAACATTTGTTCTATACACACTACACTGACGTTTTTGTTGTTGTTCTTGTTGTGATTGTAACAATATGACGCAGTCAAGTATTGCTAATTGTCCAGTCGTAGGTAATGCTGTTGTTGTTGTTAATATTCGCCTGCTTTTTACTGTGGCCAGTTACTTGCAAAATTGGCTTGCTCTTCTGCTCTGCAGGCAATTAGTGTTTGGTTTATGGTTTTTTTTTTTGTTGGAATTTTTGCTTTGCTAACTACAATGTTGGCTGTATTTAATTGAAGCAACAATCACAGTCCAGCCACTAGCACAAAAACACTCAAATAGATATATTTTTTTTTGTGGGCGCACAGTAAATGACAAGGACCTGCTCGTTGTGCCAAATCTGAAATTCCTTTTTATTTGTTTATTTTCATTTTGTCTCAAAATAGTTTGCTTTGTAGCATTCTTCAGTTGTCAGTCGTGTTGTTGTTGTTTACTTTGTTTACTTGACTATAAACTTGGCTTTTAGTTTCAAAGCTTTTTAGTATTTTTGAAGTACCAAAAAGTAAATAGGATAATGATGGCACAGGATGAAATAGTAATTTGATGAAGTTAACGTAGTTATTCAATTTTTGACACGAAATTATGCAGAGTGAATAGTTTAATTATATAATGTAAATAGAGTTAATATACTACTCACACACGCCCATAGACAATTGAGCCAAGTTAATGCCCAGCCATGAAATTCCAAAGCAGTCAGGAAAAGAAAATAGAATTGTTTGACTAGCATCAAGTTGGAATGAAAATATAATACTTTTACCCACTTCAAGTCCAGTGTTTGGAGGAATCCACCAATTTCTGTAGTTTGAGCAGAAGCCATACATTTTTTCTTAACTCCCAACCAGAAGCTTCGGGCTTCATAGCGGACAATGGGCTCCTACCTGATACCAAAAAAAAAGTAAAAGAAATTTAATTTTTTCTTTCTACCATAGCTGTTAAATTGTGATTACTATTAGTAATCGGTTGGATTATTTTCTCAAAAGAATGGTAATGATTATTTAATTATGCGTTTGAAATAATGGGACTATGTAATGACTACGATTAGAAAGAATCAAAAAATAATCAGGTTTACTCTAAATTACTAAAAAGAATCAAAAATAATCAGAATAAATAATTGATTACTTTCAATCCAAAATACCAAAAAACTTTCCTCTTTGAAAAGAATCAAAAAGAATCGCTGAAAATAATCAATTATTTATTTTGATTATTTTTGATTCTTTTCAGTAATCTAGAGTAATCCTGACTATTTTTTGATTATTTGTAATCTTAATCATTACGTTATCTAGTTGCGACCAAGATAATCGTAATGTTATCAATTATTTCACTCTTAAATACAAAGTAATCAGATTACTAATAATTACGATTAGTAATCAAAACTTAACAGGTTTGCTTTCTACCAATAAATTGTTCGTATCTCAACACAGCTGTGGGGAATTTGTGTCTAACCTTCACCTCATATATCTTGTTTTGCACTCTCTTCCTAGGCCAAGTTGGGTAAAAGTAGCGCTGGGAGTTATTGGTAGTCCTGCTTGCGTTTAAGACTCGTTGTTTCGCCTGCTGGGTATTTATGCATTAACATTCTCACACACACACACGCACATCTGTACATACTTAGGCATTTAGTTTTAATGTTTGTTACTCATACGCAATGGCGCACACGCACACTCACACACACGCACTTAAGCCCATTAAGTAGTTTATGGTCTCGTTATGAAAGCCTAAAGGCATGCTGCTCTTGAAATGATATGCTGCTGATGAAGGTACAAGAATATACATACTAAGGAGTTGTTGTTTATTTAGTCAACCACATACGTGTATGAGCCCTACAAAGCTCCTGCAATACTCAAGCGCTCTGTTGATGAGCGATAACAAATTAATTAATTATTAAAATGTGTTTAAAACCATGCGCTTATGTAACTTGATTGCTTTATTAATATATTGCCTTCTTCTTATTCGTCTTCAACTCTTCTCTTCTGCTCTTTCTCTTTACAGCAACAAGTTGTCGAATTATCAGGCTACGTTATTATTTTAGTTAAAAATGTTGAAGGTAAAATTAAATTGTACGGCTCACCGCCCGATCGCGATAATTTGGAAGTGGGCGATGAGATACTCGAGGTTAATGGTCGGACTTTGGAAAATATTTCGTATGCGGAAATTATACGGCATATTTATGATGTAAGTTGGCATGAATGTGTTTAGCTAGTTTAATTACTAATGACTATTCTTCTTCTTCTTGTTGTTTTACTTTCAGTGTATCAAATCATGCACAATTTGCCTGCGAGTGCGAAAAAAGAATGACACCAGATTGGGTAAGTGATTATGATTTCTTATAAATTAAGATGGCAAATAGTCTGTACCTTAAGGATCTTTCACAGTTTGGTGTGTGAGAGCACAGGCGATCTTAAAAATATCAAAAGAGTTCACGAGCATCAAGCTGGGGCTAGTTGAACCTTTTCTGAAGTTTGTACTTCAATCCGTCGTTTTTAGAAAAAAATCTCGTTCTTTTACCTTTTCTAAAATTACTTATTATTTGCATGTTTCAAAAACATTTTCCAATTGAAAACTTTAAACGTTTTAGGCGCATTAAATACCCACTCAACTCATTAGCTTTCTATTCAACAAATGCGCTAATGACCATAATCAGCAATTCATTCAAATGCTGTCCAAGTAAAAGAAAAAAAATATCTTAAGTATTTTTGAAAATATTTTTTCCTTCCATTTGCCACACAGAAGTCCGCATCATCAGATACACTCAAACGCCTTGTAGTGCCTGCAAACACTTTCAAAAACACTCAACCGCTGCTAGTTGCTGGTGCATGTGTTGGTGGATTTCAGTGGCCACCTGTGCTTTTTTTCTGTGGCATATTTACCGGCAAAATGCCAGCAATTAGCAACGCCATCAATTGGCAATCATTTAAGCAGCGCTGCCAGCGTCGTACTGTGGGGTAACTTGAAGTAAAATGCAGCAGAATTAAATATGTTGACAAAGGTTAAGGCTAGAGTAGTAAAAAAAACTGTTTCAAAGTGCTTTGAGGAAAGTATTAGTGAAAATTACAAAAATGTGTACTGGAAAAAGTTTTGCAGAAAAACATCAACAACTCATTTTTTAGTCTATTCAAATTCACATTCCTAAAAAATATTAAGCACTTTTTCAAAAACCTTTTCTCAACTCAATTATGAAATTTTCAATTAAAATTTTTTCCGATTTAAAATAAGGTTCTGGAATTTTTTTATACCAAGAAAGTTAGAAAATGCAAAATTAATTATTCAAAAATCTTTTTTCTATGCAACGTTCTTAGTACTCTAAATTTTTTACCAACAACCAGAGTTTTGCACAAAATGGGACCTTCGTAGGTTTTTTTCCAACCACTCTAGTTCTATCCACTCTCAGTTGATGTGACAAATTTTTAGCTAGATACCCCATAGTGCGCTATTGCCTCTGCTTGTAAGTTGCGCTACAGCTACAACAACAACAACTAACACGAAGCCATGCATAATCCATTTGCGCAAATCGCTTTGCATTAAAGAGCATTTAAGTTGGTATTCAACTTTGTTCAACTGGCAGGATAACTTCTAATAAGTTAATATGTGGGTGTGGTATATCAATTTGTATGCATGTGTGCATGTGTATGTATGTGTGTGCATGTGTAGCAGCTAAGTTTAGTGCTCGCAAATGAGCGCACACAACTTCCTTTTGCGCCACTAATTTGCTGGTTTGTTTGTATGTGCGTTTAGATTTTGAGGTTAGGGAATCAACAGCAGTTGAATTTTGAAATTTTCGCTTAGTGTGCATTTCCGTTTCCGTTTCCTTATGTTCATTGCTGTTCTGTTGCATTGTTGTAATGTTTGTTAACGGCTTTGTGGTTTGTAGAATTGCATTTTGGTAACGCAATTTGTAAATTGCCAAGGTAGCTAAAGGGGGGGGGGGGGGGGGGGCAGGAAAACATTAACCCCCATATTCATTAAAAATTAACTGGGATTACGAGTATGAAGCTTTTTAAATGACATTTGCACACAAATTTTGAATCAAAGGAGCTTTATAAAGCTGTTTTATTATATTAATGAATTCTTGGGGTGAGCATATAATTTTCTAAAAAAAGTTCTATCATTGGCTACACCTTCAATTTGCTTTGGCATCCCCTAAAAATTGAACCTAAATGAAACTCTACTTAGGCGGTTATCTTTCCATAGATATCACATAGCAAGCTCTTGGTTTTAGCGCCTCAAAGTATGCAAGTAAGTTTATATGAGTCATGCATTCCACCGCAGCCGATTTTAAGATATGCTTGATCATTTTGAATAAATTGGTGCCTGCTGGAATATTTCCACCACCTGTTGTGTAGCGCAATTAATGAGCACAACCGTCATCACTCAGTGCCCAATAAACCTCGTAACCTAACCTCAATCAGTTGCGTGCGAGTATGATAAGCTGCGCCAACAAATAGTGGCCTAATTTTGTGCCAACTCGTTTTCAATGACTTTGAGTTTGTTTACTGATTATTGTTGTGCGAGAAATGTATGCCGTGATTATCCAAAAATATTTCCTTAATGAGATGATAAGAACAACCGCAATGTTGAGAGATAAGTGAACGCGAAAGGGGCGTTTAAACTGTAGGGCCAACAGGAAATATTACGAAGAATTTTAGGGGCAATTAAAATAAATTTGTCTACTTGTGGCCAAATCCATGTTACGAAAAATTTAGAAAAGACGTTGTCCAAAAATTAAATATTTTTAATGGATAATGAGTTCAAATAAATTTTACGGAAACGAAATCACAATCTAAAGTCTACTGCCAGGGTTTTGAGTTAAGAGCGTGGCTTTGGTGCAAAAGAGATGCAGTGACGAAGAGAATGCAAACTAAGAGTGGCTATCAAGTGAGATACGAATCAAGTTGAACCAGTTGGCTGACTTATTTTAATTTTATATTTTTGCCAATTTGACGTAAGCTTTAAGACCGATGCGGAGTTAGTAGTGCGAGGTTTTATTTTGGAAGATAAAGAGAAAAGCTAACAAAAAAAAATAAAAATTTTCGATATATAAAAAAATAAAAAGCTAATTCGTGGCGCAGATAGAACTAAATCAACGTTTCCGCCAGCTGATCGCTAAAATTTCAAAACAGGTTTTAGCCAACTTTAACTGAGCTACTGAGAGTTTTGAGCTTAAATAAGTAACAAACCGCTCACCTTACTGAATTGCGCTCAATTATGTGATCGATCAGCTCTTTCTATTGAAAACGATAAGTCATAAACAAAATGTAGCAAACAGAGCGAGATGGAAATTTAGATGGAGAGCAAGCAAAAACGATATTGCACAGATCCGATAAAAAAGCAAGAACGATTTGTACCAAATGTCTCAAACAGCACACGAAATGCAGCGCGAAATTCAAGCACAAAGTAAAATGATAAATTACAAAGAAACAAAAAAAACGAAATGAAAAAAACAAATCGGCCTGAATGGCTGGATGATTGTCAAGTGTTTGATGAATGCAATGCTAGCTTGATTGGTGTGTGTTGTCTGGCTGATTGTGCTACTGATGACTAGTGGACTGCTAGCGCTTTTGTAGATAACTGATTGAATACACCAACAAAAGTTAGTCACATTTAGCTGTAAATGAGTAAGCATACAGATGTGTGGATGTATGAGTGTTAGTGATGCACAAAAGCGTGACACCGTAACAGGGTCAGAATCGTGTACAAGAACCACAATTCGAATTCAACAGACTAAATAACTGAGTGTTGAGGAACAAAAGCTCAGTGAGGGGAACGTCAAAAAATGGGAACTCGACCTTAAAGCAAAAGTTTTACGGGTCTTAAGAACCGATATCTGATTTCAAGAAACTAGGCAATCGAGTTTAAAGAGAGATAGAAAAAAATATTTCGAGTTCAAAAATAGTTCTTAAAGAAACGATGAAAGCTCTGACAGTACCCGATCATAAAAACTTTAAAATCTGGTTTAAAGAAAAAGAGGAAAGGTTGTGATGATTTTTAATTTCATCGAATACCCATCCACAGGAACAACAGCTGATTGAAACTGCAATGTCTGCTTGGACAAACCCCAGAACCGATTCTTCTAATACTCGAACCACTCATCACTAATGTGTATGTATGCGTTTGTACCCATTTGTATCTAGATAATTACCTTCATACCTAGCTTTTACGGAAACATAGAGCGCGCTAAAGATTAACAACAAAACATGTAGCGAAAAGCGAAAGAGTGTGGGCAAAAGCTGGAGAAAACGGCACACCACAGATTGGCTGCTTATGTTGATTACTTACTTGTATAGTTGTTATTGTTGTTGTATGGTATAGGCGCTTGTTGAGTCTCACTTTGTTGGCTAAAAGAGCGCGCTAAGCGCGTTGGCTAACTGGTTTTTGGCCCCCAAATGAGCAGGGGTCCGCCAACAATGAGCGTAGAACCAACTAACAGCAATGCTCAGCGTCGAAACAGTTGACGTCCACAGCAATTTAGTTAATATCGGACGGCTCGGAGATGCGGTCGCGTTATATCGTATGAGTGTCGTGGCGATTGCGTTGAACAAATTTCAAGAAAGAATTTATTGTGCTGATTTTTAGTAAAAAAAAGAAACAAAAATATAAATAAAAAAAGAAAAACAAAATAGTGTTTACAACAACAAAAATTGCAGATATAATAAAGTTGAAGTAGACGAAGCCGAAATCGTAGCAGAGCAGAAGCAAGCGCAGCCAACTTTAAAAGTTGCTAGGTGAGCTGAGAGCGCCAGCGTCTGTGTTGGCCTAAAACGATTGGCAAATCGATCATTTGTTGTTGTTGTTCTACCATCAATTTCCACAACTCGCATATTTTTGCTGTGTCTTGTTTGCGTGCTTTCCTTCATTTTTATTCCACTTTTATTTATGAATTTGTTCCGTTTTGCTTGAGGAAATTATTAAAACCAGCAAAGCAATGCAGAAAAAAGAAAAAAGTGTTCGATTTAATAAAAAGAAAATTAATTGCGCTGTAATTAGTGAAGTGTAAGCACCGCAGTGTAGTGAGAAGTGAGAAGCGCGCGGTGAGTGGTGAGTGGAGAGCGTTGTGCTGCTTGAATTGTGTTCTCATTTAAAGTGGTTGTGGTGTTGGTGGCATTGGCAATGTGGTGTGGTTGAACTTGCTGTTGTTGCTTTTAATGGGGCAAGTGGATGCTGACACACAAGCGCACCCATCTTTGTTGCTTTCTGTGCCACATATACAAATTGCAGGTGCATTATGGCCGCGTTGATCGTTTGTGCGTTCTTGTTATTGTTTTACATACAATTTTGCTTAGTTCGATTTTTTTTTATCGATTTCGCGTGTATTCAAACGCTTAGACGTTAAGTGGGAAATTAGTTCACGCAGCCAGCTTTGTTAAATGGGAGAAGTGTGGCGGTTCATACTCGCATTAACTGGTTGAGTGGCGTATCTGGCAGTCGATTGAGGTGAGGTCAGACATTTCCAGTCTACCCTGGAAGGCACCATTATAAAACGCTGTTCCTTAATAGCCAGCTGTCTAGACAAAATTCCTAACAAGAAAGTACAAATAAGCTTTCCCCACATTCCTTACATGATGGCTGGATCTTCTTGGTTGTTTCTTGCTTACAATGAAAGGTGTTGGCTTCACTTGTATCTCATAAAGCCAGCATACGACCCTCGGCAAGATGGCTCGCAGCTTCAGCATTCGGCGTACTAGCAAAATCTTGTCTTAACAGTTCTGAAGGCGCACTGGCTAGTTGAAATGAGCTTAGTAACGACATTCCGTTTGGTACGACTTATTAACTCCCATCTCACAAATTTTTTTTTCTAATTTTTTAAAGTGGTTTTATTATATTAAATTTTAGGAAAGGCTTTGAGTCAATTTTTTTTTATTACCGTTTTTAACAATTATAAATAAGATATCTTTTGTGAAATTTTGTGTTGAGAAAAATCGAGGTTGGTGCCAAAGATCGCGATATGAGATTAGTTAAATCGTTTGCAATTTGCCAAATATAAAATAAAAAAAGAAAACAAAAGAAAAATTTTTTTTTTTTCAAAAAAAGGAAAAAATAAAAATCAATTAAAAAAAATAAAATCGAAAGAAAAAAAATTTTTTAAATAGTAAAACCAAAAAAAATTAAGACTTATTTAATCAAATTAAAAATTGAAAAAATTTCGATGAAAGAAATATGTACGTTCGAAATAGTCTTAAAAGCGTTATAAAGTGTTAAAACAATCGAATTTGTGCTTGAAACCTTAATTCTGTTGCGTGCAACCGGCAAGCAGCAGAACTCGAGCAACGAGCGATTTGTTGAACTGCTGCAATACATACAAACCAGGGAAATGAGTGTGTTAAAATGTGTGTGTGAGCACCAACACCAGCACGAAAAAGAAAAATAAAAGTCTTTGGTGGCAGTCATAAAATAAGCGACAATCGAAGAGGAGGACACCCCAGAAGAGCGTGCGGCATGCCGAGTCACCGAGTGTGTGACCCAACAGATTTTATGTCACACCGAAACGGGTAATAATAATTCTTATTTACGCTTTTGTTGTTACATATTTTATGCTTTTATGTTACCATTTTTTATTTGCTTTTATTTTTATGCTTCGAAGTTTTTTTCTTGTTGACATTTTGTGGTTGTTTTTTTTTGCTTTTTTGCCTTTGCTGTGCGGCCATAAAAGTCTGCGCTCGTTTTTGTTGCAAAATTCACCAAAATTCTTTGTATTATTTCTTGTAAAAACATTTTGTTGACTTGCAATGCCCACACGGCTGCTGTTGACTGTTGGCGTTGTGCAGGCAAGTAAAATACGAGACACACAACACAAACACAAACACAGGCACTTGGCGCACACACATCACAGCACTCCAAATACGTTCGTTCGTATGTTCGTTCATTCACATTCGCTGCAAGCAACAGTTATTCTGACACTCATTCAATTAAGTTGAGCTGCTGCTGTTGCCACTTTTCTGCGTCACCGCCACCGTCACCATCATCATCATCAGCCATTCAAGTGTTGCGCGCGTGTGTGGGTGCAAGAAATCTCAATTTCTAATTGGATTTTAACGTACAATTTTGTGTTGGCGCTAAAAACTTAGTAAAATACATTCACACATGGGGCTGCAACAACTATTTGTTATTGTTGTTGTATGTTGATTTATTATTGCTGCAATTGCAACTTTAGCTGCCACTTTTCAATGCGAGCACTGATTTGCTGACTTTAAGTCGTCATTTTGCACGTTTGCCACTTTTAAATGCAATTTGTATGGCAGCGAAAACTTATTTGTTCGTTTGCTATAATTTGTTGTTGCATTGCCTACATGTTGGGGGGAGCTGTGTGGCACTAAGACTATGTGTGGCTTTGAGTTGAAAAAGTGGGCGTTTTTTTTTTTTAAACCAAAAACAAATCTGGCTTCAGAACTTATTTCTGGTTACGTTTGCACACAGTTTATACCAAGCTTATTTATGTCTTCCTTGGGTGTTGAGTTTCACAATGAAAAACAAAATAAAACAATGCTAGAGAAATTTTGTAAGACTACCTTTATATAAATGTGCCAAAGGCTAGCAGTATATTTACTGAAACAAGGAGGTGGTCGTGAAGTATTGATAGAAAAAGCTTCGGGTTGATATCATTTAGTATTTCAAGCTTCGTAAAAAACCAAGTTACTTGGAAAAATGAAAATTTCACAAAAACCACTTCAAATTCCAGAAAATCTGTACGAAATCGTGTCAATCACAATGGAATTTATAGAGATATTTACTAACATTTATAATCGCCTTCATGCCGACTGCTCTTTCGGTGCCATGCAAAAGCTGGTACTTGCGTTGTTGTTGCAAATTTCTTGATTCGAATTCATTGTTGATTTAAATTTATACAACTTTTTTATAAATTTTCAATTTTTATTTCAAGTAGCTAATATTTATTTAAATGCAAATTAATTTCGTTTTAAAATGCAAAGGAATTTTAAGTTATTTTTAATTGATTAATTTTTTTTCCATTTAAAATGCTGCAAGAAATTTCAATTGAAAACAAAAACACTTCATACGCTTGATTAAATTGTGTGTGGGACAAAAATAAATCTATGCTTGAACTATTTTTGTTTCATTAATTTTTATTACTATTTGATTGTTGCTAATTTTATTAAAACAACAGCAATAAAGACAGGCCCTTAAACGCCCCCTAAATGGAAATAAATGACAAAATCAAATACACATTTTCAATATTTTTAATTGCTTAGTGTTGTTGTTAGTATGTATGTCTGTATGTAGACAACTGTCTGGTGTTTAGTGCTGTTAACTCAAAAATTTATGGAATTAATAAACAGCAGGCCAAATTTGCCAGATGGCAAAGACAAAATTCACACTGAATCACATACCTTTTGACGACTATTTATGTAGGACGTACATTTTATTTGATTTAAATGTCAAGTTTGAGTTTAATTTCGGTAACAAAAATCAACAAACTTTCACGCAGGTAAAAAGTCTTTCAAAAAAACAACAGAAACAAGAACTAAATTTATTTTAGAAAATAATTTTATCCTCATCATACAGCACTTCGCATGCGGGTTTCGCACGTGTAACTCAATTAAAAATACCCTGCTGGAAAATGGCCCACTTTTGACATTTCCTTCTTAAAATATTAGAAACCCTAAAGCGCTGCAGTTTTAAAGAATAATTTCTGTTCATTTTAGCATAGTATTTTGTAACATTTAAATTTAATAAAAAATTTGTTGGAATTCCCTACTGGGTACACACCGTTTTTATGCATTTCATTGTTTGCAATTTAAATATGCCAGCATCTGCTATATTTGCATTTACATGTTTGAATAAATAATTTTGAATATTCTGTAGCAAAAATATTATTTATTTGTGAAATCTTTCACCTACACCTTTTGTTATCGTTATTAATCACTGGGCGAATTAGGAAATTTACTTTTAATGATTATTTGCTAAAACTTTGTACATGCAAATTTATTCAAAATCTCTAGTCAAAGTTCAGCTATTTTCAATACAATTAAGAATGCAATTCCATTTGCATTACCATTGACATTTTACTCTTTAATGGAAAATTTGTAGAACAAATCATTTTTTGTACCGATAATTTAATTCTGATTGCAGTAAATGTTGGATTATTTTTTTGGTAGTCTAATTGGAATTAAGTCAACAATTTTTTTTGTCGATAATGCAATTCTGATTGCATTACAGGTAAAATTTTATTAGTTTTTTGGTCAATAGTACAATTTTAATATGAAATCTGTATTTACTAGTAATGCATTACCTGTTTACTATAGTTTCAAAAGCATGGATTTACATTACTCTTGCTGATAATGCTATTTGAATTTAGAGTTCTTACTGCAGTGCAGGAATACAAAGAGTGCAATTTTTTTATGAGTAATGCAAACCACATTGCATTACCAGTGTCATTGCCCTTTATAGTGCTATCCGTAATGCACTAACCTGCTTACTATAACAACGCAGCTACACTTCCAACTACTAACAAACATTTGTATGTTTGCAGCCAATCTAGCATTAATAAGAATCGTATTACTCAATCCAGCTGCGACTGCCGCTGGGCGCACAGCCAGTGATGTATTTGATTGTAATGCACCTGATTTCATGTTAAGTTTGTTCTTTTTGTTTGATTCCACAGCATACTGCAGTTGGGGGACTAGTTTTGATACGAATCAATTGTTTTTGCTAAACGAAGCATACCACCCTCGTTGTGGACAATATGCTCGAACTCAGTTGCATAGCTATTCTCCGCTTTCATTTCGTTATTTTGTTCCAGTTTATTTTTATTATTTTGTTCACCCCTTTTATAGCTTCGATTTAAACTGATTTTTTGTTGTTTTGCAATGAACTGCATGTGTTTTCAGTTATTTATGATGCATATACAAATACATAGAAACATTTACACATACATACAGAGTGTATCAGTATATATCATAAATAAAAAAAAAAACTACAACAGTACAAAAATGTTATGAAATTCAATTCCAGGCAACGCTTGAGCAGCAGCAATTGGCAGTGTGCCGTTGTTGCTGTTATTATTTATTGTTCTACTCTTGTTGTTGACTGCAAGTCAGCCATGGTTGTGTTCTTACAGCGAATTCAAGCGATCCGTGGCTGCATACATACATACATATGTAGGTGTTTATTAATTTTTCATTATTTTTTATGGAGAAAACAAAACTCAGGTGAGTCACGATTTAGCAATTTATGGGTAAAAAGAGTGGGGGAGAAATAAAAACAGTGCTTCTGTTCAAATATGATTTAAAGAATATATGCACGTAGACATTATTTATAGATATAGAGAGGGAGAGATTAGCCTGACTTGTATGCCAACATCTCTATTTATTCGTGTTAAAACTCTGAAAAACTGTTTGACTAAGGCAAGGGCCTTATACATTTTCGAGTCGTTATTAAACTTCAACTAGGTTAGTAGGAAGCATCAATAAATCTAGCCACGCACTTCATCCTAATAATTATTTATGAATATTATATTTAATGGTAAATTTATTCCACTTCTGAATTTGACACGAAACTTGCATTACTTGCTAAAACTACACCAAAAGCAAACTTCACAACTCAATGACCTTTGCTGCAATCAAGCACAACCACAACACTCTATTTCGTGCTCTTCATCTATTCCATTAACATAATTCTTTGCTCCCTCCACAGCAATAACAGTCCTTTTCAAGTGAGTCTGAGTGCATTGCATCTAATGCTGTGGCACCGTTGATTTCATAGCGCAGTTGTGATGTACTCGTATTTCAATTATTTGAAAATGTGGTTGTTGCCACGTCGATTCGTGTGTAATGTAAAGCATTGCTGACCATTTGGCCAGTGTTGTTTCTCTTTTTTTGCACATCAACTATACCAACACGTCAGTGGCGAACACGTGAAAAATTAGAAACAGCCAAACTGCGCCCTAACAACCAAAGCGAAAATAACGAATGCTACACGCTGTTATGGGAGCTACGAGTACACGTTTGGTGGGGGTGAGATCTAAGCAAATATGTACCACATGAGCACAAGAAAAAGGGCATACATTGAAGTTAATAAGTAGGAAACAATGAAAATGCCAATAGTGCAAATTGATATGTTTTGTGCTAGGTTAAAGGGGAAATATTTCTAGTTAGGGCACAACAACTTTCATTTGCAGCTGAAATATTCGATAGTTCCGTTAAAAGCGCAGAGTTGCAATATAAAAGTACTTTTTATACTAGCAAAAAGCCAGGGGAAAAAGTATTGTAGAGCGATTCAAAGCTAATGCTGCACGTAAATAGTAAAAGTAATGAAACTTTAATTTCTTAGAAGTCCACACATTTCTTTAAAAAAAAAAACAACAACAAAAAAAAACAAACTTGAAATCTGTTTACACAAAAACTTTTCCAATCATCTATGAAAACTTGCTGGGCATAAATATCATGCAGATAAAACTCGCATAAATTCAGTGGCAGCGCTGTTCTTGTTCTTCTTATCATTGCCATGATATGAGATTTAATTAGATAGCGCATTAGCTCTATAATAGATATATGTACTTTCTCCCCTTAACCATTCGTCTAGTATCTACTTTTTTTTTTGCCGCACAAATTTAATGCTCTTTTAGTTTGCCAACAAAAGATAAGATAAGGCGTAAATGAATAAATATTTGTAAAATGCATTTTTTTATTAGATAAGCTTACTACCGAAACGTTGCTTTGTTAGTCGAAATATTGCTGTGGCTAATAAAATTTCCGGAACTTGGCAACTTATTCGTTTCTTCAAATGAGAATCCAATGTAATCTTTCGTTGAATTGCCCGCACGCACAACAGCTGCTCCTTCTTTGTTTCCCAAAATTCAAAAACAATTTATTAAAATTGTTTATGAATTCGAAGAAATTGATTCGACTGAGAGATTATCATCTCATTGGGTATTAAATCAAAGCTGAGCTGATTTTTCCAACCAACTTCATAAACTGCACGTGCTTGAACACCGCTGCCGCTGAGTTGATTTGGCGAGTGGCATAAATCCAACTCGTTTTCAAGTATTTGGGTCAGCGACAGTGGAGAAGGTGGCAGAGCAGCATACAAAGCCATGGCTGAGTGTGAGGTGCAGCATATGGGTTGCTGTTTAAGTCAAGCAGACAGGCGGGCATGTGTGAAGTGCTTTCATCATTAAACGCAGTTCGTTTTGGATTTGTGATTAAGAAAGTTTGTTAGAAAATTTCTTGAGTAAGTTAAAATTGAAAATATAATCAACGGCTAAAGAAAAACAATGCACAAACAATAAACAGAGTTGCATATATGTACGAGTATGTATGTAAGTATGTATAAGCTTAAGTTGGAATACAGTGAAAAAAGAATGAAGTCAAAGCACATCCGACCGAGCAAAAGATTGTGCAAAGCGCTAAAGTCTTGCTTGTTCTTTTTTAAGCACGACAAAAACGCAAAAATAGAAGGAAATAAAAAGAAAAATAAAAAAAAAAAACAAATGAAAATTGAAAAAAATTTTACCAAAAACCAGGCATTGAAATAGGAACAAAAAACAAAAAAAAAATCAGCAACAAAAACATTTCAGTTAACAACAGCAACACAACAAAAGGCTCCAGCCATAACTTTCTAGGCGGCACTGCTACTTAGACAGATAGGAAAAAAGCTAACAACAACAATGAAGTGCAATTGAGTAGTCGATAAGGCAAAAGACACAAAACACTAGGCAAAGACAGTAGTGTAAACTTGTTGTTGGAACATAACAACGGCAATAACAACAAATCATGAAGAACAACAAAAAACGGCAAAAAAAAAATATTCACAACAAAATTCAATAGCAACAAATGACAAGTAGCTGGAAAGAAACGAAGAAGAAGAAGCAGAAAAGGAAGCAGAAGCAGAAGAAATTGAACCCACTCAAGAACAAGCAGCGCACAACGCGTACGCAACGAAACGGGTTACACACAACCCACATCCCAGCATTCAAAGCCATCCGGTGGGACAAGTTTTGCTGTTGTGTCTTTTCTTCTTAAGGCGCTTACTTATCTTGTTTTGATAGCAAACAGGCATCGGACGATGACTAAGAACAACTTGCAGAGCTGACTTTAGTGGCCTAATACCAAGCGAGAATGTGATATCGTTGTTATTGCTATTCTGTTGGCACACAAAACAGGCTGAGCTCTTAGCAAAGTTATGAGTTTTTCTTGCTTGTGTGATTTTAAGCGAGTGACTGCCATACGCAGAAACAGTGACGAGCTCGTATTGATAAGGTTGGAACAAGAATTTTATGACACATAAGATTTTAGGCTTTTTTCTAAGAAAAATGGCGAGGGGCTAAGAGGAAGCATAACTAAGAACAAGCATGGATAATATTCCTATCAGACAGGAACCTAATATTGGTCCGATTGGGGAAATCAGGCCTTTGAAAGCGGATATTTCTAGCTGTGGAGCTTGGTTCTACACTTACTCATGCTAGGTAAGATCAACTTAGTCACACTGAAAGAAGTTTTGTTTCTTTATTTGGATTTGGATTCGGCTCTGCGGTGAAGGTCAAACCAAGCCAAGGTCTCTGTTAAAGTTGGAGACTTCTTCTTCGCTCAGGCTGAACAGTGTTCCAGGAATGGTTATATCTTGAAGAGCGCAAACCTTTTGGGTATGATTGGATAACGGACGTCAAACTCTATGACTACTATGAAAAACCTAGTGGCCGAAAGTAAAACTCAAAGCCTCCCTCACCATTTCGCTCACTTGCCATGCATGATTGTATGCAGCTTGACCTTTTCGCATCTCTGAAAATTCAATTATTAAGCTGATGAATGTTTTGTTTTCTTTCTTTTTGTTTGCAAAATTTATGTTTACTTGTTTAATACGTTTGTTGTTGTTGTATTATTTTATACAAATATATCTATGCAGTTAGCTGAAAAAATGTTGTTTATCTTTGTATAATATTTGTTTTTATATGATGTTGTTGTTGTTGTTTTTTGTTGTATTTTTTTTTGTTAGCTCGTGCTACTCCATGGCTGTTGTGCTATTTTTGATGACGCCAACAAAATGAAGTTTCCACATCGCTGCTTCGTCTCAACAGACAACTGACCAGACGCGTTGGCGGACTGTGGGATGAATGTGCTGGAAAAATGATCAAAATATAAGATGTCTACATGTGTAGGAAGTTTCTTTAAAAGCCACAACAGTCATTTAAACATTCTTTATAGGTATCTAGAGTCGTCTTCT
This sequence comes from Sphenella marginata, assembly GCA_951509765.1. Classification (NCBI taxonomy): domain Eukaryota; kingdom Metazoa; phylum Arthropoda; class Insecta; order Diptera; family Tephritidae; genus Sphenella; species Sphenella marginata. The sequence goes on from OX608081.1 coordinate 80,106,231, forward strand.
CCCACATTCCATAAAGTTTTTAGTCCAAGTCTCCTAACTATTCCGCTCTGTTTTTTGGTGAGAACATTTTCAATTCCTTTGATATCTTCATGCAAGAGCATTGAGCTTCGGAGGAACGACGTTCCGAAACCGGGTATATATTTTCGGAATTTTGTCAAAACTTTTGAACACTTAAATCTCTAAAAATATAAATTTTTTGCTTTTTAATTTCATTTAATTTTTCGTAGTTTTAACCCACGGTGTTGCTGTGTGGCGAATTTTTTCCGCTTTATGCTTTACAAAATATTGCCTGAGTGCTAAATAAAATGTTTGTAATAAAATATTTACTTGTATACATAGTAATACATGCACACATACATGGAATTAGACGCTTTTTTTGAATGCGAGTTGCAAAAATATCAGATTGAAGAATATGTAAAAACAAAAACAACGGATCGAAAATAAAATATGAAGATGTTAATGTCAAAATATGATGTTGACAGCTGGTTGGCGTTGCCACGCAAAAAATCAGCGAGCGTCCTCCTCTATCGGATAACGTATTAAACTGTTAGGGAATGAAACTTGTTGTTTGTTACAACTCGTTTACAAAAGATTATGGCTAATGAAAAATTGTATTTTAAGAAAACTTCAAAAATAAATACAAAAAAATGCGAATGAGCGCCAACGCATTCTGAAGGAGTAAAAATAGCAGCAAACAAAGCGAGTAAAAACATTAACATGAAAGCGAGTACATTCTTTATTGTTGCTTACAACAGCAATAACTAGCAAAATGTAAACCAACAAATTGTATAATAGCGAAACGATCCTTTTTATATTTTTATATTTATATTTTGTTGGTGAGCACGGATGCTTTTCACGCAGTCTTTTTTGCAGCAAAAAAAAAAAACAAAAAACATCAAATTCGCACTGCTGTGGAAGGCTGGATGCTTTCTTGTTGACCAACTGATGGCAGCACTGGTTGGTTGGAAGGTACAGTGGGCTATTAATGCTGCTCGTGTGGTCAATTGAAGATTAATTTCTTATGTTGGTCATGGTTTTTCATAACGTCGCTTCCGAATTTGATGTCGAATTGTGCATGATTTTAAACTGGGTGACAAAATGTCTTAACTGTACAAGTCTAGTAACTTTCAAATGGATCTATAAGAAAAGCTTAGTTGGTTTTCTCTAAAAATTTCGTTTCTTTTTGAAATAAAAACTTTCCTTAATATTTCAAGTTACTGTAAAGATTGAACATAAGAAATAGTCATCTTCATTTTGTTTCACTGAATTTTATAATAAATTTTTGTCCTCTGAATTACGCCGTTTGACCCATAGTACGACTAGCCCAAGCGAAAAATTGAGAAAATAAACAAAAGCGAAAAGTTGTTGAAAAATAAATTTATATATGTATGTACATATATTCGTAAATATAATTTTAAAAAATTCCAAAAATATTGTGTCCACAAAAAAAAATTACAAACATTTTATTTATGCAACTTATTTTTTTTTTTAATTCGTATGCGAATTTCTACGTCACAAGTGATGACATAGCCAACAAATCGAAATGTTAGTTCATTTAAATGGTTTGTTGACTGCGTTGCGGCTAATGGTTGTTCGCTTGAGTGGCAGTGTAAATATGCAATCAAAAATAAATTTGCAAAACCAATCAAGAGCGAGAGCTGAAATTGAAATGTGTGGCTAAAAGCGCAAGGTGGTGAGTGGTAGTGTGGCAGTCGAATGTTTAATTTAGAAATTTGTGGTGAGCACGCTCAAAAAATAGCTATTAATCTTCTGAAGAAAAAAAAAAAGAAAAATTGTTTATGAAATATTCGGAGTAGGTATAGGGAGCTTAGAGTTTGAGGATGAGTTAGCGAAACAGGGTTTGAGATAGGAAAAAGAACAAGTGGGTATAAATGGCATGAGGTATAGGAATGTGAAGTTGAGGTCGGAAAATCGAATACTTAATAGTCGATTTTTTTTTGTTCAGAGACAACCCCAGACATTTTTGTTCATAAATGGACTTATTATGTGAAAAGTGCTTTTTCGATGTATTAAATATAAAATTTATGCTGAGGCAATAATTTACAATAATCATTTAGGATCATAAATATGCGAATACCAACGACACCATTTGGAGAATTTTCAGACTTTATTAATTCAGAAAACCATATACCACCAAGATCGTAGAATTATAAGCAACACATGGTCGGTTTTCCGTTTGAAGTTGCCTGAGTGCCGAATTAAATTACTTTCGGGTACTACTAGTAAAAAACAAAGTTAAATGAATAGCAAGAAAATGTTTGTGACTTAAATAAAAACCTAAAAACTTGCAGCATCAACTCGAATGGCGCCTAGCAAGCTCACGTAGCAAATACAAAACACGCAAACTCCACTGACATGGCAATGCCAATTTTGTTACTAGAACACAATTGTTGTTCTAAGCTTCATACATATATACCATTTATTTACAGAGTGAGAAAAGGAAAGTATTTTCTGAGTAATGAGTTTTTAAAATTTTTGTATATCTGTTTGAATGTTTGAACTCGTATCACTTAGTAGCTGCTGCATGGAATTTAATAAAATTTGCATAGCGTTATTGCTGGATGTATGTATAAATTAAAGTTTAGGAACATTTTACTGTGGGAAAGGAAAATATCTCCGCTGAAAATAGGATAGGATGTTTTTTGAAATCCTGTGATGCTCAATTCAGCAGGAAATACAAATTTTTTGAATTTTTTGCTGTGGAAATAAAAATTTCTCGTGGTCAAAATTTGGTTTAAAAATTGTTCTCCAACGCTAAAAATCTCTGTTTAAAACAGCACCAAAGCTTTGTTTCTTTGCGCACTCTGATTGCTTCATTTTACTTCCCTCACAACAACTGCGGGCTATTTCTGTTCGCTTTAATGAAGAAATCATTAGATTTTGTATTGTTGTTGTACAACAAAAAATTGTAGTAAAGGAGATAGTAAAAAAAGTCTTAAAAAAATTATAGAAAATTGCTTGCAACATTCGTGCATGCGCTGGAAATTGCTGAGATATAATATATTTTGTTTGTTGTTGCTGTTGCGTGCAATACTCGCTATGAATTAGAGAAAGAAATGCAATTCACCGTTATTATGTTACTAGAAAATGGATGAAGTACAAATATGCAGTTCAATGTTGTTGTAGATTTTTTGTTGTTGGGATTTTTTGTTGTTGTTGTTCGAAACTTTATACAAATTTGGCACATATGCAGTTGTTGTCGTGCTTTTGTATTCAACCATTGCTTCCCCTGTTGTTGCAATCACTGATTTTATTGCTCATATCGCTGCCTGCAGTGTAATAAGTTAGGTTAGGTTCTAACGCGGAGTTTTGGGTGCTGGTGAGAGCACCACGAAATTGCAAACCCATGACTGAATAAGCGCTTAAATTATTTTTCATAGCAATTTCTCATGATCAGGCTTGTAAGTAGCCGTCGAAATGGTTAATGCGTCTAGAGAATTTTATTTCTAATCTCTAAATCTTTAGCAACATTTTATTTTCATATCATTCTCAATGACAATAACAACAAATTTCACTTGAATATTCCCAAGATACGCTCAAATGCTTTCATAACTTCAGCTATCGCAATAACGAACAAAATGCGATGACACGCCTACCACCCCCACCAACACTAGTCCGTTTGTTGGTTCGTCGTCAGCGTCTCGCGTGAGCTGAATTGCACATTTCAAATAATAATTTACTCTAAAATTTGATTCGCGTTCACTTCTTTCCGCTTATCTGACAATTGATTGCATTCCACCAGCGACTGGCATTACTTTATTGTTGTCAAGTTGGTTTTGTTGTTGTTTTTTGTTGAATTAATTTTGATCGTTTTTATTTTGTTTTGAATGTCTAAGCTAATAAGCGATAAACACTGAAGTCACTCATTAAGCTTGTAACTTTTAATTAGCCATAAGTATTGGTTAATGAGCGCTCAGATTCCATACAAAATAAATGATGAAAGTAGCAAAAAAAAGAAAAAATAGTAAAACCCAAGCATTCGCGGAATATGATGTTGTTTTTATATGCGCATTAGCAACATTATTTTAGTTTTTATTTCATATTCTATTTTTTTCATAGTTTCTTTTTTTATTAAATAAAAAGCGTGTATTAAAGTCAACAAACGTTGGCGCACACTTGGTTAAATATGTTGCAATACATAAAATGCAGTTAACAATTTACAGTTAGCGAAACCGTATTTCAGCTGCTTTCAAATTGCGAATTATGAGTTGTTATAATTTCTTAGACTTTTTTACTCTTCAAATACATACACACAAACATACATAATTGCTCTAGTAATTTCATGTAACAGACAATCTTAATTAATTGCTTGGCGCTTCACCGACTTTTCGGTGTGTAGAAGAGATAAAAAACGAGTTAATGAGCTGCTTAAAAAAATGCAAAAAATAGAAATTTTGTATGATAAAAATTCATAAATAAAATCTTAACCCACATATACCACGTTAATTACAAATAATAGATAAAGGATAGCATTTAAAACTAAGAAAAAGAAAAATGAAAAAATATTAAAAAATTTTAAAATTTATCTGCCCCATTAAAAAACATTTTTGTAGCAAAGAGACAGCAATTAATTATTTTATTTTTGTTGGTTTGCAAATTCTCTATTTGCACTTTTACTTCTCTCAACTCTTTTTTGCATGTTTTCCCACTTCTTTGCTGTAATCACAGATAATTAATGCGCACAGCGTCAGGTGTTTTCAACTTTTTTCGTGGTTTGCCAATTTATTGTGTTTCAGGTTTTTTGACAAAACGTTTTCGGCATATCAATGATTATTCCTGACATGTCTTTTTTATCGATAACTCATTTTTTAACTTTTGATTTATTTGCATATTTCAGCAATTATTGTCGTCTGCCATGCGGCGTGATTATGAAACATTCGCAATGGCGGGGGGCGTTGCGTTACCAATTTTTAATTGGTTGTCACTGATTTTATTGTGTAATCGTGCTTTTTTCTTTTCATTTCCTTTTGTTGCCTTCGCTTAATCTATTTTTTCTTTTAAATTCCTTTTATTCTCCGCTCACATAACAACGTTTTTTTCTCGTGCTCCTCCCGCTCTCGCAAGCTAATTGCTCCCAATACCAGAACAACGTCTGCCGCAATCTGTCATTAAAAATAAAAAAATAAAAATAAATAACGAGGCAAATGTTGTGTAATTAAATTTAAGTAATTGCGCACACTAAAAAAAGCGCACAACTACTAAAAAGATGAGTTAATGATGCAAGGTAGCGTAATCTCTAGTTTTTTGCTCGCAGAATCTAATTAGTAGTTGAGTAAAGAGTTGAGCTTACTGTTCATTATCAAATGTTCTTTCCGCTGATGGCTTTGTTTTTGCAGTTAATAATAGCGTAGTTTGGAACAGCTTCTACCCGGTCTTTTAGTATAAATCAACTTTGAATAAACTGAAAATTGGCAACGTTGCATTTTTTAATTTTTATTTTTATTTTATTTGTAACTTCAGTAACAAGTTGGTCAAAGTAACTAGCTCAGCAGCCCACCGCCTTCCAAGTTTCTTGAAAACATCCGCCCTGAGTCATTATTCGGACGAGATAGTTACGCTGAAATTTGGCAACATAGCATACCCATTACTTCATTTGATGAACTGTATGAATACTAGATATTTTTGCGATCATATGTGGTTTTCATTTTTATTATTCCGCCTGCTTGTGTCCAACTTACAGTTCCTAGAATTGGTGTTAAGCCGTTATTAAACCCACAACAAGCATTTCATTGCCTTGCAACACGAAAATGGTTTCAGTGCTGTTCTTAAAAAATTAATTCTCTCAATATCATTTGGTTGCAAGTGCGATTCTATAAAATAGAATTAAATTACACACTGACGCCACTTAATGACGTTATATAAAAATGAATGCGTTTGCTTGAATATAAAATCGTCCGACATATATACAACAAATACAAGTTAATGCATGTAATTTTACCAACAAAACATCACATAAATGTGTACAAAGGTATGTACATACATATGTTCATTTGTTAAGTCTCTTTAGTTGCATGTTTAAAGTCTGCTGTAATCGCATCAATGACATCAATTTGACAAAATTAAATGCAGCTTGCTATTGGCATTGAGCACATTACAACAATTTTACGCTTAGTCGTATGCAACCAAATTACACAATATACAAAAACAAAGAACTATAATAAAGACACTGGAGAATTTATTTACAACCAAATCCAATTGATTTTCATGTAATTACATGAACTATTTAAAATTGTTTTTCATTTTGTTATTGTTGCTGTTTTTCTATTAAAATTCGTTTAGTAGTAGGGAGATCTGATCAAGTATACCTAACAAAGGCATTGAAACGAATTGGATACATACATTTAGGCGCAATGATACAGTTAAAAAAGCCATGTTGCCAAATTTCAAAGTGGAAAGACAGATGCTTATCTGAGTTCGAAAGAAAATTAATTTGAATATTTACCATTTTTATGCTGAGCTATGCTCTCCTCGGGCTTTGTTTCTACTAATCATCACTACAAGCCAGTATACCAATGATGCAGTTGAAAAAGCCATGTTGCCAAATTTCACAGTGAAAAAGAAAGATAATTATATGAGCTCGAAAGAAAATTTATGTAATGAATGCAGTTGTACTCCACTTATGGAGCCATACACTTTGTTTGCCTCGAGAGAAAAAAAAAACATATTCTGTGGGAGATCTTCCTCGAGCCAAGAAACAGATATTCTCCAAGCCAACAATAACAGAAAAGAGGGAAGTACATCGTGCTTAGCTCATCTACTTAGCTTTAAATTGATTTGATTTCGTGACCTCTCAGAATTTGGAGTACAATCGATAATAATATGTAGCAAGTACGACAGATGAGCTGCCATCAATTGAAATTTGGCAACATGGCATCCATTACATTCTTTTCGCTGTAGCATAAGATAAGCAACTAAAGTAATGCACTCAATTGAGCTACTGTCAACCCAGAAATAAAAACAAAAAGCAAAGAATGAGCTAAGAAAAACAATAATTTGCACAAAAATGTCAGTGTCAACAACAAAAGTTTGCCAACACAAACAAGTCGGCAACTTTCAATTGTCATTAGTGCAGCCGAAAAGATACCCAAACAATAATGGCAACAAAATGTGGCAACAACAAAAACACCAGAAGCTTACATTTGGCTGATGCTGCATGCAATGGCCTTGCTTATAGCTAGTAAATAATCGAAATTGGGTGTGGCAATTGCAATTGTATTGCTAGGGGGCCATTGTTAGGCAGTGCTGTGCCATTGTTCGCAGCCATGCGAATGCTGAATTGTTGTTGCAAATTCAAATGCGCGCTGCTTAATGCAGCCATGTAGCATGCCACTTGGCATTGGCAGTTTTTTGTGGCTTTCAATGTTTTGGTTTTTTTTTGTTTGATACTTTCGACGCTGACTTCATCTATTTCCACATGCAGCAGCCAAAACCAAAAACGAGCAGGCACTTTTCAAGTAATAACAAATGAGCGCCGAGTTTGCAAAGAGTTAACAAACTTGAAATATCATTTTTGTTTGTGCAACCCAAAAAATTAGTTTATGCAACAAGCAGCAGCCTTAATTGCTACGCTCGATTTGAACAAACACTTGTAAGGCGATGTTCTCAAGTTTTATTGCGCTTGAAACGAAAACAAATTAAGGTAATAAAGAGCTTGAAAAGTATTTACTTGGCCAATGGAATGTAAGAGTTTGAGTGTGCGGTGCGGTGCACACATTTACAGCTTGATTTACATGCAAAGTTTTTAAGGACACTGTGGTGTAATAGATTTCTAATTGCTGGAAGTTTGTTTGTGCGCGCTTAACTGCAAAACTACTGAGCCTATTTCATTGAAATTTGTATGGATGTTAGTTAACCATCTAGGGAAGGTTGTGAGATGCACTCTATCATTAAGCTCAAGCAATGTGCGTGTGCTGATAACATTTCACTCATCACTAACTATTTATTTCATATGTTTTTGTTCATTTTAATTATGTTAATTAATGGAAAATATCTGCAACGCCATTTATAAATTTTGCATGTGTTCTTTCATTAATTCCATATTCCAAAGCCTATTTATTTGACAACAAAATCCGAATTAAATCTCTCATAATAATAATTAATTTTAAATTGTGGCATGTCGACAACATGAAAATTGTTTGTAAAATCTATTAAAATCAACAAACATACATAAATCCGTTTGCATTACAGGTGTCGGCATTTGGTATGCCACGATAGTAAACGCCTGCAACGGCTGCCGAGTAAATATGAAAATTACAAATTCAAAATGCCACTGTATGTGTGTGTGTATGAGTGACTATGTCGGTGTGTGTTCGATTAGTTTGCTTGATGTTGTAAACATTTACAGAAAACACCCTCTGGGAAATTTCTCTAAAGTCTAACTGGATAGCTGTCCACATGGCAAAAGTCAACATAACGCTTTTCGATAATGAAGGACTTTATTGGTCTGAATTGCTATCGGTCTGCAAGAGTTTTGGTTTGCTCTTAATTACTTTTGAACAATTTTTGTAGTAGACCGAAACTAGAGTATAGATCTGCATAACTCGTTCCCTTAGTTCTCTCACTAAAGTTAGTAAAAATGTCAAATACTCAAAGTTCTCTGAGAGTGAGAGAGTAACACTACAAAGTGTGGGATTTAGTTCTAGTGAAAATTTGAATTCTGTCAATTTTAACTTGAAGATCCATTGTCAAAAATGAAAGGAAAAAGTTGCCGGTACTGCATTTTTTATCAAAATTTGGATTTGATTAAGTAGAAGGGAACATAAAACATAAATGCCAACACTCAAATAAATAAATTATAAATCCAAAAAACATAACTGAAAATTTACAACGAACTAAGCTTTTCCTGCAAACGATATCTAAAGTAAACATCCATGGGTGCCTCGTTATTTTTATTGGAAATTTTCATAAAGCGTTTACGAATTGCAAGCACAACAGTTTAAGTAAGTGAAATTTGTAGCTCAGTACTCCACTCAAGCTAAGACAAATTTTCACTCAATAGTTGCGCCTAAAAATATGCTACCTTTCACCTCTCAGCTAGCTATTTTGGTTTCAAAAACTTCTAGATTTTTTATGAAATTTACGAACTACAACTACAACGCTTGCACTTCAAACGCGATTAAATTTTGCTGTCACTCCAAACGTATAGTAACCATTAAAAACAGCATTTTCAATTTGCATACGTATTAGGTGTTGGTGGATATTAAAACTAACTCCAAATTTACATAACCATATCCGTATATAATGGTTGATCTGCAAATACCTACGACCGACTGTGAGCGCATTTGCATTTAAAAATATTTGTACTCTGTTAAATATCAAATCAAAAACACTCTCCTAACTCATTTTTGTACACACCCGTTTAACCCGTACACCGTCAACTTCATGCCATTCGAATTGCAGTGCTGTGTAAGCTTTCGTTTTGTTCACTTTTGCTTGTAGCATGTGGCATGTGGCATGCAAAATGTTTTATGTGGCTGCATTTTAATTGAAACAATTTTTGTGTGTCGCACATAGCTACAGTTATCTGCATACGAACCAAACTAACGGTATTCTAACAAAATTGTTACAACGCTCAAACATATTATTCATGTGCATACCAACCTAGCAGGCAAAGGAAGTGGTTTCGTAATTCGTGGTACTACCAAAAAAGGCAAGTCGAGCTATCAGAAAAGGTATTGTAATTGTGAACTAGACAATAAATCCTAAAAGAAGCGTAATATTGAATAGGGAATTCCAAGGTCCGAGGTCCAGATTTAAAGAGGGAGGTCTTTTTCCGTCACTAGAATCCCTACTTAGCCTAAAGTAGACCTTGTTGGCAAGAGTTATCCGCCCTTGGACTTCTAGGCTTACATGCTGCTGCCGAAACCCATTGAATTCTCTCATCAGCGCTGTTTTGGGTACTCACTAACTACTCGGTTTGTAATTTGTTATAGCTTAGTCAGGGCTTTTTTCGCCCCCAGCTCATTTCCAGGCTAGGTGAATATGTTACCACGGACTATCCATATGTAATATATCTCCGTATGTCTGTATGTATTTAAGCTTGGATGTTTGTTTCCATTTATGTAAAATATTATGCTGATAAATCTGCTGCTGCCACCGACACTTTTGTTTGCTCTTGATGAATTACATTTTCTCATATGTTCAACTCTTTAGCTTGCTGCTGCATCGCGTCCCCAGCCGCCAACTCGCTAAACCAACCGAAAATGTTGTGCGCCACTTTGCGCCAAACTCGCCAATTCTGTTGGTAATTCCCACAGCACACATTTGATAGCGTTTTTTGTTGTTGTTGTTTTTTGGATAGCTTGTGGGTTTGGTTATTGTCTACTTTATGAAAATATTCGCTCACTCCCTCGTTGTTTGCTTACTCGTGGTTGTTGTTGGTTTTTTTTAAATTTTTTTTTTTGCGCAGCGTTGCTTTGGGCTTTGACTGATTTAACCGTTTTGCTAAAAATATTTTACATAATTTGGAATTTTTGTCTGACTAGTTGTTGTTGTTATTATCCGCTGCTTGTCTATTTTGCATGAAAATGTTGTTGCATATTTTATGATTAGGGTGGCACAAATTTTATGTAATTTTTTTTTAACACATTTCAAGCCTAAAATTATAGAAAGTCAAGTCTCCAATTTCATTGATTTTGGTTTGGAAGTTAGTTAATCAGAGCAAAAATGAAATGATGCTGAATTGAGTCTTCAACGTTTCTTTGAATTATCCCTGGGCTGCAAGAGCCTCATGGTAGCGAAAGGGTTAAAACAATGTGCTCTTGACTAATATTCCCGAAAGTACAATTTCACCTCCCTGACCTCAAAATAACTTACTGCTACTTACTCAAGAGTAAGTTAATTTTGATAGTGTTTGTAAGCCAACCACATTTACAGACACAAATTTCGATCGATATTTTTTTTGTGACTCACACTTATGTAAATCGTTTTTTATATTATCTTTGCGTATCGAGTAATCACAACACCCTATCGTACACATGTCATTGAAATCGACCATGATGCTTGTCGTAGCTCCGTGCACATATTAACTAATCCGATTCCTAACACTTGAGCACTCAGCGCAAACTCCACGGCACTCCTACTATGCCCTACCGCCCTACCGCCCTACCACCCAACCACTCGCCGAATGTTGCGTGCTTGCAAATCCGCGTTAAATTGTTAAATCACTTTATTATAATTTTTATTGTTGCTGTTTTGGATTTTTTGAAATTTCCAAATTTTGCACACACGCCCGCCTGATTTTTTTGTTGTTTTTTTTTGCATGCGATTTTTGAATTTTTTTCTGGCGTTCATTACGTATATAAAGTTTTAATTTAATGAGTTTTTCGGTTTCACACTCTCTCTTTCCATTGTCACTATATGACAGATATTGTTATTGTTGGTACGAAAATTGTTGTTACAGTGACTATTGTAAATGACGAGTTGATTATTATCTTTGTATTTTGATCAGGTGTTTAATTGAGTGACGTCACTAATACCCGTCGACTCCCAGGAAAGTATTTGCCGATCATTGCTTTAGCGCTCAGACACTTCGACCAACTAATAGAGATGAAAGAGCACACAAATTGTTTGAGTACTTCATTTAGATCTCGATAAAAATTAAATAGAAAAAAATGAGCTCCTTTCTGAAGAAGAATACGTGAAGGTTTAATTCTCAAAATTAGCGCATGCTCTCGTAATTGAGTTGGCAACCAAATAAAAAAAACTTTCCCTCTTTTCTAACACAAATCTTTAACACTCCCCCCCTCACTCTCAAAGCTTACTTCGCATTTACTTAGCTTAAAGCAAAAACTTTTTCCAGCCGATTTTCTTTCATTCTTTTGGTTTTGCGTTTTAGTAAGTAGTTTGCTCAGATAACTCGCTAGAGTGCAGTCTAACATAACTATTAACATATTTACATAGTAATTTTATTTGTGTAAGTTTGCACAACTACAAAAACAAAGTCATACAAAAGCTACAAAAAACAATATTTGAAGAGCGTCAAGTTTTGCTGCACTTCTAACAACTTTGGTTGATGGACGTCAGGCAACAAACACTGCCCTTGCGGATATGATAAGGAACGATTAAATATGAATGATAAACTTGTTTCACATTAATTGCTTTTGAAGAGAATGTTTTAAAACCTTTTTCGAAAATTCTAAGAGCCCTGTAGAAAAATCGTGTGACTGTATTCTTAAGAGACTATTTCATCTAGAGTGTGTTTTAGCTGATCCTAGCTAGTTCGACTTGAGCGTGGTTGGAATACAACAATTTTAAATTGTGTAGCATACTTTTAGGTGCAGAAAATCATATCGTACCCTTAGAAGAACAAGGGGCCCGTTCGGTTATTAATGGGCACAAGTTTAACCTACTTAAGACATGCGTTAGCAAACGAGACCAGCTTTTAACTTGTATGGCGTGGTAAAAAGAGCTCTACTACCTTGACGCTTTTTGTGTAGCATACTTTTAGGCGCTCGCTACTAAAGTCAAACGGGTTTTTAAAAGTTTTCGTGCGCTACAAAATTGCAAACCCTTTTTGAAGAATTATTAGTTTTATTTAGCTTTTGAGCTTCTTAGTTTTATGTAGCTTTGCTTTAAAACTCTTTTAATAACCGATTTCGCGTTCTACCTGCGCTCAGCAATAAAAACGAAAAGTTTTTTACCTAGCTTATTTTGTATAATGTTTTCTTGTGCTTGAATTTCAGCAGAAGCATGACTTTGTGCGCCTTTTAGTGCTTGTTTTACTCTCCTCACACTGCCGCAGCACATTCTTGAAACTGTTTTTACAACTTTTTCACAAAGCAATGTTGCATACTTTTTGGCGCTGTCAAATCGAAAACTTTTATCTCATAAAAATCAAATTAAAACATAATTTATTTGCACTATGAGCGCTAGTAACTTTTGGACTGTCTGTAAGAATTAATGAATTTTTGCACAAAATGTAAAATATGAAGCAGAAATTGTGTAGATAGAGCAAATTCGGTTAGCAGAGTGAGGTATGAAATAAAGTAAGGGGGGGTTTTGTTACTACGTTTTATAACATTGTTCGCATCTTTGTTTCGACAAAGTTTTTTGGAGTTAGTGTTAGAGCTTTGTCCGGCATTTCAGTAAATGTTGCATGCTTTTAGGCGTTTACCAAGCCTTAAATCCTATGGGAGATTATTACAGCGAAAAATGTACGAAAACAAAAACAAGGTGCTTACTCATACTCGCACTCATTTCGCTGCTTTCTTTCCACATTCCATTTCAGTTCATTTCTGCATGAAGTGCTGTCCGACGGCACTCGATTACTCGATTTGCTTTGCTTCATTCATTTATTTGTGTTTCGTTTATACCACCCCTCCCTGCGGTTAGTGGCGCCCGAAAATGTTTGAAAAATTGTATGAAACACAAAACAGCAACAAAACATTCGGACTGCCAACAAAAATGTAATTCATCTTATTTCCATTCTCTCAGCTCGCCGCCCCTTCTTCATATTGACGGGAACACATTATTTGGTGTTGCATCATCATTGGTCAATTATTAGCCCGCTATGGAGGTAGTGAAACAGCAAATGCTTTGGAGAGCAACAAATCTGTAAGAGGGTAGAGTGTCAAAGTGATGGTTTCATATCAGCAGGAAACCAAAAGGCAGTGCAGCACGCAACTTATGACAGGAGGCAGGCTTATGAAATGTGCGTGGAAGCGGAAAAAGTGGGGTTAAGTGCAGTCCCCCATTACTCCGCGCCGATGGGATTTTCAACATGAATACGCTTGCATAATTTCAAAGTCTTAACAGCCAAGCGAATGATGGGAATGAAAATTGCGTACGCATCGATGAGTTGTCAGTTGGCAAAGAGACAATGAAAACTTTTGAAACAGCAAAAACAATGCTGTGGACATTGGTGGGAAGGCGTGAAAGGGGGACTGCTAAAGAGCAGGACACTCCTGGCAGTGGCAATGTTGAGTTAGAGTGACATTTGAGTGGCACTGATGCATGTTGCAACATGATGCAGTGCGTGGGCGATTATAATGCACACATACATACATGCGAAACACACACACGCGCACATACACTTGCATCTTGCCGTCTCTGCCTAACGACATTGAGCACGCTTTGGCAGTTGTTGCAAGTTCTTCATCAACTAACTGACACCGATGCCAATCAAAGCGGCTAAAACTTTGGCGTTGCAAAAACTGGGGCACAATTCACTTTTGTTGTTTAGCATTGTTGTTGGCAGAGAGCGTAAAGGGCAGCATGTCATGAGTAAGCACATTCACACGCACACACACCCGCATACATACCCAGTGAGAAATGCGAAAGTTTGCAATTTTTTTTTGTTTTCGCTTGCTAATCCAATTAATGTGCTTTCGTGCAACACAGCGCCATACGCGTAGCATGCCACGCTTGCAAATTCAATATTTTTTCGGGACTATTTGTATGTATGTGTGTGTGTGTGGCTGGATAAGTGTTATAGTGCTGTTTAAGTAATTTTTGTTGTTGTTTCAAGCCGAAAAATGTTGTCAACGCAGCGTTTGCCAAGTTAGTTGCAAGTTTATGAGATGTAGGCGTGTGACAGCTTACTTTTTATTAGCGGCACACAAACTGTGGCAAGCCTGTCAATCCACTTTATGATGCCAGCAAAGTGCAATTGGATTTGAGTTTGAGTTGGGGCATGCTCTTGATACTTAATTACTGTTGCATGCCACATATCGGTCCATAGTAGAATAAGTCTTGGGTTCTGTGGATTTTTTTTGAAGAGATTTACGAGACATAACGTCCAGATCGTGTACTTTAAAGCTCCTCCAGTCAAAGTCAGGATGAAATATTACTCTAGCTGCCAGAGAACACCATTGTCCCTTGGGCTTGGATTGGTCGCACAGCTGCTTTGCATACCCATGTCGTGAGTTCTGTCCCAGACCTAGTCCTAAATTTAAGCTTAACTCCTGTATTGACACTCTTGACTAGTAAAGGACGTTACGTTTAAACTTGAGATTTCCGTGCTAGTGATTGGCGCCTCTTTGAGAAACTCTCGCTAAACCCCGTAGTCTCGACTACCATGATCGCAGCTCCTTATTTATCCTTGAAAAAATGAGGTCGATCTGCTTAGGATAGCTTAGAAAACTGTGATGGTTTATAATACTAAAAGAAAAACAATAATAACAACAACCAAGTCCTTTCACGAAATTTTTCTTAAAATAAATACTTCAGTTGAATTGCTTACAAAATATTTTATTCTCCTAGAAATTACTACCAAAAACCCATAAAGACAAACAAAACTATGCGCCATCTAATAACTTAAGTGCTACAAAAATAAAAATAAAAAATTTAATTAATCACAAATGCCAGTGCATTTGATAAAAGGCTTTTGAATATTCATAAAGCACTTAATGCGTTTTCCTTTAGCATTCCATTCCGGCTGCTTGTCACATTGCATACTTGCTTCACATTTTGTCATTACATTTTCAAATATTCTAGTTAAAATTCCTTTTCACATTCCTTACCTCTCCAATTGCGACGATTACTACGCCCACTTTCATAGTTGTGCATTACTTTTACCGAACACCTCAACTCAGGCGCAGCCAGCATTGCTACACAGTTAGTCGACTGCACTACCTCCACCCCTTTCATTACACACGTTGTTGTTGGTTTTGTCGCTGCATACACTTAACACTCAATTATTTTACTACCCTCTCCAATTTGCTCTATCAATAATTCAATCAGCGCTGAAATAGCGGCAACGGCGACAGCTGGTGCTTGCTCTGTGCTACTACGAGTAAAACTAGCTGTGCTTTTGCTTTGTTTTTGTTTTGTGAGATAAAAAAGGAGGTAGAAAAGAGCACGGAGATGAGACTGTAGTGTTGAGTTGGAGAATGAGATATGAGTGTGGTGTAAATATGTGGCGTGATGTACATTTGTGGTTGCAGCAGAAGAGAGCAAGTGTCGAGCGTTTGGAGGGAAAAGGAAGGGAGTTGGAATGAAATCAAGTGGAGAATTATAAATTTATGACAATGCACATACAAAATTTCTTACTGGAAGGGAAAGAACATATTAATAGCCCAAGTTGAAGAGCACCAAAAAACATTTCAATAGGATGATAGCGCGATCTTTCATTCAGCAGCCGATTAGGTTTGAAGCACAAGTTGCGTTGGTCTATAATCTCAACGCCAGGCTTAATGAAGTCACTAAGAAAAAAGGAACTTGTGGTCCTGAGCCCGCACCCGTGGTAGTTTTGTGATTTGTCTGAATCACAATTTTTGGGGATTTTAAAACGTTTTCAAGTTCACTCGTTCTGGTTAGAAGTTTCATACGAAGAAAAGTATTTAAACGTTTTTTGCAGTCAGGCCATCCTTTCTATTGGAGGCTCCTGTGTGTGCCCCCTTCCTTCGCGTGCTACACTTGCTACAACTATTAAGCACACTTTTCCCGCTAACCACTATCAATCTCGTTGCATCTGCTTTTGCACTTAGCAGTCATTGAAGCTTCTGCCAGCTGTCGTCCTCCTATCACGCGCTTTTACAATATCTCTTTGGCAGCCATTTTATTATTAGTTTATCTATGCAAATTGCATTTCGAATGGATTTTTTCTTTCAATTTCAACAGCTAAAAGAACGAAATGCCTTGCATGCCGCAGCTACTGCTAGCCTCCTGGTCCTGCTCCTGCTGCCGCTCTTGCTCGCGTTGCTGCTGTTCCTGTGCAAGTTACTGCTGCTGGCAGTGTCGCTGTTTCTACATCAATTCACCGCCTTGTTCGCATTCATTTAATGAAAAATAAACTTTAATTTGCTTGTATTTGGCGCTGCAACTCTTCAGCGTTGTTAGTGTCTTCGTTCATTTGTGTCTGTCTGTTTACTTCACATAGAGCAATTGAATTACTTCCTTTAGACTCAATTAAAGACAAAAATGGCGAATTGCTTGAGCAACGGAAATTCGGTAGCTGTAAGCGGCAGACAAATAATTCTGGTAGCTACGACTGCACGCGTACTGCAATTGACGATAAGACCAGCGGAGAAATGAAAAAAGTGTTTAATTGAAAAAGAAAATCAGAAATTCGCAAATGAGCAATCGTTAAGCTCAGGCGAAACTTAAAATGGCAAGCGTGCAATTTAAGAAAGCATTGAGTGAGCGTGAGAAGCATGAACAAACTTGATAAGCAATAATCGGAACGCGGCCAACACTGTGTGAGCGCCCGAAAGTAGGCTATGACAAATGCAAGTTATGAACTAAGTGCTGCATTGTTGCTGAGTTAATGAAAGAATAGGTTTTTTGAAAGAGTAATGAGATACCAAGTAATTTCTGGAGAAAAAATAAATCTGCTATAAAATAAAACAAAATAAAATAAAATAAAATAAAATAAAATAAAATAAAATAAAATAAAATAAAATAAAATAAAATAAAATAAAATAAAATAAAATAAAATAAAATAAAATAAAATAAAATAAAATAAAATAAAATAAAATAAAATAAAATAAAATAAAATAAAATAAAATAAAATAAAATAAAATAAAATAAAATAAAACAAAATAAAATAAAATAAAATAAAATTAAATTAAAAAAATGAAAAATAAAATAAATAAAATGGCATCCAACGACGCCATGCTTTTCCGAGATCTAATTTTTTAGTGTTCGTTTCATAGACATACAATTTTAGTGTCTCTAAAGGGTTAATCCAACATGCTTCCTTTTTATTGTCTGCAATTAATGTCAGCTGCGACAAGTTGCACGAGCAGCAACTTGCAACAAACAGCAGCCCGCAGCCAGTTGTCACATTTCATTGCTAAATTGGTTGTTTTGCATTTTTGCATTGTTGTTGTCATTCTTGCAACCGCTAACAAAACAAGCAAACTTTTGCAGCTGCATTTATTTGAATTTATTTTTCTAATGTACAATTTTCGTGTTGTTGCAATTGGCATTACTTGGCTGACATTATCTGCATCCAAGTATCTCCACACACAAGTTTTCTTGTCCACATTTCGTAGGAGCAGTTGGTCTGTTGTTGTTGTTGTTTGTTATTTAAAGTTGCGATTGCCATGCCAGTCTTGCCATTGAACTACTGCCATTGGCGCTTTGCAGAGTTTCCCAGAGTTTTCTTAATAAGCTGCGGTCGACTTTTGCACAGACTTCAATTAATACTTTTTTAGCACTCACAGCGGACTCCACAGCACTGGCAGGATTGGGAGGAAAATAAAAAGCGTACAAACATAGAGGCAACGGAGAGCGGAGATATCGGTTGGGATTGTGCTGAAATTGCTGAAATGCAAGAAAATTAAAAAAAAAGAAAAAACAGCAAAATGTTAGAAAGTAACGCCAGCTGGCTTGCCGGGGCTTCAAGGCGTTTGTTAAGCGTGCATTTGTAGGAGCAACAAAAACAACAACAATGAGCATCGGCATGCCACATTTCTGTAAAATTTTCTTTGTTGCATTTTTTAATTTGCCAACGATTTGCGAGCGTTTTACAATGAATTACTAACATTTCACCTTGAATTATGCGAATGGTGAACGAACATTTTCTTGCTATTAATTTCCGTACGACTGCATGCAACAACAAAAATAACAACCACAAGTGTACAACAACAAAACTGCAAGCGGTGAATATATAATAACAAATACACACTTTTCATTAGCGATGCACAGTGGGTAATTCTGCAAAAATTTCGACTAAAAAACACATAAAACCAAACTACAATCTCTGCTCGTTATACGAAATACAAAAATGTTAGCAAATGAAATGCAATTCAGCGTCCAACATTCCGAACTTGCATGAACCCGTATCGCCTGCGAATTTCGTCAAGTGCTGGCATTTAATTCGGTCAGTGGCAGCTGTGCTACGTAATTTTCAGCTCACAGCGGCAAAACTGTCTCAAGCAACTCGATTGTGACTGCGATAATTGCAGCTGGCAATTTATGTCTTTGGCAGGCGACTATGGTCAAGCGCACCAAGCTCTGCTCTTACCCACCCCCCATTACTTCAACGTTATCCCCGCACGGTCAATCGCTATTTGCCGCAAAGCATTCGATGTGCCCAATTCAAGCCAAGCTGAGGCGCCGCAATTAAGTCTGATCTGATTGAGTGGACTAGCACAATTTCTTGCCCACAGACGACACATTTCAACATAGCCTTCACAGTGTGGCACATGTGCCATGTTGCACTGGAGTCGTCGCAAGCATGTGGCGTGTGTAAGAAATCCAATTTTGTTCCGTTTTAAATTGTAACAAGGTGAATAAAGTAGGCAAATGGAGCAACGCCTCTTGTAGCGGCAGCAGTGGGCTCGTTGGTGGCCGCAATGTTGTTGCAACATGACACTTGGTGTCCGCTTTTAGTGGCGCGCTAATGTTGCAGGTTTGCCGGAATTTGCATTGAGAAAGTGCGGAGTGTGAGTTGTTGCACCGGACATTGCCGTTCATGTGTGGAAAAAAGAAATTCATTTTCAATTTTTTTACCGTGAAAAACCGAGACGAAGACGACAAGACTTCCACTCTTGCAATATCTAGAAGAACAAAATTTTATTAATTTAAAAGCTTTCTTAACTGAGAATATTGTAAACTTTAAATTCCCAGCTGAAGTTATCTCGAAGCCTCTATCATTTTTTACTTCTAGTCTATCTAAGTGCTAAATTACAGCTTTAATAGACTGTACTTTTCCGACACTTTTCGAAAAGTGTAGCATACCTTTAGGCGCATCGAATATTAACTCTGTTTTACGTGGATTTTTTTTTCACCCAATCACTTCCTCATGTTCTTTATAATTAATATTTTTTTCTTTCGTTTTCCAGCCTGGGACATTGGTAATTCCGTGCAGGAGGCCTTCGTTATCGCTGTGGAGGAACATGCACGTGAGCGACTGAAACGTTTGGCAGCGCTGAATCGGGTTACGCCTGTGGATATAACGGAGGTGTCTAAAACGGTGAGTAAGAACATTCTCTTTGGGGAAGCTTAAACTCGGGCTTCAAAACCTGAGATAGAGTCAATTTAAAAAAAACTCAAAGCTTTAAAAAGCTCGAGAAGCAATCTCAGTTCACTTTACCTTGAACGATAGTCACCTTCTTTGCAATCTAGCGAAATCCCAATTCCTCTAGTCTCTAGTTCGTACTTAGCACATCCGGAACCGCTCTTAACCAAATATAAATTCCTTTTTCACGGAAATAACTGACGAGTTTAACATGACGATCTCTTAAATGCAAATATTTTGATTAAAACATAAATTTTTACAAGCATTTTGAAATCTAAACATAAAAACATACATCCATAAAAGTATTTGTGTTCTTACTTGTGTCCAATGGCTGATAGCTGATGGTCCGGCTAAAAGCTCTATAAACCAACGAATAGCCTTTACATACTTTGGTACGCACACTCTCCCTTCCTGGAAGCAAAAGGATATGTTACACAAAAATGCTGTAAAAATTGTTGAACTTTTATGTTTTGATTACGCTCACTCACACAAGCGCTCGAACACAGACCTCTGGCAGCACTGGCTTCAATCGCGCGTACTCGCCACTAGCCCTTCCATTACCACCGCCGCCATTAAATGCCTGAAAGAGGGAGTTCATCATTTTATTGAGCCATTCGCTCTGCGGTCTATCCTTTAACCTCATTTGTTTGTAGCAGCGAGTATGCTAGTACCCCCTTTTCTCCACCTCCTAACGCATCTCATCCGCTCTTGGCCTCGTGCAGCCATTGTAGCCACTGCTGTCCAATGTTTAGAGTTCGTGTTAAGCGTGTAAGTGCCACATTTTATAGAACTTACAACAAACACTTTTCAAAGTCATCAGCAAGCAAAAGCAACAACAAAGATCAACTCAGAAATAATAAAGAAATATTTTATGATAAACTTTTAGAGCAACACTTGAACGCAACTTAAAGGGGCAAGCGCCAATTTGAGATGTACTTCAACGCTCTAAGCTGGCTGGTCAGTGAGGAGCGCGCTATGAGCGACCAAGTTATAAATAAGGAATAGACGCATGGGTTCAACGCTTTTTTTATAGTTAGTTGCCCAAAGAATTTTTATGAATGATCTACTTTGTGAGTATTTGGTTGGTAGCTGCGCATATTTAACGGTACACATAAGCTACCACAACAACAACTTGGCTTGAAATAATAGGATGCGCCATGTAAGCCACGCCAAAGGACAAAGCAAACTTTTTAATCAATTTTTTTTTGCTAAAGAATTTATTAACGCGTTATTAGCGGTGGCATAGAATGTTAACAGCAAAAGCAACAACAAAAAATTGTCAAAGGATAGCTAACCTATTTTTAAAGAGGTTGGAATGGGTGGGGGGGCAATGGAATGTGCTAAAGCCATAGAAATAGCAACACTAAAAATGTGTGTTGGTAAATTTATAATTTATAGAAAAATGGAAAAAGGAAAAGGAAATGAGTAACGAACATTTTCCTTTTTTAAGTTATAGCTTCGGAACTCCTTTATCCATACATATATGTATATAAAGTTCCAGAATCGATTACCGAGACTCATTCCAATTTTAGCCATCGTCACAACCCTATAGTCAGTTATCATTAAAATAACAAATATCACTCCTAAAAGTATGCAATATTTAAATACAAATAACGGTTAAATGATATTGTGACACATTTTGCATACTTTTAGGCGCATTTGATATTGTTTAGACTATCCGCAACCGATTTTTAATACCAATTTTCCCCGATCCGCATAAAGAATTATAATCATTTCGTTAATGACTTCCTCAGAGCACAGCAGTTTTAGCAAGTTTTGCATCTAGTTGAGATTAAAGCTAGAAGTTTCTGATCCGTCGAGAGTTGTTGTTGTTGGAAGAAGACCATTTCCCTAAGGTTTAGGTAATATTATGGCGCACCAAGCTAATACTTAGACCACACTTCGCGACTGCTTATTGTACCACTTATTTTTGTTTGTCGAAGTCTTCTCAGCCTCTGGCTTTAGTGTAAAGCGATTATTCTACGTTACCGCAATTGGCTCTTGGTTGCTGTGACGTCTCTCTAAAAACTTGGGTTTGTTCTGTTTCTTGGACCCGTGCAAATGTTCTTTAGCTACTCAAACGCATTTCCCTAATCTCAATTTCGATTTTATTTACAATCATTAGTAACCTTTAATATATTCCAATGACATGCTGAACTTAGTTGACCTCGCTCGAATTCTAGCAAATAAAACCCAATGAAATTGAAAGCGTTTGCTCTTACACAGCTTAACCCATTACTCGAGCCGCAACCATATTTCGTTATATTTCAAGTTTGGAAAATTGATGGAACCAATAAATTTAAAATTCTAAACAATAAAACCACAACAGAGGTCACAAAGACAATGAAAGCAAAAAAGTGAAAGAATAACAACAAAAGCAACAAAAGTAAAAAAGCAGACAGCCAACAATAGAATTTCCAGGAGCTTAACAATTGCTAGTCAGTTAGTCAGCCAATGGAGCAGCAATTAACAATCAGCACATGTGGCTGAGCTGAGCTGAAAGGCTTGTGGTTGTTGTTATACATATATTTTTGTTTGGTTGACTAGTTGACTGACTGGTTGGTTGGCTACATTTATTGGGTGCTGGATTGGAGCTTTGTTAGGTGTTGTTTAAAAAAGAAAAACAAATTGTTTGAGTGTAGAAGTGGTTGTTTCTGTTTTAAGGTAGGCACCACAGCACAGCATATGTAACAATACCCAACCACAAAGTGCGAACAAAAGACTTTATTTAAAAATGCAAAGAGTTTATGACGAGGCTGTGAACAGGGAAAGTGATGCCAAAGCGCGCATATGGGGTTTGTTTAGTTTGTTGTTGTGTGGGTGTGGGTGTGGGTGCTTGTGTGTTCGTTTATCTACCCTGCTGGCAAATAAACTAGTTGTAAACTACCTCACAACTGGTAAAAATACCGAACAAAACTAGTCAGCCAACTGGAACTTTTCCAACTCTGGGTACCTCAGTATTCTTCAAAAATTGGAATCTTTGAGGATGGACTTTTTAACTTTTTTGAGACTAGTGCGTGGATTGAGAGAGGTCCGTGTGAGTCAAAGCTTGGAATTTGGGGAACATGAGATAAAAGTCTAATAGCTAATAGCGTTCTTACTTTCCATGGAGTCATAAAATAATGAACTCTGAAGAGCCACGAGTTCCACAATTCCTTTCGTCGAACTCCTGGACACAGTTACACTCAGTAAGTTCTAGTTGCAAATTGCTTTTCATCATGCAGTATATGTATATTTATGTGTATGTATGCAAGACTCTGTGAAAGTTAAAAAGTTGTTCGATTTTATGATTTTCCATTTACGCGCCTCGCAACAAGCGAACGTTTGCTGGTCTGCCTGCTTTTGACAGCTGTCAAAATGTTGGTGTTACAGCCAATCTTCCATGCATCCTTTTTTATTGCAGTTTTGTTTTTTATTAACGTCATCGTGCAGTTTGTTGTTGTTGTTTGTTGCTGTTGGCAAGCCCTTTGTTTGGTTGTGTTCTGTGTTGCTGTTATTAATTATGAAAATCGCATTCGAAGTCATAACAAATTTTCCGCCATCATCAATGCTGTCATTGGCAATATTCCTGCTTGCCAACAACAATAAAAAAAAAGAACTTATAAAAAATCCAAAAGCAACAAATGCGTACAAAAATGAAAGAATCATGTCATAAACTCAATCTTTTGTAAACAAGTTGCCAAACAAACAAACGTTGAAATATGGAGCTAGAGGATAAAAAAGCTCTTGATTATTGTTTAAGCAAGGTCGGCGTTGGGCGTTCTCTGTTGGTGAATATTGTAGGATGGTTGTCCACTGTTGCGCTCTGTGTTTGCAAAATTGTTATGGTGACAATATATTAAATTGTGGCATTTTTTCAACTTGGTAACAAAAGATTAAGCTGTTATGTACGCGAGTGAATTAAGTTTGATATGCGAGCAAAAGCTTTTGTAATCCGTTTAAAAAAAACTGCTTGACTTTCACAGAAACATATTGTATATAACGCCAATAAACGCTTAATTCTTTCATAAAATTTAATTTTCCAAAATGGCTCACCCAGTAGGAATAGTCTCATACTAGCAATACAAAATTTTGTTTTGCAAAAACGTCTTAAAACTGCCTTTGCCTTCTCGAGCTCATGTTTCACACCTTGAAGCTTTTGGGTCATCGGAGGTCCATCTGAGCTCAATAAAGAAAATTTATTCCTCAATGTTTACAGTTTTGTTTTCCTACCGGGTATGCAAGCACATTAAAAACCAGTCATCAGGCAATTCTTTCGGCCAAAA
The DNA here is from genome assembly GCA_951509765.1 of Sphenella marginata. Classification (NCBI taxonomy): domain Eukaryota; kingdom Metazoa; phylum Arthropoda; class Insecta; order Diptera; family Tephritidae; genus Sphenella; species Sphenella marginata. The sequence continues at coordinate 80,130,423 of OX608081.1, forward strand.
AAAATGTTTATAAATTCTACGTAGATCAAAATTTATTATCGCTTCTGAGTGTCAATTAAATTCGCAAAATTACTGCATATTTGTTGTTGTTATTGTTGTTGTTTATATTGCAGTAATTTGTTGTCAATGACAGTAAGCATGTTGTTGCTGCTTGATTAAGTGCCACAAAACATTTGTGGGTGTATGCTGTATAGTTCTTGTTGTTGTTGTTGCGGCAAGCCCATTACGTTTGCAGCATCGCACGCACCGAGTCAAGTCGCTTAAAAAAGCTACTACGCTTTTGATGGTTTAAAAAAAAAAAATTTTAAAAGAACGATGCTGCTGAGTATGTGTGAGTTCTCTTGATGTGCGTAGGAGCACACGTTTTCATGCCAATTTGTTGTAGAGCAACCACAACCTAGACTTTTTTAACTCATTTCCAACTAGTCCGAAAAGCATTAAATGTGAAAAACCAAACACTTGAATTTTTAGAGCATACCTGAAGTGACTTGGAAAAATTTCCGTAAGACCTTTTTGGAAAGTCGGAACTCTGCCGAGGTTACCGGGTACTAATCCATTCATTTAACGATTACCACCCTGAACTCTGCTTTTTTTGTTTTTGTTTTAAACAACCTCGAAGTCTGCCTGCAGTTTTAATACTAAAATATGCATTCTCCGCTCCCACTGCCTCCGCCAGTTTTGCTTTTTATTATATAATTTTCTCTATGATTTCAGAGCATTTTATTGCTGTTGCCCGCCTTGACTAGACGTGGCGGGTGTGGCGCGTATTTTGCATAAATTTTATGCATTTCAATTACTATATTTAACATTAATGTTTTCCGCTTTTTTCGCATTCGTTGGCCAGCAAGTCGAATAGTCAATGGAGCGCAATTTGTTTCAATACTTGCGAATGCGTGTAAGAAGTGAGATTAAATTAAATGCAGCAAAATGCACAGATTGCAAAGACTTTTTTTTATAGAAGTTTTGATGCTCAACCGTTTTGTTTACTTGGCTTGAGTTAAAGAACCGATAGAGCAGTTCGAAGTATAAAAAGTAGATAAAGTGGAAATCGGTTCAATTGGTTCATACGGTAAAGCCTAAACGAAGCCTTGTACATCTTATGAAAGTCTTCTGCTTTTGATTCTCTCTTCGAGCTCTGTCGTTATAGCTTATGTCAACCATATATTTTTGCATGCAAATGCCAGATAATTCTTGCAAGCCAAACCCCGATGCAAATGTTGCAAAATTTACGCAAAAAGGAGGTGCGTCTAAGACAGCCTCAATTCAAGAATTTGGAATCTAAATTATATGCTTTAATCCTCCATTAAATTGCCGCCTGACATCTACGTGCACATAATAATATTTCTCTTTTTCCTTTTCTTCATTTCAGCTGCAACAGACGAAGACCGGCACGCAATCCACGCAAAAGCAAGATCTGAGCTTCCTCAACGAGGCCTCACCCATTTACGTCACCTCGTTCACAAGCACACAGATCACGTGCAACAGTTCGACAGTCACCACCGCCACCGCCGCAACTGCTGGGTTGATTACCTCTTCGACGATTGCGCCCACTTCTTCGGTAACATCGACGGGCATCACAACAACAGCGGCAATCGTACACGCGCCGCAAACCTCTGTAGCGAGCGCAGTCGATCGGAATGCCAATCAGGCGACAGCCGCCATCGTAAGCGCAACAGCAGCCGCCGTAGCTGCGGCAACAGCAACGAAACTAGCCAATCACAGCGGGAGCAGCATTTATCAGCAGCAACTATTGCCAAAGCAACAACAACAACTGCTCACGCAACAGCCACAGCTGCCAATTCAGGCGCAGCAGCCACGTCAAACGTTGCAGCAGTCACTGCCCGCCGCTAGGACGCCGATTTTAGGTAAAGCACAACAACAAGCACCACCGCCACTAACATTAGAATTGCAACAACAGCAAGCCGCACAAGTAGCACAGTTGGCGCAGCTGCAACAATTGCAGACGCCAACCATTGCCACCAGCTTGCAACATTTGGCTGTTGCCGAGGAGGAGGACGACGATGACGATCTGATTGACGGTCCGAATTATTATAGCATTAATTTTATACAATACGACAACAAACACGCACAATTGCCACCGACGGAATCGGCGGTAGTGCTGCCAGTAGTAGCGACCCCAGCACAACTACAAAAGCAGCAAGAACAGACGTCAGCGCGCCTGAGACAAACGAAATCGCACCCGCACATCCCACCCCCATTGCAAATCCCCAGCACCATACTCGTCGATGCACAAACCTCCACCTCGCCGTTGGCCGTCACCGCTTTGGGCGAACTAAGAGCAACACTCTCAGCAGCACCAACGATACACCCGACAGCAGCAGCAGCAGCAACAGGCGCGGCGACAGCAACTGATGGTTCTACAACACCAACAACTGAGTACTCAACAGCCATATCGAGTAGCCATTTGCAGCAGGCCTTCGCCACAGCTGCTGCCGTCGATCAGCAACAAAAGCAGCTGCAACAACAACAATTCTTCAATAACAACAACAGCATAGCAGCATCTACTTTAGGCGCAACATCGGCCCTGAGCAACAACAATAACAAAGCAGTAGGCGTGATTGTAGATCAACCAACTGCTAGCGGTGTTGGTATTGGTGTGGGCGTGGCTGCTGCTGGGGGTAATGGGGCGTATGCTAGTAATATTAGTAGTAATTGTGATTTATTAATATCGAATAATATACAACCACCGAGACGAGAGGTGAGTGCTGATGTGACACAAAATTCAGATGGCCACACTTACGACGCATGCAGTGTTGTTGTTGTTGTTGTGTTTTATAAAAATTTTGTGTTGGATTTTTATTGGTTTCATTGTTGGGTTATTTTCAGCAAACTATTTTTATTTTCAGAAAAAAACTAGTTTACGATATTGCGTTACGATATTGTTGTTGTTTATGCCTAGTTTTCACGATTTTGCAAAAAACTTTTTGTTTTTTATTCTTTAAAGCGCATTTTATTACTCCATTGCCTGTAGCATGTTACAGGGCAACTACGATTTGTTTTACGATATTTACCTAAAATCTTTATTTTGAAATTCTGGCATAAGTTTTATGATATTCATTTAAAATTTTTTTTTTTTTAAACTTTGGAATATGTTTTGATGAACTCAACAAAAATAAATATTTCAAAAGAAAAATTTGAAATGTTTAAGAGGCTCCCGAGATAGCAAAAATTTTAATGAAAAAAACCTACGTTATAATAAAACTAACGGTATGGGTAGAGTGTGAACTTTTTAAAGTTATTTAATTTTTAAGTTCTAAATGTAAGTTATTATAAAATAGTTTATTTCGGCTTTTCGATTTTACGATATTGAACAATTTTTGTATAACAAATTTTGCTTTTTCGACGCACAAAAATTTACGATACCTTATTACGATATTATATAACTCCAAAACAGGTGTTTCAAATTTGAAAATCTGCTATATAAAATTAAGCTGTCAAAATTAAACCTAAAATAATTTACGATATTTGCTACTATACGGTATTTGAAAAGACAAGTAATATTTTTACGATTTTATACGTGCACATAACAAGTTGACATTTGTGATATCTATCGACTATAGAACTTACAATTCTTGAATAGTACTTAAGCGAACCAACGACCTCAATAGCTACACAAAACCCAAATCATGCAACCCTGCGACTTTATGATTAATTAGCTGCGAAGCGAAGCCAGCTGCTGCTTTGGTAGCCACCGCACTAAAGGGATTTGTTTTTTTGGTGCTTGCAGTTGACATCTCTGTTTTATTTTTTTTTTGAAATAAATGAAATTATGTTTATGAAGGGTTCGAAGTTCAAGCGCTGCTTAATGACAACTAAATAATCGTCACAGTGCCGTATGATGTTTGCAATGAAACTGAAGTGGGTATAAAACACTTGTTACCGAAAGGGGTCGATGTGAGCGCAATGTTGAGTTAAGTGTTAAAGTTGATTTGAGTTTTAAGTGTTTACGAGTTGACTCAAAGGAATTTGCACTTAATGTGAAGGGTATTAATTTTTGTGAATTTGAAACATACAAAAAAAATAAATTTTTTCTCTTTTAAGCTGTAAAAATATTAACAATCCTGTCTTGTATGTATGATCATTTTTTTATTGATAATTATTTTCAAGCGCATGCATGTTGATTTCATGAACAAAAAAGTTTATTTCGCTTCAAGTTAAACACAATTTTTTGCTTTGCTTGAATAATTTGTTTGTTGTTGTTAAATAATTACTTACTTCATTAAGCCAATTATACAATTTTTTTTACTTACAATTGAAATTCGTATTCGATTGTATTTTATTTTTCCCCACGCGTTATACAAATCGCCTTATTCAATCACCCAAGTACCTGCTCACACTCGTCTTCTTCTTTCTTTGCAGTTACTAACTACACTAAATGACGATGGCCGACACATTGACGGCGATGCGGCAAATAGCAACAACATTAAAAAGCAAAGCGGCAACGGCAGCAGTAATAACATTAGCAATAATTTGCTAAATAATACAACAAATTTAGTATATGATAAACAAATACAACAATTAAGAAGTAGCAGTCCAAATAGTAGCATATCAAAAGGAAGAACTGAAGTTTTATTAGGCGATCAAAGTTTAAGACAGGAAATTCGGTGAGTAGAAAGATTTGTTTTGTTTTTTAATATTACTGACTATTTGTAAGTTTTGCCAGCTCAAAACCAGTTAACAATAATTCGTAGTGAATTTTTATTGTCAGTTTTTTTTTGGGAAAAATTGATAGCTAGAGAAAAATTACAAAGTTAAATCACAGCGATGGATAGGATTACATGTTTCAGATTTTCCAAATAGACTATACTGAAAATATTATTCACTGCGAAGGAGCATAGTTATTGCTCTTAAGAACAGGAGTATTTGTTTAAAAAATTAATTTGAAATTTCCCACTTTTAAAAAATATTTTATGTCCAATTCAGGCAAAGCTCTGTTGTTCTGATAATTTTTTTTCGCAATCAAAATATAATGTTAAAATCAGAGATAGTAGGTACGAGACTTCAGACTTCACAGTGCTTCCAGGGTGTGATGATCTGTTCAAGACTAAAGTTCTCTGATGTTACATCAAAGTTTTTTGCAGTATTTCTCCATCTACGTAATATGTATACATATAAGCACATTAACCCTTGTACGCCATAGCAAAATGAAAACAATTAAATAGACGCCACAAGTAAGAGAACAATGAACAATAAAAGTAAATGTTAACAAACGCCTTTTACGACTGTAGCATGCGCTAACTAATATTTGCTTACGAATTAGACGAAACTGATTTGCTTTGTTGTGATATTTTACGATTTCCGCTTGGTTATTGAACACAAATGACTGAGTCATCACACTGTTGTTTGTTTGTTGTTTTTTGTATTGCCAATATAAAATGGATAATAGGGTTTCGGTTGAAACTAGTGCAGGATTTTTTTTGTTTCAAAATTATCAGCTCAACAAAGTGAAATAATTTTGAAGTAATTGCTATTACAGTTCGATGACGTTATAGTGAAGTATCAACACTCGAACATACAAAAGTACCCTACTTCGTCGGCGCCCATTTATTGCGGAGTTCTTATCACATTTTCACTGATATAACAGTTTTTAAAGGCAAAATTTCATGTCAATTAAATTTTCTAGGAATTCCAATACATTTTTAAAAATTAAATACGTTTGGAGTTGTTTCTCCCCACTTTTCTGTCTGGTGCTTTTTGCATCTTGAACAGCTTGAGACAGCCTAGCCAGGAAATTCTTACTTCATTTGGTATGTTGAGTTTTCGAAAAGTTGAAAACCATATTTATATATGTATGTACATATGTACATACATATATATATATATAGAAATAATTTTTTGACTTCGTCTTCAAGCTCGTTTTGATTTGCGCCATTTTAATTAATTTTCACTGCTAAATTGAAGTATTTTGAATTGTGAAAATATTAGAATATTTTTTCAATGAAAAAACCTCCAGCTGTCCTATTTCAAAATGGCTTCCCGTTTTTCACAGTGCAGCATATTCAGCTCACAGAGGTAGATTAGTAAATGTTGCCTACCTTCAGGCGCACGATCCCATGTACATTGCACCGGCTCTAAAACTGTTAGTAAGTTGATTTCTTAACTTTGTTGACTAATTTTCTGGTACTCGTGATTAGAGAATAATTATTTAAACCACTTAAGAAATACCAAGTCCACTTTAAAAAAAATCAAAACTCGACTTTGGCTGTTATTGCTTGCCAATTTCCTTGTGTAACCAAAATGAAATGATTTTAATTTTCTTTCGAGCACTGCTGCAATGTTACAAATTCCATTTCTTCATCAGCAAAATGTGTGCAAATAAATCACAAACTTGGCCAATTGCCATAAATTTATGCAAATTTCTAGCATATCAAACAAACACACACACACACCTATACGCATCCCTCAACTTTTCAAATTATATAATAAAAATTGTAATATGTAGCTTCACCAAATATAGACAATTTTGAAAGAAATGTGTGACCGCAAAATGTGCGCCTTTGCCACAGCAGAGATTTTGAAATATTTACTTACACACACACACACTCACACACATACGTGAACAAGGAAATATTCATATCTTGCCCGCATTTTTCCTTTGTTTTACTGCACACTCAGCTTTTGAAGTTTTCGTCGCAGTGAATTGTAGCTACATATCTGCCACAGCACTTCCTCTGAGGCGAGTTCGATGAAATTGCTTCTGCACAATTGCACATGCGCCCCTGGGCTTCATTCATTTCGACTATTTGGTTGTGAATATTTGTGTGAGAGTGCACGTGTTGTGTTACAATAAATATTTGCTTTCGATATATTTACACTAGGCGTACAAAGGACTTTCCCTACCAAGAAATATTGAAATCTGTGCAACAGCTTCTTTGACTCGAGCTGGTTATGGAGGCAGAAGGCGTTGGGTGAAGTGGAATGGGCTACGTAGATTGTTTTGTTTTTGAGACTGGTTTCATCAAAAGCTCCGATTAGTCTAGAATGCATCCAGGATGAGTGGATAAGGAGCATGCGCGTAATGCCACTCTGATCACTTTTTATGGGTTGTAATGTGAACGTATGTGTTGAAGCATCTTCTATACCAAGTCTATCCTTTTAGGACTGTTGGGGACAGCCCCACATTGTTCCCCATAGGTAAGGTCGGAAAGCTCTACTCTCTAGCCCTATAAGTATGCTACAGCACTTTACATTGCCTGTACCCAATCCTGCCCGTAAGCTCCTATCAAACTGCAACTAACTCCTAACTAATCACAGACCACTTTCTTTAGAACTTAGTCACACGATTTTTGCCAGTGTATAATCACACTAGCTCAACATGAATTGTTTATTTCACATTTGATTCGATTAATTTTTGCGACATTTTTTCATACAAATTGAATTTTATCGCTTTTTTTATTTACAAACTTTCATTCATGCTTCTTTTTCGCCCATTGCTCTTTGCCTTCGCTCTGTTGTTTTTGCTATTGTTATTGATATGCTTTCTTACTCCTCGCACCCATACCACCACTCTCTCCCTCACTTCAGCATATTTTCCATTTCCGCTTACAATTCTCAATTTATTTATTGCTTTTTTATTATTATTGCCTGTTGGCGTTGCCAGATTATGTGCGTACAGTTGCTTGGCCATTAAATTTTTACAATACAACAATGTTGTTGTTGTTGCTGTGGTTGATGGTTTGGGTGCAGGGTTGTGTGTGGGGGGGGGGGTGCGCACAATTCATTTCACTACATTTTGGCGAGTAATTAAAGTTGTTGCTACATTCAACTGTTTGTTGTTATTTACTCTTGAATTTATTTATTGTTATTGCTTTTTTTGTTTGCAATTTTTTAATCGCTGGCGCGCGACGTATCATTGATGTGCAATGCTTTTGTGCCACATTTTTTATTCGCAAAATTTTCTTTGCGCTCTTTTGTTGTTATTGCTTTTTATTAATATTCTCGACTGCATGTTTAATTACGCTCAAACGCTTGTGCTGCCAATCTTGTTTGTTGTTATTGTATTTATACACGAATGAGGAAACAATTTTCCTTTAGAAGCTATTCGTTTGCTGTTGTTGTTGGTTTTGGTGATTGTAATTCGAGTATTCGCAATAAATTCCACTGTTCGACTTAAAAGTCATTGAAAATGAGAATTGTCTGATTGAAAAACTGTAGAATACATGGTGGAAGTCAGCCAATTGTGAAGGACTTTTACTTTCTTAATCACTTGTAAGTCGATTCAAGTAAAAGTTAATGAAATTCGATTTGGCATGAAATGAAAGAGGCATGCTGAAGAAATTCACAATCAAGTTCCCAGAGATCCAACGAAGAAGGAATCTCGCTGAATTTAAATAAAATAAAATAAAATAAAAGAAAATAAAATAAAATAAAATAAAGTAAAATAAAATATGTAAAATAACAAAATTTATAAAAAAAAATAAAAATTGAAATGAAATAAAATAACTCCACTTGGGAATCTAGCTCTTATCCACCTAAATAAATAATAAACTTCAGCTTCAAAATCAGGTAATAATTTCCGTTTAAAGTGGATTCGCAGTTATCTGTTGCAGGGCGCAGTAAAGACTTTAGGCCTGTGCAATATCTGACAGTCTATCAGCCATTCGATTTTATAAAAGCATTGTGTTTGTTTTCATAGCTGCCATTTTCGTCTTTAGTCTTTTAGTCTTAATTCATAACTTTTTTGTTATTTACTTCTTCTTTGTCTGCCATTATTAATGACGTTCTCCTCTCGCACTGCTTCTTCGCTTCTTCAATTTTCACACATCAATTTGACTTTTTTTATAACTTTATTAAGCCATTTCATTTTTTGCCACTCTTCGCATCCCAACACTTTCATTAAACTATCAAATTTCTCCATCAATAAATCATAATATTACTTTCGCTCGCTCAAGCCACGTGACACGCACACACACACAAAACAATAAAAATATATAAAATCTGTCTGCGTATGTATCTATGAGTGTGTGAGTAATAACTGTTGCATCTTTCTAAGTATCAAATTCATACATCACTCCGATTTCTGGGTAACCGCCAACCTGTCTCATCAACCTTTCCAATCTCGCATCATCTCTCATCAAATGTCTGTTTGGAGCTCGGTGTGTGTCTTGCTTTGTTTGTGTTTGTGTTGCTGTGTCTGTGTGTATGGCTTGCTTTGTAATTGGATAGGATTATTTTCCTTTTCACTTATCAGGTGTATATAATCTTGACTTTGAGTGTGGTAAATTTAATCAATTTTTGGCTTCTTTCTTCATCTTTCTTTGTATTTTATGCTTGAATGAGTTCTATGGTCCCCAATGCACTTTCTTGCTCAGGTGGCTGAAATGACCAGTGCTGTCTCAAAAGTCTGAAGTATGTTGTTGTTTTGTTTGTAAGGGCGAAACACCAAATGAATGTTTGGTGAATGCTACCGATGAGGACAAGCGATTGCTTCGGTTGTTGTCCATCTTCCGATTAACTTTCTCGCTTCTCATGGAAACGATTTTTATATGAGAAAGTCTTTCACAAGCATTAAAGTCCCCATAGACGATCATTCTCTAGGGAGTTAGTTTAATGATAAAAAATGTTCAGATTAATTTGGACGAAGGTGCAAAATGGGAAAATATTTTTTTCGGTACTTTATACTTGACCTTTAGGTCTTTCTGATATTTGATAAGTCGGTTGAGAATTGCAAGCAACAAGAAAAAAAAAATGAACGAAATATTTGTGTAGCCTCTAAGGTCTTTGGATCTATTGAGAAATGGAATGTAGCTTTTCTTTTTGTTGTTTTTTTTGCTTTTGTTCACAGTTGAACAACATTTTTAATAACAACAACAACAACAATTTACGCATTCCTGCTCTGACCAAATATGTGACTGGCCATGTTGGTGGCTATTGACATTTATCTAACAAAAACTTGACGTTTGTTGTTGTTGCCACTGCAACTGTCACTTGTTATTACTGTTATTATGAGCTTAGTATGCCCTTGTTTAGTAGCTGATATGACAGCGTTGAATGTTTGTAACAATATAGCTGAGGCGTTAGTTAGTTGGTTTATACAGTGCCACGCTTTGTTGTTGTTGTCGTTGTAAAAATCTACTGTTTTTATTGAAATTCTAGCTTGTCATGTTGTTGCCAACTGCGTACTCACGTTCTGTGATTTGCTATTTTTCGCGTTGACGTAAAGCTTTTGCCAATAAATGTTCTCTGCTGTCAGCGCTTGAAGTGGCTGTTGTCGTTCTAGCTGGTGTTGTGCTTGTTGTTGTTGTAACAACTTAGCTGCTAGTTTTTTTGTAAATGCGCTAAAGTTTGTTGCGACAGCAGTTTTTCAATTAAAATGCAGAGATTTCTAGCTGCGAAAGCATTTGAGTGCAAAACGTGTGCTGGGCTTTTGGAGACAGAGGCGTTGTTGCAATGATTTTGAAAAGGGGTACGAGTAACATGGACGGGACGAAAGAAGAAAAAAGGGCATATTGCATAGAAAAATTCTGTGGAAGGCGTATGGCCCTGGTTATGAGCTATAGGAGCTTCAAGTTCTTCGGATTCACTGTCAGGGCCATCCCAAAATCGGATTTTTCGATAAATTTCGCACTATTTTTTATTCTTTTCGTAGAATCTAGATAACTCCTTTTTTAAGTAGCCCTTGCTTTAATGCCGTGGAACCCTCTCAATGCGCCTTCTCTCTGACGACGCCACCACTTTTTCGCTGCTCATCCGACTTCTCAGCATACTTTAAGGCGTCGCGCGTTGTATTTTCAATTTTGAGCTCACAACGAAAACTGCCAAAGTGACAGTTGCACTGACATGTGAATATTTGTGCAGCAAAAACAACAACAACAACAATTTGTGAAGCATCAACGCGCTATTTTTGCGAGATAGTGAAAAAAAGTGGCTTAAACTTGCGACTACAGCAACAAGCGTAACAAATAAAAAACAACAGCAAAAAACGCGGCAACAGTTGCCATGACAGCTTCAACAACAACAAAAAAACACAGCTCACATAGTAAATTGTTTGATTGTTGTTGGCGCATTGCGTTGCATTTTACGCGCGCGCGAATCCATAAAATTTGTTGACGCTCCCGCGAGAGTTATTTGCTTGTTGCAGTTGTTGTTGGAATTGCTGCTGTTGTTGGAATTTTGTTGTCATCGAGAATTAACTTTTCTGAAGCTGCTATGTTTATTACTTGCTCTTTGGTCGCATCGTTTTTGTTGTTGTTGCACGCATGTACGCACAACTGTTACACTCGTGGATGGCTGGCGTTGCCAACTTTTGCAGTTTGTTTGGGTTCGGCGACGGTGGAGAGCGCGCTGTGTTGGAACAAACCGAAAATGAGCAGCTAAAAATATTGGCAATAACTCTGTGGCGCATAACACCAATCCAAACAACCACAACAACAACAAATCCAACAATGACTGCAAATTACGGTGTTTGCTTGCACCGCCAGTGGAGTTTATTGGACTTTGTGCACATTCGTTTTGGCTACACACCCATAAATATGTTTGGAATTTATTGCTTTTGTTGTATAATGTATTTGTTTGTATTCTGCTTGATGCGGTCAGCGGTGGTCGGCGTTTATTGAAGGTTTTTTTTTTGTTTTTTCGTTTTGCAACCAGAAGCGTCTGACGAGGCTTGCATGCGCCAGCGCAGCCAACTTGGCAGCTAATCAAATGAATTTTTAACTCAATCGCTATAATTTTGAAAAAAAAAAAAAAAAAAATTTAAAAAACCTAAAAATTCGTTGTAGGTTTTAGAAGGTGAGAAACTAGCCAACATAAATTTCTTTGAGTTTTTTCAAAAATTATTTAAGGTAAACTTGGAAGATAAGTCTTTTCGGTATTAAATTTTTCCGAAGGGTTTTGCCTAAAATTGCCAAGAAAATGTTTAAAAAAAGACAACAAAAAAAGTTATTTCCAATTTCTTTTCTCATAAAAAGACACATCCACCGTTTGTTTTTCTTTTCACGGTAGTCCCATCAAGCCCACTGGTATAACCATATTGGTTCTGTAACCTACGATTCCCGTCACAATTCTCGGTGGTGTGCTAGAGCTGTGTACCATACTAGTATGCCCCCAAGTGTGAGATTTCTATGTTGAATCTTTCCTCAAATCTTTTACCTTGTTGATATCGTCCATGGGAAGCTGAATCACTACGAGCTCATCGACTCCTGTTTTGAATATTATTTGTTGAGCGTTGTCGACCACTGTCGAGGAGCGTCCACGTTTTGAACTATTTTTTCCAAACATCCAACACACCCAAGTGGCAACTGTAGCAGTCTACACAACCAAAACTCCTTTGGACCGACGATTCTTGAATTTCGTAAGTTCTTTTGAGACAATTTCTGGACCTTTCTAATGTTTTCGAGATTGAGGTTAAGAATATAAAGTCGCACTTCAACGAGCAGAGTTCAAAAATCATCAAAAGCCTAGATTTGCAGTGTTCCCTCTTTGCCGATGTAAACCACCACTGCAACGTAACAACCTTTGTAACCAAAATAATAACAATAACAACAACAAATGCAACAAAACCACAATACTGCACATAGCTCATAGGCCAGAAATATGCGCTGAGCACCTTAATACCAGAACAATAACAACAAAAAATAATAAAATGAAAAGTCAAATGGCCACCACAACAACAAAAATATGTTGGGCTTGGAATTCAGTTGCACATACATATCTGTATATTAATTGCTGTTGTTGTTGTTGAATACGAAACGGAATTCATTGGATGCACTGACTGACATGACTGGCCGAGCTCACTGCCTATTCGGTTGAGTGGTTGTTGTTGCTATCTACGCCATATGTTGGAATGAATAAATGAATGAATGATGAACTGATGCTTGTTGTAGCGCTGACCGACCGGTTTTGTTGGGGCGCATTGGTTGCAATAATGCTTTTTGTTGTTGTTGTTGTTGTTATGTGATTTTTGTTGTCTTTATATTCAAAGCATTTATTGTTATTTACCTGTGCACTTAGTACAACCAACTGAGGCACAAATCCCCAGCGCTGACTTCTTGTGGCACACAAGCCATATGAAGCAGAGAGGTGAACTGACGCGCTAGTGCATGAGCGAATTCGAATTTTTGGTCTGTAAGGGAGAGAGTACTCACTTTAGATTTTTAGATTAAAAAAATTATGGTTTTTTTTTTGTTTTTGTTATAACACCAGTAGTAGCACTCCTTTGGCGAAATTAATCAGATATAATCGAACCTATCAATGCCGTCGAATCTTCGGGTATTGGTTTCATGACAGCTCTAACTAGATGCTTACTTTACCGCAAGCATATTCTAAGCTTCTAACCCAATGGTAGGGCATGAAAATTGCCGTGAGAGCAGGATTGATCTGTAGGTACGACTCACTGATTCGATATTTGGCAATTAACTGCCATTTCGACAGCATTCCTCTATAACTTCGGGCTCCAAGCTTCAAGTTGGTTTTGTTAGCTTCGCAATGATCAAAACGCGCCATCACCCACATCCACTCTCAACTTAGACCATAAACCATGGCGAACCCGAATCCAAAACTCTATACTAAAGTGACGAACGAACCGCATCCGAAATCGAACACTCGACTCAACACTAGCACACGCTTCCACACATAAACATTTCAAATGCCATTGTGCAACATGTGCACGTACTTGGCTAGTTTTCCAAATGGTCAAATGTGGTTGCACTCATTTTCTGCAACGAACTCTTGTCGGTGGTGGTGGTGTGTGGTGTTGTTGTGTTGTGGAGCAAGTGTGCGAGCGGGTATGAGAGAGTTTTTTTGGTTAAAGTTGCATGAAGGGCAAAGGTGCTTGTGCAAATTCAACTTAAAATATGTTGCTATTTGCCTAATGGGGGATTTGGGCTTGTCGTTGTTGTTGCTATTGTTGTTGTCGCTCTTTACCTTTGTTTACATTTTTAACTCTTTTATTAGCAAGCGCTCTTAGTACTTACAAACTGCCATACATACTCAAGTAGATATGTATAAGTTTGTTTGACTTGTAGGCATAATTTAATTGTTGTTGTTGTTATTATTGTTGAAATGTTGCTCTTCAGGCCACTTGTTTCAGCTTTTGCTCTGTTCTATTGTGTGGTTTTCATTTGGTTTTTAGTCGGCTTAATTTGCTTGCCATTCTTGTACGTTTTCTTATTCTTTTAAACCTTCTTAATATTCATTGTTGTTTTTGCATATAAACTATTATTTTCAATTTGACAGCAGTTGCACGTTACGTTGAAATATTTGCAAGACACTGAGAAAAATATATTCTAAAAAAAAAAAAAATTAAGGAAGAGCTCAACATATGGAACACTTTGTCATGGGAGCTCTTACTGTAAAACCGATAAAACCTTTAAAGCTTCAGTCTATTTTATCAGCATGAATTTTCTCGATTCCCGAATCAGACCTCTCCTGCCTGCTTTAGGAGTCTAAACCCTGAATAGATGTGAGATAATCAAATACTCTCCTTTAGTCCATGCGTACCACATCCACTCGTAAAATGTTCGCTTCCTGGCACTGCCGTCCATTGAATCATATTTATTTATACAGAAAAATGCGTATGGATGTGTTTGTACAAGTTCATGTCTTTAAATTCCATAATTTGTGAGATTTCTGCATTCCCACCTTCGAAACGCTTCACTCGAATTGAATTTGTTACGGTGTAGGCTACGAATAGCCTAGCCGCAGGTAAATTGAGAAGCAACATTGAGATATACTTCGTGGAATTTTGCTGACGACTGTGACGCTAACGACAATAAGAAAAGCAATAACAACAACACCAACAACAGCCGTATGTGATGTCTTGAAGGCAAACGCGGAGATGCAGAAACTGGCAACGAAGAAACGCGCACAGAGCAGTCGACAGCGTCAATCGAAGCCTTCATAGCGAGTATTTGTGTGTTTGTAGGAATGTTATTATTCCCTGTAAAAAACGTTGGAGTATGGGAGTACTCCAACATTTATCCTCATTCATACAAAAAGGTGGTCCAATTTATAAGCCCATGTCCGGTGATTGGATCACCTAATCCATATCGGAGCACCCTGCTGAATAGTCTATGGAACACCTATGTGAGAGTACTTTGAAAATGCTGCCTAAAGATTACTCTATAGAGTACTCTGCAGTAAAGCGAGAGAGGGAGTAGGTGTTCTTTTTGAGGACCACCTACTCCCTCTCTCGCTTTGCTGTTGAATACTCCATAGAGTAATCCAATAGGAGTATTTTGGGAGTACTCTCATGTAGGTGGTCTATAGAGTATTCAAAAGCAAAGAAATGGAGTACTCCGAGTCGGATTAGGTGATCCAATTACCGGCCATCGCCATGTAAATTGGACCACCTTTTTTATATGAGCGAGGATAAGTGTTGGAGTACTCCGATACTCCTTAAGGAGTACTCTATGGAGTATGGAACGGAGTATTTCGGTTTTTTGCAGGGTTGTTGTGTGTACACAGATGTGCCTACAAATGGTTGTATGTATGTATGTACCTGTGCCAGGGACCGGCTCAAGTAGCTGAGCTGAGTTGAGTATCTGAGTTAGGTTTCTTGTGTGCGCACAGTGGGGCAGAAAGTTGTTCATAGATTTCATAAATTTAAAATGGTTGGAAGTAATGGAAGTGGTTTTATTTTTTTTTATAAAATTTCAAAACTTTTTAAATACCTTTTTATTAAAAGTTCCAAATATAAAACTTTTTTTTTGAAGTTTGTTCAGGATTTTTACCAGAACTTGCTTTTTTTGCAATTGAAATTTTTAATCAAAAATATTATTTGTACTTTTTGATATTTTTAGTATGTTACAATGTTTTTGTTTCGAAATCACGATTTTTTTATTTGATTTAAATTTTTTTAAATAGTTTTTATTAAAAAAGTTTGATTTAAACAAATTCTTATTTCATTATTTTTGAAATTCAAATTATTTTCAAAAAATTATTTTTTTCAAGAAGTTTAGGAAAAAATTAAAATTTTTGATATACTTTTTTTTTTAATCAAGTTTCATAATGATTTGACTTTCATTTTTTTAAATAATTTTTTTTTAGTTTAAAAAATTTAAATTTAAATTTAAAAATTTTTTTATTTGTTTTATTTTTGGAATTCAAACTGTTTTCAAAAAAAAAATTTTTTTCAAATTTTAGAAATGTTTACTTTGTTACCAAGTATGCGATTCAAAATGAAATCTTTGATTTTGAGACAAATTCTCTAAAAATGGCCCACTGTTTGCCAATGCAATTGTTTAATTTTTTTTGGAAATAAATGTGTGTATACTCGTACTTGTTTATTTAGCTGCTGTTGCTTGCTCGACGGTTTGGTTGTCTTTCATATGCATGTGTGAGTGATTGTTAATAGGAAATTGTCAGTGTGTTAGCAGTTGGGCCCAAGTGTGTGTGTGTGTGCGTGTAACTGAGACTGGCTCATTGTTGTCGGTTTTATTTGATTTCTTTGTACCTGTGCGCTCGAAGCGGACTGATTTCTTGTTTTTGTTGTCGTCATTGTTGTACTTGTTGTTGTTGCATTAGCTGCTGACAACGCTACGAGGCACTTTTGGACTCGCTACGCTATCGAGTTGCTATACAGCTTGGCCCATGTTGTTGCAGTTGTGGTGTTGCCAGTCTGTAAGCGACTTTGCCACAAACGGATGCGGCGGCGCAAACGCGATTTTTCAAAAACTTGAAATACAAAAACAAGAAATATCATTTTACTATTGGAATTACAACAACAAAAAAAGCGGTTTGCTAGCTTTCAAAGTGAATGAAATGTGTAAAAAGAAAATAAAATTAAAAGTGAATAACAAAAATGCAACAAAATGTGTTAGCTCAGCTGAATATTTTTGAAATACAAAAACAATTTGACACCAGCATCATTGCAACAATGCGCAACACCACCATTTGTTGGCTAGTCGGACGTCATTAGGGCTTTGGACAGTTTGGCGGTGTTAGGCGCATTGAAGCATTTGGAACGGCTGAGTGTCCGTTTGATTTGAAATTTTAATGCGAAAAAGTGAAAAGTGCATTGTCAGCGCGACGCCAAGTGAGTGAGCAATTAGAAGCAGTCGATCGCGCAGGCGCAGACACCTTAAAAGGAATTTACGAATAGCAAAAGTGATTGCCAGCGGCTGAGCAACTAAAAAATATTCAAGAAAAAGTGGTTTTTGGAATTTTTGTGAACGCTTTTGATTTGTGAGTTCATTCAGCCACATTTTTGTAATACCATTCAAGTCTTTCCAATTTGTATATTACAGAGAAAAATTATAAATTCCGTGTTATAAAATAAAGAAAGCGAAATCGAGCAGCTCGCAGTCCAGTGCTGCCGCATGCCACTTGCTACGTGCCACATCCGAAGCTGCAAAGTGTGAAAATTGTGAAAAGTATTTAATTAAAAATTTCACAAATAAATTAATACATATTCAGCAGAGCCTTACATTAGGCGTATTTAACGGTTGCAATGATTGCGCATGCGCAGTGAGGCAAAACGAAAAATTTTAAAAATTAAAAAAAGAAAAAAAAAAAATGTTAAAACAAACTTGGTTGTAAGAAAATATTTGCACGCTAAAAATTGTAAGCTGTCAATTAATTTGAAAATTGCGTGCTTAAGAAATGCTATAAAATTAGAAAAAAAATTAAAAAATAATAAAAATTTGTGCACCAAAAAAAAATTAAAACTGAATCAAAGTTTAAAAAATGCAAGAAATCGCAAATAGCGAGACGTTACAAGCCAAAACCACTTCACTGACAAACAAAAAAAACAAGTGAAACAACAACAGGTGGCATTGCATGCCAACATTCTATTAATTATACATACAACTAGCTTTAGTTACAAAAACAAAAGTCAGAAAAAATGCGGATACTAAAGCATTGGTAAGTGAAATTCTCAGGCCTTTTTAGTCATATTTAATTTGATGGCAAATATGTACATATTTATTGTGCAATGAGCGGACGATCAAAAATTTAAACTGCAATAATAAAATAAATTAAACATAAAAAATTAAATAAAAATTTCTAATAATGATCAACAATTTTTAAAACTAATTTTTTATCACGAAATCACATGAATAAATACTTAAAAAAAAAAAATAAAAAAAAAAGGCTTGGAGAGGCCAACTATTGAGTGGATATGAGTTTAAATTTGTTCGGTGCTAATAACTGGTTGTCAGAGGACAATAAGAACCAGCAACTGCAAGGCGCTTTTTTTTTAAAAAAATTGTAAAAAAAACTTATGTAGAAAAGAACCGAGATTCTAAAATCGAAAAAGTATTTTGGCGTCCTTCTTCACAACTTTACAAAGTCTAGACTTTTAGCGCTCGCATTTCTAGAAACTCGCCTTAAGTCTCAAAGATATCACCACTCAAGCGTCTCCTTGATTATTATTTAGTAACAAATTAAAAAATAATAATAAGTAAAAAGATTTCAACCGTTGAATTTAAAATGTTTACCCACACCAAATTGTTAAAAATTCAAAACACGCAAAGCAACGAACAGAACACGATCAAGGTGCATACTAATTTACCTGCTTATGAGTATGAATGTGTGTGTATGTACGAGCGTATGTATGTATGTGTGTGTGCATGTGCACATTATTACCACGGAAAATTGTCTAACTACACACTTACTTATCTAAGATTCCAGAAAATTACATAGAAAGAACAAAAATGATAATAAAAATTTGAAAAAAAAAATAATAAAAATAAATTATAAACACAAACATGCAACTGAGATTTCCATTATACAATGCAAACAGAGGTGGGCAAGCGTTAGGTACTAGCTAAGAAACGTAGGCAGATTATGGAGCTGGAAAAATTTGTGGAACCAAACTAATTGAACCAAGAGTTTCCATTAGAGCTGGAAATAAATAATCGGTTCCAAATGTGATCGATTATTTTTTCAATTTTTTCGATTTTTTGATCCCATTTTATTAATGGTAAACACAGATTTAATAAAAAAATATATGGGGGAAAAACTAAATTTCGTTGTTTTATTTAATCCAAAGAAAAATTCTTAAAGAACCACATAATTAAAACTATTTTATTGTTTTGTATTCATTTTAAAGACATTTTTAAGCGCATTGAAAAAATTTGAATGGGAAATTTTTTCTTTTTTTATAATCTTTCAAAAGATTTTCACTTCAGTTTATAAAGCATGGAATAAAATTTTTTCGTATAAAAAATCGATTAAATAACAATATCGAATATAATTTTTTCGTATAAAAAATCGATTACATAAAAAAATCGACTAAAATTTTTTGTATAAAAAATCGAGCAATGAAAAAAATTATAGGTAGAAAAAATCGATTTTTCACAGATACATTTATCTCTAAACAAAAAAACTATTACTGAGTATTCGATTTCCGACCCGAAATCACACACCCACCTTCTTCTTAAGTTATCTCAGCTGAATATAAATTGGGTTTTCATTGAGAAAATATTTAGAATTAACGACTAAAAAATCGAAAAGTGGCGTAACTTGCAATTAACAGAACGTAGTCATGCTTGCCCACCTCTGCTTTGTAAAATTTCAGTAGCACTGACTTGAATTCGTCTTTGTCTGACTGCTTTGAGCATTTAACTGCGCCTGTGCCTTAGAGCTCACTACGTGTAAAAGACCCAGTTGGAATTTTAATTGAAGACCAGCAAAGCGATTTCAACACCGACTAAACGCGACACCAACCAACGAATTCCAAAATCGAATGCCGAATGCATGTTAATTGATTTTGGAATTAGACGACGCTGCTGTAAGTGGATACCAATTTACATACAAAAAAGTTCATTGAAGGGCAAAGAAATGTGTGGTGGTGCTTGTTAGAGGCGCGAGATTGATCGCTGTGCTCGTGTCAGCCTGTGGCGTCTGTTACTTTGTAAAGAGGGAATGTCGTGATAAGTGACTGTAATACATCGTTAAATGTCTAAGTAGCGAAGCCACGATTTGTTCGGTTGTTAAAAGTAATGATGCGCTGCAGCTAATTTGATTGTGAAATGAAAAAAAAAAGAAGAAAATAGTAGAAAAACTTAAATATCATAAAAAGTGCATTTATAAAAACAGCTAAAAGCAGAAATTAAAAAATTAACAGCTTGAAAAATTAATGGATTTGTTGTTCGTGTGTTAAGCTTTGATGAATAGCTGAAGGCGTGTTTGAAGCTTTAGGCTTTAATAGGTAGTTTGTTGTTTTCAAGCAAATAAAGAGCTTTTAGTGCATTCCAATTTGAAGTGATCCTTCACTCAATCTGGCCTCTGGCATTAGATGACTGGCTATCCTAGCGTCAAGCTTGAGTGGGCTCTCGGGAGGACGAGTTGTGCTGCCAACAGTAGCTCTCAAATTGCGCGGCAGCAATAAGGTATCCCAAAGTATGACCATTTCATCTCCCCAATTGACCTAGTCATAAACAATGAAGTATCTGGTATTCATATAAAATTTCAAGCAACAATACCTCTGACCATATATAACATTTCATCTCCACAGCAAACTCATTCGAGTCAATGCATTAAGCTGTCCATCTGCTGGTTGCTAGAGGTAGTAATGCACGAAATTCTTGCTTTAAAAAGCGGCACGTACGCTGGGGCAAGCACTGAATTTCCATTCAGTGACGGTTCATAGTGCAACGAAATGTGGCATGATTCATCGCTGGAGCACGACTTAAGGACAATAACAACGAACTCCAACCAAAAAAAAAGGGAAAACCAAAACGGAAAAGGGCCACAAATTCAAGCAAACATTTTTAAAGTAACTGATAAATGTGGCACGTAAAAGTAAACCCTTGCCACAACCGCGACCAAACGCACACACACACATATATCTGAGAAGACGCACACATAGGATACCTACATGTGTGGATATATACAGTGCACTCGCGAAAACTCGAACTAATGAAAACCAGCCCTGTCCGAGTTATCGAAATGTTCGAGTTTTCGAGCGTTATGTATTTTTAATCGATATTTGTATTCTTTTTAACAGTTTTTATACCCTGTCCAATTTTATGGTATTATTAATCAAAGAGATTCTCTGGTTTGATGTTTTGTAGATCATTGCCAGTTTATTTAATAAAAAATGCTAGCAAATATGAATGTTGTTTACAAATTATGTATTAGAACAAAAAGCAGTGATTTTGGTTTGATGTTTCTTATTTTCTACCGCATTCAATACAGCCTTTTTGGCTAAACTTACAACATTTAGTTTTCGTCCCATTATAACACGCAAATAAATTTGATCCTAACCGCCCAAAATCCCGTGTATCACTGACAAATATCAATCAACTTAAAAGAAAAGTTCCGTAATTAGCACGAAACCTAGCCAGTGCGGCGCCTTAGAATGAAACAAAAGACTCGCATAACAACAAAAATTTGAATATCGACCGTTACAGCACATGCAAAACGACAGTTTCCAACATGTTTTTCCATGAAAAAAAGAAAATAATTGTTCGAGTTTTAGAGTAGCTACATTTTGTTCGAGTTTTAAAGTAGTCAATGGAGAAAAAAAATGTTCAAGTTTCCGAATGTTCGAGTTATCGTGTGTTCGAGTTTTCGCGAGTGCACTGTACATACATACATAAAAGCCCATAAAAAGTGGGCGCGTTGAAAACAAGTTGCAGTCGTTTGGTATGCACCGTCATAAAACAGGCAAAGTGTGGAATGTCCCAGTGGTCAAACTAACTACTTCTACGGTGACTCAGCTAGTTATCGAACTACCGACTGAGCCATTTCTGACAACTTTTTTACCTATGTGAACTACTGAACTATCCAAGCGCAAGCAACTTACACGAAGAAGGAGCTCACTTCACTATATTCAAGACTGATCAGCTTTTCAATAGTGGGTACGTGCTCACTTTTTAGTTTTATCACAGCTGTTTGCGTTGTTTATTAACTGTCAAAATACAGTGACGCTCAAACTGTTCGCTTCCATTTAAAATTTGGGTGGAGCTCCAGGGAGGCGTCACTTCAGTGTCCGTCAAAGCGTTGGTTTTGTAGTGGTTGTAAAACTGTCCTTTTTGAGAACTATTTGCGATTTTCGTTAAAGAATTTGCTGGGACCAGTTCGTGGTTTCACTGCAGGGCTACACTTCATAGAGTGCGTGTGTTTGTTTATAAGCTTGCCTTAGTGTGGGTGAGTGAGTGCCTATGTTATGTGTCACTGTGGTGCAGCTGAAATATGCGCGTGCATTGTGAAACATGAATAAGCACAGCACGTGCAAGCAGAAAAATGCGCTCCTACCACACAGCATCCATTTGGCCCTGCCCTACTGCAACAACAAGAACCACAAGGGATGTAGTAACGCCACTCTATGCCGCATTACCCATACCTGCCTGCACTTAATCAAATACACAGCAACACATAAGCGCGCATGTGTCATTGCCGTAAAAGCATTGGAAAACTTTTTTTTTGCCAACTTAGAGCTTTAAGTTAGTTGCAATGAAAACTCAAAAAAAAAGAAAGATTTAAACTGCACAAAAGC
Source organism: Sphenella marginata (assembly GCA_951509765.1). NCBI lineage: Eukaryota > Metazoa > Arthropoda > Insecta > Diptera > Tephritidae > Sphenella > Sphenella marginata. Next base: position 80,152,828 of record OX608081.1, read on the forward strand.
CTTAAGTTTTTCAAGTTGCAGCTGCATGCAATGAGTCTTCTAACATTTGTTGATTTTTCCATGCGCTGTCACTCCCTTTACGTCGCCATTGTCGCTTAAGACTTAAGCAGCAGAACCATCAGTTGTCGCTTTTGGCGTGCAACGTTTTAATATCTTCTTCTTTTTTTCGCTGAATCACCTGAGAAAGTTGTTAGTTGCAAGTTAGCAAAAAGCTTTCAATTTCGCTTGTTTCTAGCACGCAAGGGCAAAACCAAGAAAACCAAGAAAGCAAAAAAAATAAAAACAAAAAGTGCAAATCTTTGTTAAACTTAGTGAAAGAGTGCATGCATGAGTTTTTGTTGTTGTAAGAGATATAAATAAATGGAATTTATCACTTACGCACGCTTGACTTGACAGGCTCGCACGGGCCTATTGTTGTTCTTGTGCGTTTGAGTGTGTCTGGTTTTGACAGTCAATGCGTATCTCTCGCACCAACGCCTTCCTTTGCTGCGCCGCTCAGACTCGCCCTCACTTTCTTATCTGGCACAGTGACAACCTTTTTCTTGGTATTTTTTGTGAAATCTCAGTTTTGTTTATTGATTATTTGGCAGATGAAAACAGGAAATTGTCATTTCTTCCACTTTTGTTACAACAACAACGTGAGCATGTGCGGGCGTAAATATTTGCTTTTATGCCTTAAATCAATGAAAATATATTACTATCTGTACTATCTTTCCTTATGCCATGAGTTCCTTTTCAACGCTCTGAAATTTTATTGTTGCGCTATAGCGTTTGAATGTCACTGGATATGCACTGCTGATTTTGACAGTTGCAGAATATTTTCAAAGCCACTGGTGGCTGCTGATGCCAGCTGGAACAGTTTCGTAGCCCATGAGACATACATAGCACTGAATCACGACGCAAGCTCTTAACAATTTTTAAAGTGAATAATTGTTGGAAAACAACACGAAATTTATTTTAAAAAAATGCATGGAACTGTTGCTGTTGTTGCTGCTGCTTTACTCCTACAGAATACATGCAAAAGAACACCAAAAAATTGGCGTTGAACGAGCATAGATTTAAATTGACTCGTTGTACACAAAAGGCTCAGCAAGGCTTACAATCGGCTTCCACAGCACTTACACGTTTACGCTGCGTCTTCTTCTGCTTTCCATTCTACAAATACACATCAACAATTTAAAGCGCTTATGCTGCTTCTTCTTTGTCAAATATTTTTTGTTTCTGCATTTGAATTTTTATGAATGCATGATAACCGTGTGAGTGGGGCTCGGCTCAAGTGCGGGTGCATGTACGTACATAGATGTGTGATTGCCCTTGTGGCATGCGAAATGGGTTTGTGCCACAAATACTCGAGTACTCGTATATAGCGCCAGATATCAACATTAAAACTTGTTTGCTTTTATGTACTCTGTAAATGCGTATTTTGCAACGCTCGAGTGTTTTGTTATTTTGCACTGGCGATGACTGCTGCTGCTGCTGCTGCGGGCTTTTGTTGTTGCTACACATCATTTGTTATGCTCTCGGCTGTCGTTTGCAGTTATTGTTGTTGTCTAAGCGGTTTATTTTTAGTGTCAAAAGTGTTGCCACCAAATGGGGCTGCATCCCAACTAAGCACAGACGGTAAAACTAAAGCCAGCACCAACGTCAAAGTCAGCGCCATTGCCATTGCCATTGAGCCTGGCGCTCTACTGCCACATCCAGTTTTAGGTTTGCTCTCGAAACCTCCTTTAGGCATTTTGTTGTCGCATTGTGCAAATAAACAAATAAAGATAATCTGTCTCTGCTTACGCAGAAAAATTCTTAGTCACTAACACGCACATGCACGCTCACACTTTTGAATGCCTCGACGAAGCTTGTGTCTCTGTATGCCTCAGCATCTGGCCTTACCTCTGTGGGTCCCACGTCTTATTTACATATTATCACATTTGCATGCATATGTGCTCTTTATGCTTCTTCTTATTCTTCTTCGCCTTTACTTAGCCTTATTTCTCTACGCCATATTTGCCCGTCGTTTATTTGCTTTATTTTCAATTTTAACGTTCTTAACTGGTTCTTTGAGTTTACTTTTGCTTAACGCAACACCGTTGGGATCTTAAATCCCAACCAGTCTCACTGCTACGCTGTTTTATTGCTGCTTCTTCTTTCTCTACAGCACTTCTGTTTCATTGCTGCCTACGATTTCTGCGCTGAATCTTTGTGGCATTCATTCATTGTTTGTATTTTGGATTTGTGCTGCCGCCATTTTTCCTTGTCCTAACATTGTCGGTACCATATTCGAGCTTGCTGCCCACCCTGCCTCTGTAGCCCTTTGCTACTGACGACCTTTTGTGCTCACGGTCGTCGCCTTTATCCTGCGCTAACGAACTGTGTGTCTGTCTGTTCGTCCGTTCATCCGCCATCGTCTTTACAGCTTTTCGAACCATTGCACGTCTATAACTCAACATTCTTTGAGTTCTGCTGTGTGTGGGCACAGTTCGTTCGTGTGCTTGTGCCGTCACTTGGAGCTTGCAACCTGGTTTCCATTACACGTTTTTCTCTTTATTATCGTTTACTTTTTTTTTGTTTTTTTGCTTTTTTTTGTAGACCCAATTTGTTTTCCTTTGTGCGTCACTATGTTTACTTGCATGTGCGTTGTTAGTTTCGCTATTTCCTTTGACTTGCATCAGTTTCTCGATTCCCTTTTCAATTGTTGTTGCGTTTTTTATTGTATTCCTTCTGTATTCAGCGGGATTATTGTTTAGTGCCAGCATTTTTAGTGGCATGTTTTTTATGTTTTATTGTTCATTCTGGATTTTATAATGCTTTACGTTGTTCCATATATTGGTTGTCATTTGCTCTATGATGTGCATGGAAACTATTATAAAACCTCCATTTTTGAGTAACCCTCTATGATGATATCAGTGCGGGCTTATGCTCTATTCGAGTATTTACTACCAAGGCTAGTTTTAGTTGTATTTAGAGAAAGGGGAAAGAATAGAACCCTTGTATCTATAGTAATTGTTGTTGGTTTGTCATCAATTCCATTGCTATGCAGACCAAGGTAACATAAAGTTGATACGAAATATATTCGTCGTATTCCAGGGCGCTTAAGGTAATTATAGTTTTAACTCGAGAGATTCCAGGAAACTCTAAAGAGAAGAAAACATTTGGACTAGCTTTGAAAACCTCGCAGTTTCTATGTCTTTATAAAAATAAGCACATCAACAGTTACAAAGAAGTTGCGCAAGCTAATTAACTTTGTTGGCTGCGCAGATTTAATGACTCTTTTTCAATAATTTTTTTCAATTTTCCAAGAAAAAGTGGCCTCATTGTGCAGCAATTTGTCTTCGTTATGACAACTAAATTCATTTCGTTTTACTTTCTCACATTTCTCAGCGTCAGCTACTTTCGCTGCATTTCCTTTCGATTTGACATTTTTTCTATAATTAAAACGAGTTTCTACAGCCATTTCGAAAACATTTATTATGATTGATTTATCGTGTACGATTTTCACACAAACAAGTTCATCAATTATGCAAACGCGAGATAGTCGTAACTCACATATTTTTTGTGGGATGTGCACTTTTTTTATATCATTACACTTTGAAAGGTGTTTAGATTCAATTTGCTAGAAGTTTAATTAATGAAATATTTATGCTGCTGCTTTGAAAATAAAGCGAAGTAAAAAAGAAACTAACAAACTAATCATATTAACTGTAGCACAACAAAAACCAGAAAAGAAGAAGTCTACACCCGCGCCATTGCTACTGCCTTGCGCGTGTGTTCATATGGCGCCAGCATCACGAACTTGCTGTGCATGACTTAACCTACAACAGCAACAACAACAACAATGTCGCCTCCATTACAGTCAGTCAGTCTGTTAACCGATTTGTATAAATAGTTGGGTAACTGCTTCAAACGAACGTAACTTGGTAAAAGCTTTCAAGTTCATTGGCCCTTAAAATGAGCTGAGATTTTCGTGTGTGCGGAGGTGCTCACAAAAACACAAATGCGCGTATGTGTGTGTGTGGATGTATGGGTGTGTCGCTTTGTGTTGGGTTGGGTTTATGGTTTTGTTTCGGTCATAGAGTTGACTGTTTTGTTGAATCTTTCGTTGGAAAACTATTTCTGTGTGTTTGAGTTTGTTCGTATTTAAAATGCATTTAAGCCAAACAAACATCATTTTTACATTGTTACGGCGATAATGATGGTATACTGCGAGACACAGGTACATACATATCTACATATGCACATATTTATAAGTATATACAAAATAGTTATTTACATTGTCTGTACTAACATGAATACATTCTTTATTTAAGTCTCATAGCAATTCTTTTGAATTTTAAGTACATATGTAACCAGCTAAGCAAACATTTTTTTTTTAAGTTTTCTGTATATCTGAAATTAAATTTTTTAAACATTACTATTTAACTTATATCTACGAGTATATACATATCTGTTTGTTAATATTTAAATATCAGTCTAAAAAAACATTTAACAACATTTATTTATTTACTTATAATGACATGCGAATTTGAAACTCTCAAATAAGCTTTCATAAACATAAAATAACAATGAGCAGCAACAAAAAAAAACAATTTTACCAGACCCATATTCATACAACTAATGTTACTAGGGTGGGTAAGTTTTTGTGCTATTTCGAGTTGAACATTTTTGTGGAAAAATGTGAAATGAATATTTTTTTTGCGCTATCAAATTTAGTATTTAATAAAAAAAAAAGAAGTTATTGCCATTTAAATTTTTCTTTTAACTGGTTTTTAATTTCCATTTTAATAAGACCAAAAGGCCTTTTTTTTGGGTTTCAAGGGTTCCATAATGCTGGTGATGCTTGTTTTTATAAAACTTTCCGTGGTTTTTCGGCTCTAAAATCACTGTTTTCAGATTTTCTTTCAAACGCCGTTTCGCAAAATCGAGCTCCTACCGTAAGCTACCATTTTAATGTAATTCTCTTTAAACATTGGATTGCTGTCAATATTGCAGGAGGATACCCCTAAACATTTCTGTGATGTATGATGATGCTTGTAAGCCGTAAATAAAGGTCATTTTGTCTTTCAAAATTTGCATTCGTTTAATAAAAAAGAAATTTGTTTCAAAATGGCACACCCTAATACTCGTATATATGTATTGTACCCATATAAAAACAACAAAGTAAAAATGACAATTAATTTAATTGGTATCACAAATTGTAGTAATCAAAAAACAAGTGCGGTGACATTGAACTTGACGGGCAAAACAGTCTGTAATTCAATGCCTTTTGCATTCTTTGCGGTTGTTGCGCCGTAATCTTTTACCTGAGTTTGAAGCATTCTTTACAGTTAAGAAAGTATGGGACTCGAATGTACGAAAACTTGGGCCAAAAAAACTCTGAGTTTACTTTGAAATTAGGCGGGCTCAAATCTGTTAATTTATTCCAGAAATTTAACGGGTTGTCTGGCTCGAAAATAAGCGCCATAATTTGTTCGATGGTTCGATGCTTTTCCGAAAATTCTCATACAATCGAGAGCTAAGTGCAAGATCAGCCCATTTAAAAATATTTTTAAAAACCGGTCTATTTCAACTTTTTAATACCGTTGACCAGCCTTCGAAATTTTGGTTGAGAATTCTAATCTTTTTCCTTCTTTTACCCTTCGTTCAGCATTAAAACGCCATTAAGACCGAAGTGAAGTAATTTTTCTTACCTCAATTACAACCGACCTGCCCATCAGTGGCAGAATCAAAACACAAAAGTCTTGGCGGTGTATTATACGAGCGTAATTCCTACTTTCTTCTTTAATGTTCTACGTCTTTTGTTATGTACGCCTTTTTGTCTTGTTTGTTATTGTACCTACTTTTTTTTTGCTTTACGGTGTGCGTGTAGGTGTTTCTGATCGTTAAAAAATACCCAAGCAAAGTAGTTCGAAAGGAAAAAAAAATATTTCTATTCATAACGAAATCTGCTGGTTAATCCGCCTGGGAAACAACAAGAAACAAATCAACAAAAAAATTGGAATTCTTTTTTTTTTACATTAACTGATGACTCAAATTGAGTTTACAAGCAGAAGTGGAGATAATTTGTGAGCACAGCATGAATAGGGGTATTCACTATGCTGGCAAAGTTAAGCGAAGTAAATCGATTTTAGACTCGGCATTTCGAAATTGAAGCTATAATATTAATTTTCCATTTTTCTTAAGCATAACAGAGTGAAGCTAGTTTTTTAGTGCAAGTATTTATATTTCAACTATTATTTTGCGGAGTAGCAAGCCAATTGCGCAAACTGTGAGTATCCCTAATGTTTCATTGCGGGAAAAGAGAGATTGTGAGTGCATTAAATATTTGTGTTTTATATTTTTTTTTTGGTATTTTCTACTGTCTTTGAAGTGCACATTAATGACAGACAAACAGGTAATTTATGAGTAAAAAAACTACACCTTCAATCTTCCTAGTTCAACATTTTCTTTTATTCTCAAAATGGCGGTATGATCCCTGCTTGCCTTTGTATATTTCTGTAGGGATTTATTAAGGACGCTTCTATTCATCAGTTACTTCATGGTTAGCTACTTAGGTAGTGAAGTTGTGAGTCGGGTATAGGATAAGTGATTTTATGTTTTAATTTCTGAAGAGATTGATGGCCTAGATCCAATCTTATTTATGTTTATGGAGCGTTTGATTTTTTCTTTGATTTATGGCCTCATTAAATAATCGGTAAGATAGATGTTGTTGCTGTAACTGTTTATTAAAAATATTCTATTTTCCTTTAGACTACCAGTCCATTTATTACTTTAGAGAAATTCTGGACTGAATGATTGGAATATGAGGCCATAATCTTTAGAGCTTGTGCTCGTTAAATTTCAAGCATTCCTTCTTAACTCACTGTGCGGTGTTACTCAGCTTAAAAAAAACAATGATATAAAAATTATAAATAAATAAAAATAGTTTACATTACAAGTGCAATTCATGTTACGGATGATTTTCGGAATGTCATTAGTTCCACTCTCAACCAAAAAAAAAACCTGAAGTCATATCCGGTAGCGGACGAGCGTCACGTTAATTTTCAAATAGTCCATTTCCGGAAAATGCGTTAATACAGACACAACTTATATTTCCATCATACCAAGGGGAGTTTTAATTAGACACACAAAGAGAGCGGAAGCGCAGTGATAATAGAAGTTGTAAAACCAAACCAAAATGTTGAAACTCGAGTCGCTTGTGAGCCCACATTTGTTAGCACTGCCCTACCACCACCACGAAGCGATAGATAGCACCATTCCCCTATTTCAAAGTATTTTCTTGTTTTTGAAAATTAATTTATTTCTTATTTATTTTGTGTCGCTTGCAATCGACATTGCATTAGCGCTGGTCTGCTCTAAGCGTAGAATTTGTGTGTGGCATGCAACAAGTGTAATAGCACTTGAGTTGCACAACAAATCCACTCACTAAAACAATGCCAAGGGTCATCGTCTACTGTCGTTGTTGTTGTTGTTGTTTCTTACTGTTGTTGTGGCCACACTTTATTCATTTATCTGCTACGAATAGCATTTTTATCAAAGTCGTTCTATGCAATCGCACTGCATTTGACTCGTCAAAGTGACTCAATAGTTTAATGGTTTTGATGTTTTTGTTTTATTTGTTTGAAGGGTAACTGCTGGAGCGTGCCTCCCGGTAAGTGCATCAAGTACTTAACACTGAATATTTTAAGTTACAAAAACAAAATAAGGTATTTTAGTAGTAAAGTCTTGTGTTTTTGGTTTTATTTAGTTGCTATGAGTCGGATGGGTCTGAGTATAAATTTTTTCTTCAAAAAAAAATTTTATGTAGATACGTGGTAAACTTTTAATACTTTCAAGACTTTATTTAGATGAGCTCCAGGTGAAGAATACAAATTTTCATAATTTATATTTTTTAAATTTTTGTTAATTACCTATTTACACTTCTTCATTAGAACAATTTTGCCACATTCTGCGAACTAAAGGGCTATCAGAACGATAGTTTGCTTTTAAGCTAAACTTCCTCTTCTAGCAATTTTTAGGATTTATAGATGTTAAGGATGGATTCAACTTTTAAATTAATTTCTGAATATTTGTTTACTACCTATAAAAGATGAACAATGAAAAGAACAGTGGCAACCCTGAAGTGTTAAAAAAACGAAAACTTGTTCATGAAGGGTTAGGAAATATTTTTTGAATCCGTTGCACATATTCTACTCTACAGGAAATAATTGCATGAAGAATGAAAAAAGTAGCAATTTCCGTATTGACGAAAAAGAGGGAGTTATGTTATGTTAGGGTCGGTGTTTCTCTTTTAATATCGCATGCAGAAAATCGTATTGCGGCTTACATTGTTTCATTTCAGTGACCGACTTGAATGCAGGGTTGCAAAAATGAGTTTAACTTGCGCGCCGCTCTTTCTAACACGCTCTCCCTACTCGCCGCTTTCCTCCTATGTTGCATTGTTTGCTGGAGAGGCATCGCCTAACAATTTCACTACCTAAAAACAGCTGACATCTCATTAAATCAGCTTTGTTGCTGTTGTTATTACCGTTGTGCACCTGTAGTGCGTGTGGTATGTCGGTTTATGGCGAAAAGGGGTGAGTCATTCACTTGCAAAAATCATCAACGGACACAATTAAAGAGGAGTTCGCAAACGATGGGAAATTAAATGCACGAACATTGTATAAAAGGGCTAATAAAGAGTTAAATGAAGAAAGGGAAAAAAAGGAAGGTGATATAAAAATATAAAAAAGTGGGAGGTAGTAGGAAAGATAAAGAAATAAGATGTGGAAAGAACAGGGAATTGTAGCCAAAGTAAAGAGGTAACGTCGAAAAAAGTAAAGAAAAGAAAGGTAGGGAGATATAAAGAAAGGCTTTCATATAGGAAGCACTCTGAGATTAAGTTCGTAACCTGCCGCAAGTAGTATACTTTCATGTAACACGTTCAGGAATTCAAGAAAAATACTCTAAAGAGTGAAAGAGTGCAAATACACACTCTGCTACGCTACCCTTTTCTCGATAAAAATTCATCTCCACTTTAAGCAGAAAATGTCTTTACATGCTTCATAGAAATCCTGAACGCCATCAACGGTGTAATGTTTCCAACATTTTCAGAGAATTATTCCCCATTGAATGTCAGCACAGCGCATTGCACAACACTGACGTACGCTCATATGTACGTGTTAGCTGCCATGAACAGCACCAGCAGCAGCAACAAAAGCAAAGCAATAGAAGTGGCAGCAACATTAGCAGAAAGCAATTTTATATGCAACTCAAATAAAACCGCTAAGCATTCATCTTGTAATCATTGGCGATAACTGACAGGTCTCTTTCTTACTCTCTCGTAACACATATATACATATGTATCAATGTGTGTGTGTGTGTAGCGCTATCGAGTGTAGCGTCATGTGCAGATACTCGTCACGTTGCCTAGGCATGTGACAAAATCCAACAATGATATGGAGGATGTAGTAGGGTTGCCGCATGGTTCAAATGAATTAGTGCAAAGTAGTGTGAATGGCAATGATAGTGAAAACCAAAATGGATTTCTAAGTAATGGCCACAGTAAAGAGGCTAAAAGAGAGGGAGTTGGAAGGTGCGGGGTATAATAAATTTGCGAGTAGACGAATGTAGAATGGCTGTTAAATGGTGATACCAGAGGAAAATGCAAATATCAGTTTCACTGCTTTTTAAGAAATTATTAATAAGAATTAATTTGACTTTGTTTTAGGATTTCTTCTTCTCTTTCACACTTTAAATCTTCCTATGAGCGATTTATTAAAGTCGCGTTTTCCTTGTCTTATTTACACAGGCTCTCAAACTGTTTTAGCCGAGACGCAGCCCTATGAGAGTTTTCTATGCTAAGCAAGAATCTTAGGGGAAAAGCTCATCAACTTCTGAAACCCTTTAAACGATATTTAAACAGAATGGAAGCGAGGTCTTCAAATGAAGAGTTTTATACTAATCGTAAGGCTGTTGCACCGTGCTTCAAAGGTTGCTCCACGCCTTAGAAACCTCGCTCATCTCCACTCAAATCAGCCAGCTGGCTTCAAACATTTTTCGACTCACAATTTCAAGAAGAGCTTGGAATGACTTCTTCGCGCCATTTATGGTAAATAAAACTTCGCGTACATAATTATGACTTCCACTCATCCATTTTCATGTTCCTTTTCGCGTTCATTTTCATAGTTATTTTCCTCTCATTTTGTCAATTTGCTTATTCCACCTTCGTGTTAAGCGTACAAATATTATTTTTATTATATTTAATTGTTGTTGCTGCGTTGTCGCTTTTTAAAATTTTCAATTTCATATGTTAAAGCTGCCACACCGCAGCTTATGGGTATTTATTACAAACAACAGCAAATATTATAAAAGTATTTGGCTTTCACCACACGCTTGCAATCTCCACAAACAAAACATAAAACTTTCACATTCACTAGCAAGTGCATCTATTCGTGTGTGGGGCATGCAACCGTGCTGCAATGTGGCACACAGTGAAAGATAATAATCATCCTGCCACTCAAGCACCAAAGCCAGCCGCCCCCCTAATAGCAAAGGATTGTGGCGCGTTGCGTGCTTTCTACAACGTGGATTTGGTGTTGTTTACATGAGAGTGTCGTCTGTATTGGTTGGCAGCAGCACGGCAAACGGAAATAATAATCACAATGACAATAGCAACAACAAATTCAACAACAAATACAACAACTTACAAATGTATAACACAAAACACTGTCACAAACAATATTCTTGCAACGGCGCGAAGTTAACTCCGGGCACCTAACTGCCAGCCTGCCTCGATTGCATTTGTTGTTGGTTTGGCTGAGGTGTAGCTTAAGTGTGTGGCAAGTGGCTTGGTTGTGGGTACTTGCAACACTAGCGATATGTTGCATGTGTTTATATTTTATGGATTTAGATGACATCAAGGTAACACGCGCATGCACTGCACAACAATAACAACTACAATAACAACAACAGCAACAACTGGAACAAGTTGAATGCGCTGCAGTTTGGAAGCGGGAAAGTGTGTGGCGGTCGAGTTTAAATTGGAATTGGTTTAGTGTGGTACGCAAATGTTGTTGTGTTGATTTTTTTTATGTGTCAAGGAATGTTATTAAGATGCAAGTTTATATAATGCGCCAGGATACTGTAAACAACAACAAAATGGCAGGAAAAGGAATCATAAAGAAGCAGAGGAAATTCCCATTGATATGGATCTAATTTCTTCAAGCCAAATGCAGGGGATGGGGTGTGATATAAGAAAGCTATGGAACTGGGTCAACTTGGGAGGAAGCTGCAGGCGAGGGGCTATGTAAACTAAACAGGTTGCGATGCTGTGGAACGGTGAGATTGAACAGTTTAATTAAGACTGAAATCCGGATGCAGATTGGCACTGGTTTTGAGTCATTAGCATGATGAGAGGAGAGAAGGTAAAGGAAAGATGTGGATGAAAAATTGTATGAAGACGAAAAGAAGGCGAAAGGAAAAAATATAATTCTGACAAAAACGAAATGAAATGAATGAAAATATCATATTCCCGATATTCGTTTGTTAGGCTCATCAATATTGTTCTCTAGGCAGCTTTACATTGTGGTCCTACCAATATCGGTAGCCTACCAAACGATTAATTGGGTTGTGTGTTCGCTCAACGCTACACTCACTTGCTGTGTCTTCTGCATTCGTCGACTTCCCCTAAGTCTTAACACATTTCAGATTTGCTTGATGTATGTCGAGATTTTGGTATATTGAATTCAAAAGTTATTCCACTGCAACTGACAGCGAAAGCCAAAGAGCTTATCATTTGTAGGTCATCAGTGCTTGGCCCAGCCACCATAGCCATCGCCTCTCCAGGCTACGCTTTCTATTCCTTTATTTATCTTTAGTTTCCACTGCATTAATTCACTTACCCTTTCATCACAGCTACCAGTTGATAGAATACAAAAGCAGATAATTACATTTTATTTGCGCTTTCAACCTGATTTACTCTTCATCTTATCTGCTTGATTTTCGTTGCAATGAATATGACAGCAGTCAGTACGGAATTACTTGAAAAGCAGTACAATACGAGTAATCACAGTAAGAGTGTAGTAAAACTGTAAACATATATACATGAAGAGATACCCGACAGTCGAAGCAACTAGTTATGAACTAGTCTGCAAATTCTATTTGCTGTAGAGAAGCTTTGAGGGTCGCGCTTTTGCAAAATATTGTGATTTAGAGCATTCTTAGATGTTGTACTGTGTTGTTGTTGGAGTACATTTTTTTGTTTTAGTAGCTGGCAACTATTTTGCTAGTTCTTTTGTTTTGTTTACATTCTCTTTGTTTCACCTTTTAAAGCCATTCAGCAACAGCTTCTCAAGTACCACACTCCACTGGCCACGAAACTGTTTTACCTGTCTCAGCAGCAGTCTCCAGTGCCTTCGCAACTATTCTGAAACTGTTAAAATCAGTACAGTGGCATTCAAACGCTCTCAGGGAAACGATTCCAGCATTATTTAAAAACTTAATATTTGTTGGCGCAAAGTTGGGCTTTTTGGGCCTAGTCTGAGATGAGTTGGAAACAGTACTTGTAGACCAATATTTTTCTGACGCTTTGGTGCTAAACTGCAGCATCTATATGAGCTCCTCTAAAGGTCAGAGTTGACTATCACACACATACACATACACTTACTTACATCCACCCAATACTCTGTAAGAGCAGAACCCAACAATGGCCATTCCAACCTCGTAATCAGCAACAATATAATCTTCATCTGCAATTCACAGCTTTGGCATTCATGCGCAGCAACTGAAATAGCAAACAGCAACAAAGCAAAATCCACAAATTCTCTAATAAAACTAACTGCAAAATCTCTGTGTGTGTTAAGCGCTTTGCAATTGAATATCTCTGAAATTGTCATGCAACATGCAACTTGCAACGGACATATCAGATGCCACCGAACGACTGTGCATTGACAGTTTGACTTTGGTAGCGTTGGTAGTCGAGCATTTGAATGGCTTAGCTTTCAATTCGAAATATGTATGCTCACTGCTGATGGTCGGTCAGTGCGTCACTGCATCCTGCTGCGTGCAACTTCGTTTGCTGTCAACGGCTGTGTCCTTTTTTCGGTTGTTGCACCGTCGCAATGCTTTGTATTGCTCATTTTGTGTCATTCTTTATCAACTTTGGACTTTTGCAGCTCAGCTGTGTCTGTTATTTGGCGTTTGCATTCGAATTGTATTTTTAGTGACAAATTTTGGGTTTCACTTTGCGTTTTTCGATGGGCGCTTGTGTGTGTTGCAGATCTCTCTGATAGCTGGCATTTTATGTAAATTGTCAAAAATTATTTGGTGTCAAATATCAATGCTACAACGGGGATTGTGCGAAATCTGTTTGAGTGAAATTGAGGGTTGAATGAATTTAAATTTAGGGATGAGTTGATTGCAAATTTTGTTGTTGTTGTATAAGCGTTACTTTTCCCTACCTAATGCCCTGCTCCTTCTTTCTTCTTGGTATTTTACGTGGCCTAGTGAGATCTAGCTTTGATGATTTTGATGCCTCCTAGAAAAAAAAATAATGCGTCCATGTCCAAAGGCAGACTCTCCCTTTAGGCATTTCGAAATCTTGCGGTACTTTTGCTGCAACAAACCCCTGCGTTGCAAGCCGAAAACTTCCCATGAAAATTCAACATTTTCTTCATCACTCTGCCGCTCAGTAATTCCCAAATGGCACAAATATGTAAGTTTTCCATTCGTAATTACCAGTTTAACACTTGTGTGGCTACTCGGCCAAATGCACGCTGAGAAAAATTTCTTTAATTTTTACTACGCAGCACTTTAAAGTTGGTCCAACTCCAAAATTTAATAATTTTTGTTATTTCATTTTATATTTTAAGTTTTAAAGAAGATTTTTTTAAAAGTGAACAAAAATTAGTAAAACTTAGTAGTTGGTGAAGAAAAAGTATTAGAATATATCACATTTTAATATTTCGGTGTATTAAAAATTAAAGACTATAGAATTTCCTATTCTATTCTTCAATTTTTAATAAACGTTCAAACCTTTTTAGTATTTACAGTAATGTTTATTATAATTTAATACTTTTTCGAATATTTCTATAAAATTTCATAGTTTTTCATTAATTTTTCAAATATTCTTGCTGATATTTCTCTCCGTGTGTGCAGACTTTGTTGCTACTTTAGCCTCCAAGAATACCCACAAATTGGCAAAAAAGTAATTCCATTTTAACAGCTGCTTATAATGGCCTTAATGCCATATGCCTCAGCGAAAATAAACCCTGCCGCAGCAGTACAAACGGAATATGGGAAAATTTACCTGAGTTTGAGGCATGAAAAATTCATAAAAAATAAAATAAAAATTCGCAAAAATATGTGCTGGAAAATTTCAACTCCTCACGCTTGCATGTACACCGTTATGACGGCAACATATAATTCGCAGTAAATAAACAATAAAAACAACCACACACGCTTACGGCGCAGACCGCATTTCCTCGACTTCAGGCGCGTCGCTTTCTGCATTTCACTGCTTTACAGCGCATTTTGTTTGTTATTGTTGTTGGTAATTTAATATTTTCCAACAAATACTTATCTCATCAAATACTGCGCCGTCATTCGACTTCATTTCCTTCTTGCCATTCGGTGTTTATGGGCCATGCTAAATGCCTCATTGACCAGCTTTTGAGTTAACATTTTGACCTACTCGCTTGCCCACACCGCAAGTTCCCACGTATTTGTGTGAGAGTGTAAAAGTTAATAGGATGCGCATACTTTTCATTCCACTGATATGTTTCTACCCTCCCCGACTGCTTTATCCTGCAAGTGCGTTTTCCTGGCTTTTCTTACAATGAAACCACGACGAGTTACCGCTAGCACTTTCAGCTTCATCGCGTTTAACAAAGCCTCGAACTCTATTGTTTATTAATGACATTTTTGTTTGTGCAAGAGAATCGGCCATCAAACGTTGAGGAAGGAGGTTGTGTAAAAGTTAGTACAGGGACGTAACAAGTCGGCTGCCATGTGGATCACAGGAAAAAAGTATTTTGGGTTTGTTCCTGGTTCTTGCTTATATTGAAGCATATCAAATGATTCCAGAACCCTACTCGTGACAACTAGTGATTTCACTTATTCACTTAGGCTTTTACCACTCTACAACAGTCGCTTGAAATGTCCGCTTCCTCATCTTCCTGTAGATACACAGGATTCGCCTTCTTGGATTCTAATCGATGAATGACGCCAAACAGTACCCAAATATCCCTCCATTGTCTTCAATGCAATTAATGGGTCTTGTGCCGCTTCCCTTCTGTATACGCCCATGCATAAAAAAGAAATGGTTGAATGATTCTTTGGCACCAAAAAAAGTAAAACAAAAAGAGCAAAATCACAGCAACTCACCTGCTATGGCGCAATGCTCTGCACTTTTTCGATGCGCTGTCTTCTCTTATTTGCTTTTCCGTTTCCTTGTCGTTATGCTTCATACTGTTTACTCTGGCTTTCCTATCGTGTTTCTGTTTGCAATTATTATTGATGTCTGCTTTGCAATACCGAGCTGCCAACGCTCAATGCTTCCCCGCCTTCAAAGCGGTCTTCCACTTCTCTCTACCTACTAAAATAAAAAGGTAATTCTTTTGTTCGCCCTAAATGGAGTGAAATGTTAGATTTGCTTCTTTGTTAATATTTGTTTTGCTGTCTTTGTCATTTCTTGCTTGAGTAGAGCGAGCGAGCAAATATGCGATATTATTTAGGGCAAAGGTATCTGTAGCAGGTACAACAACAGCGCTTTATTGACACGCAGCCTAACCCTGGGCACATACGATGAGGATCAATGATATTCATGGCTTCATGTTAGCGATGTGTTATTGCGGGTATTTAAGTAACCGGTTCTTTCGAGTTAAGATACGCATTTCTGACGTTATCAATAAGAAACCATTCTCATGAGGATGAAAAGTAGTGCTTCACATTTTATTTGATTGTATCCAATTTTATATTCAAAAGAATGTTATTGTACTAATATAAAGACAAACAATGATTTTCCATTTTTTCAGTGCGATATGGTTTCGCGTGTTTCTAAAACCTGTTTTAACTTCTTTTGACATATTTCTCAATTTTTTAAGCACTGTTTTCGAGTGCTAGGGGCCCACCCTTGAACCTTATATCTTGGTACCGTTGTTCTTGTCGTCTGGAATTGAGTTATAATTCTTTCATTACAGGCAGCTAATTTTACGGCACTCATTTGAAAAACCCGGTTCTCCGTACCCATTTCGCCAGTTCTTTGCATCTCCAAAATGAATCCCAATGATTTTGTAAACATTTGGAATGCAAAAGGAATTTTGTTTTGGTTCTTTGCAAACATTCACACATACAAATATTTATCGGTATACGTCCTATTTACTGATGTGCATATCTGTGTCTTTGTTTGTTTGTTTCTGTGAATTGAAAAGTAACTTTGGTTCCAAATCGAATTCTTGTTAAGTCTTATGAAAACCCAAAATGAAAACATTCATACGTTTGTGTATGTGAAAATAGATTTCAAAGCAATTTCCGGTCATTAAACAGAAAATTATACCCATCCCTGAACAATTCGGTGTAAAACACATATGAGTCATACGCTTCTGTCTTAGTTTTTAATTAATATCCTTGTTTGTATACAGCAAAGGAAGAATTTTGAGTACTCTTTCTGGCTATTGACCTTAATTTTCAGCTCTCACTATCAATCTCCTCCCATTGTTTACAACTTCTGAAATTTGTTGATAGCTCAAGCCTTCCTCGAGGCGATCTCTGAGTTAAAAACTTCTAATGCTGAACACAAAACATGTTTAATAAAATGTATTCCACTTCTGAATAAATTCGCATCTTTCATCAACATTAATATCTTATCTACTTCTCTTTCTCTTCCTCTAGGCCTCGCCGCCGTTCTGGCTCCAGTATTGTCGTTATTGATGGTGACGATTTGAAGCCATGCTTACCGGATGATTACATAAGTAGTCAGCATTATCGACAGCATTCTGGTGATAGCAAAGAAATCGATCAGGAAATGCTGACAATGCTTTCTGTAAATCAAGATAATGGTAAAATATTCACAGAACTTAGTATTTGTCAACTTATTCTAGTGCTCAATAATATTATTCAACTTTCAACAGGTCCACATCGTGAGATGGCTGTCGATTGTCCAGATAATTTTATAGCGCGTAATAAGACACCACCACGTTATCCGCCACCACACCGTCCACCACAGGTAAATAGTCACACGCTTGACGGCAAGTCGTCAAGGAAAACGCACACTTCAACAATGAAAAAATATTGCACCAATCATTCAAATACCCTACCCAATAAGCACAAAAGCATGCAAGCATTAAACAATCAGAAATCCACCCAACTCACCTTCATCAAAAATACAAAATTAAGCACAACACATTCAATTGATACACAATCACAATCCCAAATGCACAAATCATCAAAATCATCATCACCTCAACCACCACCATTACCAACATCTCCCCCACCCAACATAATCATTACACAAACCCATTTTGTACCCACCACCAGCACTGAGTCCAATTTAACAAATATAACAACCAACATCGATACTGAAACTAACCAATATACCAAAAAATGTGTTGAGTTATTTAACGGTAATGGTAACAGACTAATTGTTACTTATCATTCTAAATGCAATTTATCACCAACACCACCGCCATCAACAACACAAACAATCAACACCACACCAACAAAAACATCACCAACATTATCAAACAAATCCACAACTTCTTTCACAAATATTCAACTTCTGAATGATACGAATACACTTTTACAACAACAAAATTTATATAACCAACAACAACAATTGAAATTGGATCAAATTGAAAATTATGAAAATTATTTGGCTACCGAAACGGAACAACCACATTATCATACAACACAACAAAAAATATCTTCAACTGAACAATTCGATGCATCACAGCCACCAACACAATACAATAAAAGCAGCAATAGTTCACCACAACAACAGCAGCCATCAGGTGGTACACATATAAACGGCAACAAAAAAGCATATCTGCCACACCCCAACAAGCATACGGCTACTAGTAGCAATCCGAATGGTGGTAGTACTCCAGCCACCACCAGCAGCGGTGAAGAGTTTGAATTGTTGGCTATCGATGGTGGATTGCTGCAACGCGCTGGCTCTTCTTCATATTCATCGTCGTATGAGGAGTCCATTAGCAAGAGTTCATTCGATTCCATTGCATATTGTCATTTACATAATAAAAACAACAACATAAACAGTCTCAACAATAATAATATAAACCACAATCATTACAACAACACTACAAGCAATTCATCGAGCTCATCAACGCCTTCAAAGCGCGGTGGTGGCAGTGGCGTTGCTGATAGCTCTGGTGGCATTAGTGGTTCATTGAATAGCTCATCTGGTTCATCGCCAAGCGCCAATGATGCACCCTTGATTGAGGGTTTGGGTGCTGCACCGCCTGAATATGAGCTGGTACCGCTTGCAATGTGCAAGCAAGTGCGCGCTGGCTTATTGCAACCAATGGTAAAACATCGTGAGTTGCCCGTTGATGTGCCGGATAGTTTCATTGAGATCATCAAAGCACCACCACGCTATCCGCCGCCACCACATCTATCCTCGCTATCATCGCAGTTTTCGTCGAATTCATCCACATCCACGACGAACACCACACTGACGCACATTAACTCATCGTCGGCATCATCAACACACACCGCCAACAATAACTGCAACAACAATCACACTAACGATAACTCCTTTTCGCCCATGTGCTCTTCCATCTCTGGCTCATATTCGGCATTGGCTTCCATATCGGCAACGGCATCGGGTGTTGTCTCCTTGGTAACTTGCTCGCCACTCTCCATGGATCAGCACTCATCTACAATCAGCGCAAAGTCAACGTCCGCATGTCATCCACTAAAGCAATTAGTCAAACAGAAGAGTTTACTATCGTTGGGCTCTTTGGGCAGCTCCACTGAGAAATTAGATAAATCAACTGCAATACAACGTCAGCAACCACAACCGCAAGTGCCGTCTTCGGCTAGTGGCGTGAGTGTAGTCGATGGTTGCTTGGTGGGCAAGAATGGGAAAACGTCGTCCAAGCGCAACGATGAGGTACTACCTACCACTTGATTCTCACTCTTCACTATATAAACTTTGCAAATTGTAATACGTTGCATCTTCTACACTGTCCTCCTTGACCTGCACTATTGTGGCGCGCATCCCTGACTTAACTGCAAACCAAAGCAGCCTGTCACATTTGCTAGCCACAGGCGATACGGCGCTAGCAATTCTGCTCTGCTGTCTCTACCTCTATATCTTATAAGATTATTCTTTTTTGGTATTTTGGCTGTTCCATCCTGTAAATATTATGATTTCGCAATTTTTCTTTTTATTTCCTTTTATTTTTAGTATCGTCTTTGTAATTTGTAGCCTTTCCGTAGTTTGATTTAACTTGTTACGTATCAATTATATTCCTCTTTGTAAGCCATTGCGCCTGTAAGAGAAAGCAAATTTAATTAGTAAATGCAACCCTGCGCTCCAGTTTCTTACCCGCCTCAAATGTCTTCCTGAATTGAGTAATACCTTCGCGCTTTAAAAATTCCTTATATATATATACCCTTGTGATGTTTACATCTAAATAGAATTTCCTTTATCTATATTTAATGTTTTTATCACTCCCACAAGCATTTACCTCCAACTCTCTCTCTCTATATAAAAGCTTAATACTCACCGAATACTTTATGTCGTTGCATTAGCGCTTCTCTCCTTCCTTCTGAACTTAAAAGTGCATACCCTAAAAAGATAAATGAATCATCTCAACCTTATGGTTAAGTATTTTTGTATTTTTTTTTTAAGCTACCAAAGTTTTCTGCTAGTAAAGAAGAAACTGTAGAACGCTTCTTAAACGATGATACTTATCCTTGTGACATAAGCTTTGGCGCCTTTACTGCTGTCACTGACAGTGCGAAAACATTATGATTTGCTGCACATTAAATTGCACTTAAAGAGCCAAATTGCGAATGCACTCAACTGCGTCTGTATATGTCATCAACATAAATGTGACAGTCGACAACAAATTACGAATTCGTGCAACCATTTTCGTACTTCAAAGGCGAATACTGCTTGTTTTGTAAATGGCAGCCCAGCCTCTGCACTTAGCTCCTCTTTTTTTTCAGTTCTTGGGCGGATAGTCACTCCGGCGCGTCTATTACTTACTTTTATATTTTGTTGACAGTTATGACGCACGAAACGAATGCGTTGCAATTTAATGTGTGACAGCTCCTGCTGGCTAACGCTGTGGCGTTGGCACCACCTCTTATGAGTAAGGTTTTACGAGTCTGTTGATATGGCGCACATGTTGCGCATAAGAGGATAGAGCAGTTTGTTATGTCTGAAACTAATTTTTATGACAGTCAAGCTTTCAACGTGCGCAGATAAATTTGAAATTTTTGGCAGAGATATATCATTGAAGCATAAAACCTTTGAATGGGTTTTAAAAAAAGTAATTGTGGTTTAAATGAACGGGGTCACTAGTGCAATGTTATGGCTCATTTGCAAGCATTCAGCAGCACAGCGCCAAGTTCGTCGGAAGCCACCACTTAAATACGTGCCAAGGATTTTTTGTCACTCTGATTTCTTTGTCGCTTAACTCGTCTTTGCTGAAGTTTTTTATGCGCTCTACGTGCTAAGTAAAATGCGAGGAAATGGAGAGAATTATTTGGAAAATGGCAAGTTTGAGCGCTTCTTTACCTCACCGGGCGCTAGTTCTGTTTTTGTGAGTTGATAACTAGAAACCAATAAATATAGGTACCCCTCTCCTAGAAAATGTTAAACTATTTTAAAAATTTCAGTCTCCTTTCAGCCTACTTAACACAAATTTCTTTCAAATGAGTAAAGGTAATAATTTATATTTCTATCTGTCTTGCAATCTCAGTATTACCGCTGTGGAAAATTTAATTCTGCATAGAAAATATTTCGTTCGCAATTACTTTTGCTTCACAGCTATAAGCACGTGCAAATTTTCACGATGCTCCACAGATAATATGTGCTTGCCGACTCGTTTTGCTGTTGCTATCTTTCACCCATCATATGCCGCACGTCGCTACCAGCTAGCTCACTGAGCTGAGCTAGATTGCCGCCGGAAATTAAAGCAATAATAATAATTTTAAATGTTGCCAGCACCAAAACAGCGGTCTTGCTTTGGTCTGTTTCACCTT
Source organism: Sphenella marginata (assembly GCA_951509765.1). Classification (NCBI taxonomy): domain Eukaryota; kingdom Metazoa; phylum Arthropoda; class Insecta; order Diptera; family Tephritidae; genus Sphenella; species Sphenella marginata. Next base: position 80,174,032 of record OX608081.1, read on the forward strand.
AAACTACAGCCCGTTATTGCACTAGCGTGTGAAAACCCATGCAAGCTGTTGCAGGCCGCTGTTGATGTGCTGCTTGGCAACACATGCTGCAGATGGTTATCAACTGGGCAGCAGCAAAGCAAACGTGCCACAAACCCAATGTCCGCAAAGTTGGCTACCAAAGTAGCTGATGGGGGGTATGAGCTGCATGACTAAGAAATTATCAGCAGTGCATTGTAGTTGTTTTGAATGTGGGAGGAACAGTTGGCCCGCATGTTGTTGGTAGCACGAGTGCAGCAGTCCCAACTAATCTGCCGTTACATCGAACTTGCTGTGTTATAAAATTATTACCAGTGGGAGGAGCACGCTGACCCAATTTGTTGCACTTTTTTATGCACAACTGGCAAAAACTAAATGACCTCGTCTTACAGATTTCCATGTCTTTGTAGCGCATTTTAATGGTTTATGATAATTGCTACACTTGCCTGGGTACAAAATGAGTGTAGCACGTGCAACTGCTACTGATAATGCGCAACTTTTTAAACTCAATCTTGCTGCTTATAATTTGTGTGAAAGTTATGCGGTCGCATAAATTTCATAAATCAAAAAGTTATTTTCCATTTACAAAGTTTTGTGAGCGCGTTTCACAGTAGCGTTTTGTGCATACAGCAGGGTTGCCAAATCAACTGTCAAAGGACGCGCAATCAACGCAAGTCTCAGCAAATAGTTCAAAGTTCACTTACGAAACTCGAAACGTCCAGGTTAAATGCACTCAATGTAGCTCTAATTAAAATTTATGCAAATTGAGCGTTTTTGTAGTTTTTTTCTTTTTATTTGCTTTTATTTGTTTGAATTGAGCAGACATTTTCTGTTTGAGTTAGCGTCGTTTAAGTGAAGCATTAAAAGTTTACGGATTATGGAAAAAAGCTGTAAACTACTTTTATGTAGCAAAAATTAAGCATAAATATTTGTGTACTCACCTCCATTTTTGCGCTTGAAAATGTAACTTCCGCCTGCAACATTTGAAATCGTCTGCTAGGAAAACCAAACACTTACCAACACTTATAATTTCATTTCTATTTTACACTAAACCTCCTACTCGCTTACATAACCTCATTTTCCATTTGTGCTGCATAAACTAAACTTTCATGCTTACTCGTGACTACAAAACTAACAAAAGTAAACTAAAAGCTAACTCACTACAAACTTTTTCACATTTATTTATATATGATTTCACTAATTCGCATTTTTTTCTTACTCACGCTTATCGCTAATGACGCAGTTAAATGGTTCTATAAAGCCAGTGCCACCACCGCGTGATCACCTGCATGTCGAAAAAGATGGCCGCCTGATAAATCGTACGCCAGCGCCACAACTGCCAGACCGGCGCTTGGGTGCCCCACAGCAAATTGCACAAATTGTTGAACCAACGCTGGAGCAGCTGGATAGCATCAAAAAGTATCAGGTGAGTTTTCGAATGATTTAATCAATTTTAAAATGCTTTTGTGGACTTTTTATTTGTTAATATGAGAGTTGATAGCGCGTGGCGTTTTCACTTATTTGATGCCGTTATTTATGTATATCCGCTACGTAGAGCACAAATTCGCTGCTCCTAAAATTATGCAATGCTTTTGCCTTAAGCGCTTAATTGTGCTTGAATAGTTTTTATTATGGTAACGCAGTGGCTGTAAAACTGTTTGTTTTGCTTGAGCGTCAGAGTGTGATGATTTTCCGGCGCGTGGTTGTGCTTGCGTGCCGTACAGTGTGAAATTTCCTGAATCTATCAGATGCAAAATAATTTTTTAAACAAACCGTGCATTTTACTATTTCAACTAAACAATTAGCAATTTTACATTAAAGTAAATTTATTTTTGATAAGCAATTTTGAAGCTAACTTCTTAGGCGGCGTTGCAAAGCTTTGATTGATAGTGAAATTTAAAGTTCTTTTTAAAGTAGATTGAAAAATTTTTTTGAGGTTATAGCTAATTATAGCAGAATTAGATGGGGTCGGAACTTTTCGGGTACCTATTTTAGGTCGTTTCGGGACTTTTCTTCAGATTTTTTTGTTGCTATCACTCAAGCGAGAAGCTCACATTTCATTTTTAAAGGTATTTTTGAAACAAAAAAAAAATGATTTTCTTTTTTTTTCACAACTCGCTTACCAAAAAAAATCACCTTTTTGAGTGATTTCAGTTTTAAATAAAGCAAACATTTTGCGATCAAGTGAAAACCACAGGTCTGGAAAAATTATACTCGAATCATGTTCTGACAGGTGCAGTGAAATAACGCCCAAGGAAATAACGCCCATGGGCGTTATTTCCTTGGG